>CM057005.1:23706321-24078821 GCA_029891345.1 Dryococelus australis
ATGTTTCAGGTGAAGTGTTCTTATGACCAGTACAGTCCACAGAAAGGAATCTTTGACAGGTGTTAGATGCGTCTTCTTCGCGGATCGCCTGGGTTATGCAAGTTGATTGTCCTCCCGAGTGGAGTCTAGGGATATGGGCGGCTCTAAACATCGAGGTCTTGAGAACCGACGAAGGTGAGGCGAGGTGACAATGGAGCAGGGGCGGAGTGCAAATGCAGGGGAAGCGGGGTATCTCGGGGAAAACTCGCCGACCAGCGGCATCGTCCGGCACGATTTCCATGTGCGAAAATCTGGGGGCGACCCCACCGGGAATCGAACCCGGTTGGCCTTAGTGGCAGGCGAGCAGTGTAGCCACTACACCACCGTGGCCACTGAGCGCGTAGCATGCTTGCGAGAGGCGTACTCGCCACAAGTACCAACACTGTAGCTTGTAAATTAATTACAGAACGTGTGGGCAAAATTCAGTTACATTAAAGAGAATAAGACTTGAGAAACTTTCAACTGGAAGTTTCAAGACTTAATTGTTTGTTGAAAAGCTGCGAACTGAAATGAGCATCATAAACCGTGACTCTCTTGATAAAATGATGTTTAATTTGCTTCGTAACGACGATTTCGATTGGTCCTGGATGTTTGAGAACCGGTTTTCATGCTAACGTAATTTAATGTAACTCTCAAAACAGCGCACAACACAGTGATTTACCTGGGATTCGAGATTAGAGCGTAGTAATTCTCAATTGAGATCGACACTGATGGCGAGAGGTACTCGATATATCTCTGCGACCGAATATCAGCTTGTATAGGCTATTCACGGTAAAATGAGCACTTTTAAAAGCCCTGCTTAAGATTTACTTGTATGCAAGTTGTGTATTCTTCCACCTTACGTAAAATTTACATTGACATGAGCTTCATCACTTTATTCATGGTACAGGCAAATGAAACTATGGAACTATTAGAAAAGTTAACATTTTATATTCCTGATAATTTTTACACACTGATGCATTAAATAAAACATAACGTGAAATAAATAATTTAAATTATCACAAATGATTACCTAACACTTTTTATTCGACGTTAAAATATGGAACTAATTGCCATCTATCGTTACGAACTTTACCGGACGCATGTCACTCAGTGCGTCCGTTTAAGTATATGCAGGCAGGATCAGTTACTTTTTTCTAAGGTTTATTTCAAAAGTTCTCACTTTATCGTGAACGGCCTTTAACACGCATCACTACCACCATTTACTGTACTGTTACGTTGGATCGGGTGTCGCGGTCCAGTGCGCTAGCCTGCCCTGTCTCGTCACCTTCATCCACTCCACTATTCATTGTGTGGACACGTGGGAAGTGTGGTGTATGCTACGCCGATGTGCAGCTGTTCGACATGACCCAGGCATATTCGCCAGTCCATGAGGAGGCGTTGCCACGCATGGCCATGGCAGACACTTCGAGCATCGCCTGTAATCTGGTCAAGGTGCGTCCTGGAACTCGATAAGTCGAAAGAGTGTTCATTAAATTGAGACGCAGCTTTAGCTCTCGAAAGAAAATTACACAATAGAAAATATCCCAAAGGCTGAAACTCAACAGGAAGACTCAAATTTATGAAAATGTTTTTTGTTTTCTAATCTGTGCGGCAACTATGTGTCATGCCGCTACTTCACTGAGGAAACTGCACATCGTTACGAGCATAAAAGTAAATAATTGAATTTCTAAAATTAACTGAAGTGAATATCTCGAATTGCTACGACATTTTTCAAGCATCATAGATACCCCGCTGCTACCTTTTGAAATATTATAGTACTTAGACAACAATGGTTACAGAGAAATGTAATAACTACATAAATTTACATCAAATTCATTTATTGGTTTCACTTTTCCCACTAACTTACATGACATCTACATATGTAGGTTTGTTGGTTTAGTGACTTGCTCGCATTTCTGGTCGGTCGTGTTATGCCATTTGGCATTTGGAACTGTATACTTAGTTACTAATAGTCCGCCTGAAAACCGAGGCGTCGCGTCGTAAGAATGTGTGTTTTCTGGTCGTGTAACTTTGAGTATGTTTACGCGTAAAAATACGTAATTCAGGTTGAAAAATGTTTCGATCCTGTATAATAAAAATTTTCAGATACTCTTACATTATACACCGCAGTAGAACTGTCCCCAAGATGACTATCTCCTAAGTGGATTATATATATATATATATATATATATATATATATATATATATATATATATATATATATATATGTATATGTGGTTGAGTGTGTGTGTGTATGTGTGTGTGTGTGCGCGCAGGGTTTGTTTGGAGTCAAAGCGGAGATGTAAATTAGGAACATCTTGTTTCCAGTCAACGGCAGTGGAGGAACGTACTGATGTCACAGCGTTCAGCCCAAAGACGTTCAGTCATTTGTCACAGCATATTCTTTGTGCAGTCTTTGAGAGTAAATTATATTTTTCAGACAGGCTTTTAGCCCACGAGACGTTTTGTCTAAAAATAAACTCCGGTCCGAAAGGCATTTCCACTAAAGGCATTTGCCCAAACAGTCATTTAATACCAGGGGTTTTCCTCCAGAGCCAGAGCTGGCCAAAGAAAAGCGATTTCCATAGCATCTTGTCGGAGAGTCGAGGATCAAGTCAGTATAGAATCACAGGCAACGCTCTTCTATTCGTTTCAGCAATTGGAGAAGTGACAGTGGCTTATATCCTTGCACAAAACTGCCCGTAGTAGCCTTGCAGAGACTGAAATGGACACTTACGCTGTCTGGACTGGATAGTAAAAGGTATTCTACTCGCCAACACTTTACTGTATCAGTGATGGCTGCAATCGAGTGTAACGTATCAAGAACATCGCCTCATTGCGTATGTCAGTTTCTTAGTTATGTCATTTACAAGTGTGATTTTATGGAAGTTTGTTTACGTTTACAGCCATGTACAAAAAATTACGAAACACAGCATGCCTTGGGAACATAATTATTCATTGTCTCGCTTGAGGGTAGTACATTAAATTGTTAAATTAAGAATTTTCGTAGTAAACAAACAAAATTGAAATTACTAGAAAAAATCTTCCGTACACGTACGTAATACGCAATCTCCTCATTTAAGAGTACATGGGATCGATCATATATGTATGTATACATCGAACCTATGTACATATGTATGCACAGCGTGTATAGGAAACATGTGTACAAACTCGGGCACGTGATTCGTGACCGGAAAAGAGGGAAATTCATATAGGACACCTATGGTCCATATCAAATAATAAGGGCTGTGACAGCCCCTAAAGGCGGTGGGCGACAAGGACATTAGGTGGAATATTAGGCAAAGTACTTACGTTAGAAAACACCAATTGGTATACGGAGCAAGTAAACCAATGTCTTGGATACATGGAAGGTATGGTCCGTCGTACACACCCCTCTCATATAAATAATAGAGCTTGGGACCCTTTGATTGCATGCAACACGTAACACTGTGAGGATAAATTGATTGTGGATACCATGGGATGAGGCACGACGACGTAAGTAGCAAATGAGCCCCCCTCCCCAAGTTGAAACTTTCTAGGACCCACCGTTTCCAGTTAAATCGCAAACGTAGGGTACAGTGGTAGCAATACCATGGCCTAGTGAGTAGGCAACCCGAGGTGAACCGGGTTCAATTCCCGGCCGCTGTAAATTTGTATTTGCCGTTTTTACGGTTTTTTAATAAACTAATTGTGACAAATACAGAACTGTGCGGACCTAAATAGTTGGTTGTTATTATTTGTGACAAAACTGTTGTATTCCCCATAGTATTTATTTGCTGAGCTAGGCGTATACGCTCAGAAAGTGTGTACATGAAATACGTTAGAACTTCTAACTGTTAGAAACTGCAAACAATATCACAAAGCACCCGCCCAACTATAGGCTGTTCCCTGTAAACTGAGCACTTATAAGAGTCCTGCCGAAGCTCTACTCGTATGCACATTGTGTATTCTTTCGCATTATGTAAAATTAACACTGCCATGTGCCTCATAACTTTATTCATACTTCGTTCGAGTGGAACTGTGAAATTATTAGAAAAGTAAATACTTTACAGATCTGCTAAATTTTACAATTAGACGCATTAGAAAAAATCAGAAAGCGAAAGAAATAATTTTAAGCTATCACAAATGGTTACCCAACACTTTTAATTCGACGTTAAGACACGGAACTACTTTCCATCCATCGTTACCAACTTTACTGGGCCCATATCACTCAGTGTGTCCGTGAAAATATATGCACGTAGGAGCAGCGAGTTTTTTTCAAACGTTGATTTCAAAAGTGCTCACTTCATCGTGAACAGCCTTTAATACGTATTTACGTTGACTGTGCGGGGCAGCAAAGAGCGAGGCGAGCGGAAACATTTTCAACTGTCAGATGCTATAGTTGATTCACGGTAACTTCGGCCTTTTCTGAAGCCCTGATAAAGTTATACTTCCAGGATGTTCCTATGCCTCGTTCAAACTAAGCTTAACTAAGCCTGGAGAATTACACCAGAAGGACAACACACCGCATTCGTGCGTGCTAAGTTGTAATAATATTTGCATAAGAACTATTTCCTTCTAGGCGCTGCCAACACACATGTTTTCTCACTGTTTTTATTCAAATTAATTATAAATGAAGCATTATAATTTGTAGATAAAATATGAATAACGTTTCAATTTAACAGAAAAAAAGTCACTTTAATGAACACAAGTATAAAACTCTTGTGACGCAAGGCGTATTTAGGAAGCAACCAAGCTCGCGGGGAAATTTTCCAAAGGTTTGATTCTAAAAGGGCGAAGAAACCGTGAATGGACTATAGTTCCCTCGCAACTCCGCCGGCGGGAGATAGGCTACTCACGCAGCAGTAAGAACGGAGAGTTGGCTAACGGCCTCGCGCAACTGCCACTTCCTCCAGATGCATATCTGCAAGCGCGCAGAGATACGCGTGTCTTAACACCGCGCCGAGCTCACTTTCTAAACCCGCCTCACCTCCTCGACAAGCCCTGGGTGCACTCGACCTGCTACGACTTCCCGAAATCACTTCGCGCGGATGATGGGACAGTTCCTTGCTCCCGGACATGGCTGACTTCCTACCTGTCGCTGCTTCTCCCAGCCAGCGATGTGTCACCTGAAGTGTTGCACTCTGTGTGATATTTTGATGCTGCGCTGTACTTTGCGTCTAGCGTGCATTTTCCAACCAGCGAAAAAACGTTCTCCGTGCTCAAGGACGTTTCTGTCAGCCATTCACTTCACAAATCAGATTGCCCGTCGGGAAGTTTCTCAAGGCTTTGGATGCAGTTTCCTCGTTACAGCACTGACCATAAATATCCTTCTGTGCAACGTGGCCAATGTCGCGGACACGTGAATGAACGGGTCAGTGACCTAGCTGACGCTAGATGTAGTTGTTGGGTAACAAACAATAGATTATTTATGATTGTACCAAACATTGTTCGGCTTGTACGCAGTGTAAGCGTAGGCTATTCACTTTAAAATTAGCACATTTGAAAGCCCTCTCATTTGGAATAACAGCCAATAAATACATTGTACTTTAGCCTTAGACGTTAACTTCTGAGTGCAGTGGAATATACACACTGTGTTTATTTTTTATATGGAAATATTTATTTAAAAAGGTGGCTAAAGGATAAAAAATGGCTGAAATAAAAATATAACTAGGGCTTCAAAATTGATCACTGTACTGTGAAAAGCGTAAATATAATGCTATTTTCCTCGAAAAAAAAAAATTTTTTGAATAAATTGATGTAAAATCCAACAGTTTACTGTTTTGCTGCAGCCATTGACAAATACTATAGGCTGTTCACGGTTTCTTCACACTTTTGGAATAAAACCTTTGAAAAATAACCCCATGTATGAAGGGGTTGGATGTTTCCTAATAATGTTAAGTGTCACAAACGTTTTATACTTGTGGTCACATAAAATAACATTAAAAAATCGTATTTTTGGTGAGTTTGAAATTTTATTTTTGGTTTAAATATAAATTATAATATTTCATTTATAATTTATTTGAATTAAAACAGTGAGAAAATAGGTATGTTGGTAATGCCTGGCATGAAATAGTTCTCATAGAAAATATTATTACATTGAGTGTGTACGCATGAGGCACATTGTCCCTTTAGTGCAATTTTCTAGACTCGGTTGAGCTTTGTTTGCTTAAGGCGAAAGAATATATTGGAAGTAGAACTTTAGCAGGGCTTCAGAAAAGATGAAAGGAACTATTTTGCAGAAATGAAAAAAAAAAATTTACAATATAATGCTGTGGGCTACAACTTAAAATGAAATGTATGAAATGCTCAAACAAAAACAGTTCATGCGTTTTAAAAATATGTTTAAAACATGCAAAATTCGCTTTATATTTAACTTTTTTTTACATGTATGGCCTGTTATTGGATGATGTCACATGCGTCACGCGGTAGCCTACGATATTAGCTTATGTTGCTAATTTTTTTCATTTGTACAAGTTAGTGAGCGATTGTTTTCATTTGTACAACTTAATGAGCGATTGTTTTCATTTGTACAACTTAGTGAGCGATTGTTTTCATTTGTACAACTTAATGAGCGATTGTTTTCATTTGTACAACTTAGTGAGCGATTGTTTTCATGGCTGCAGAAGAACAGGAAAATCTTGGATATGAATCAAATAATTCAAAAAATATAAAATAATTTTATTCGAGGAAAATGGCATCACATACAACGCGTACAAGTTGAATAATGGTTAGTACAAATATTAATTGAATAAATTCTTTGTTATTCAAGAGCCCTCAGGATGTTCAAGTGGCTTAAATTATTTTATACGCCTTTAACAGATCAGATCCTTTGTCGTGATATGAAATAATAATCTGAAGAAAAAATGGCAAAGGAGAGAAATTACATTAGACAAATAAATGAAAGAGTTGCGAGAAATTAGAATTTGAATAATTTTTTGTACAAATCACAAAATTGTATAAAATTAATACGTCTTCAAAATAATAAAATAACTGTAATTATTGTAAGTTAAAATTCTCATTTTTACTTGGAAAATTGCGGATGTTCCCTAATTCCAATAATTTGATCTTTCCATCCAATTATCATCGATATGATCACGCGAAACCGTAAAATATCATCGAAATCTAGAAAAAATAAATTGGCTCTCTAAGAGACTTAACCCGAGGAAGGAATTATTAATGATTGGTGGTCTTTGACATTTGCTGTTATCAGTTATCAGCAAATATAAATAAATATTACAAGTTATTTTTTCGATGACAAAATTAGGAAATTTTTTTAATTTAGATATATGCATTTTTCTGATTAACTAAATTTAAGAATTGAAGGTAACTAGTATTTCAAATTATTGCATTTTTCTTCTATCTGTCCAAAAATGTTTTCCATTACTTATGAAAGAGTTGTTAACTTGTTTTCGGAACTCTCCGTGAATTTACGGAAACGTTGATTTTACGATAACGAATTTCCCTTAAATTTTAAAGATTATTTCGCGTATTTACGGAACATTTCCTTAAATTTTCTGCCTTGTTTTTCTGATCTTTGCTTAAAATTTCCAAAAAAAAAAAATTAATTTTTTAAAGTATTTTATTCTGGAGTGAAATTTGAGCACGGATTGTATATTCAAGAGAGCGTAATTCTTGCCAGTCGCATACGTATTTCTTGCGACACTTTAGGGTGTAAATATGTTATTTCTATTAATGTGTCTTACGTTACTCCTTCAGTTTCTAGTAGTGTGTGTAGGTGTGTGCGCGCGCGTGTGTGTGTTTTATAAGTGTTGCTAACTGTTACAGGAGCTTTGTGCTACTTTTCGACTTCTATAGGAATATGTTTTTCAACCATTCACGGTCACTTCAAATTTTTCTGAAACCCTGCTAAAGTTCTACTTCCAGGATATTCCTTCGCCTCGTGCAAACGAAGCTTAACTATTTTTTGAAAATTACACCAGAGGGACAACGCACCGAATTCGTGCGCACTCTGTTGTAATAATATTTTGCATGAGAACTATTTCTTACCAGGCGCTACCAACACACATGTTTTCTCACCGTTTCTATTCGGATTTATTATAGATGAAATATTATAATTCATGAATAAAATATACTTGGAATGTTAATTTAACGAAAAATAAGATACGTTTATGTTAGCAGAGGTATAAGACGGTTGTGATACATGGCGTATTTAAGAAATACCTAAACACGTCATATTTAAGGTGATTTGTCTAAGGTTAGATACAAATACAGTAATGTGAAGAACACGTGAATAAACTATTAGTACTTTTAGAGTAAAATTTCGGACTGGATAAAACTCGGATTGGAATCAACTTGTAGCGAACTCGGAGTGAACTGGTATCGACCAAAAGTGTTTAAGGTAAAGTTTCGAAGAATGAATGCGGATTGAAATGGGTTAGAAGCACTCTATTGGCGACTGGCAGAACTATAAAACAAATGTAATATAAAATGAATTTCACATATTTCTCCATCCAAATATTTATTAGTGGCCATTTATTTTTCCCTTCATTAAAAAAAAAACACTTATCTTGCTAGTCTCAGAATGATTCTAACCTCTTACATAACCAAACTAACGAGTCAATATGGCGGCCATTTTTTTTGTTCTAATTTCATGCCGATCAGTGTTTAAAGTAAAATTTAAATCCGGATTGTACATTCCAGTCCACCTCGACAACTGGACTGGATTATTTCACTCTACTCCTACTTCTGTCCAATGCGGATGTGTTTATACTAACATTTCAATCTGGATTCTTCAGTCCACTCCAGGTTCAATCCAGATTGAAATGTTACCGTAAACGCACTATATAAGTGTTGTGGATATTATAACTGACGCAGAGGCGGTAACTTGCTGGTTGCAGTGATGAAGAAAGATTCGCGTAGACTCGCCACCACAACCAGCTGATGCTTTTTGTATTTACCGATCACAACTCCGATTTCCGTCATTACTCGTCGCGTTTTCGTATATTAACTGTTCATTTCCATAAAATGTTCCCTTACTATAAGAAATTTTTAGCAGTGCTAAGAAAATACACCTTTAAGTGGAACGTTAGGTTTGAACCAATACGTTTAGGGTATTTGTAGGTTCTAGAGTAGAAAGCTTAATGCCCAAGTTCTCAATTGTGTAAAAACATAATATGAACTCATGTCAGCTCACCGCGACAATATAGCAGAACGAGATTCATGAGTCGTCGAATGGGCGCGAACTTAACGGGCTGTGGAAAAACCAATAAGTAATTTCGTCAGCAGATGGCCAATCAGGCACATTGCCGTTCTTCAGATCGCCATTCAGCCAATGAGGGGTTGGGTACTTCTACATCAAAAGGTACCTTTTAACCACTCCGAATTTATGTTGAATGCTATAGCTGTACACCAACCCCTCCCCCAACCATCATCATCAAATTTGTAATTGCCCCCACGGATTTTGAATTTTAGTATAGAAATTTAGTTTAAAAGATCGGATCGCTTTGTCTTCTGAAGCCTACTACGTGGCAGGTTTATAGAAATTAAATATTTTTTATGCGTACCACTTAAAATATACACATACTGGTGTAAAATTAAAATTGAACACCACTAGAGAGGTAACGTAATAACACCATATGCGCATGTGGCACTGATATAGGGCAGTACATGCAATGATTAACAGTGCTGTGCTGTGGACAGAGTAGGAACTCTGTACTAGACATAACGCCGCTGAGCACAATACAACTGTGATTGACTCTGTGAAATAGTAGTATGTTGTTTCAAGTATTGGTCCGTGTGTAGAAAGCATTGAAAACATGCCACGATGGCATAGACGACCACACCGTGCAATTGACGGACTTTAAACGAAGTCGTATTGTGGGCGTGAGGGAGGCTGGATGGTCCTTCCGAAGAATTGCCCAACTTGTAGGATCTGAAGTGTCTGCTGTGCATTATTGGTGGTGCCGGTGGTCCAACGATGGTGCACAAGTTCATCAACCTGGTCTCGGACGGCAGTGGCATACAGAATCCCGCCTGGACCGCCGCATGAGACGAGCAGTCATTGCTGATCACACGGCGACCGCCACACAGATTAGGGCCTCTGTTGGACCCAGGGTGTCAGCTAGGACCATCACCAACTGTTTGCTAGACGCTGGGTTACGATCAAGGGTGCTGCTCGCCAGGCTTCCTCTCATACCTTATCACCGTGCAGCCCGCCACACAGATTAGGGCCTCTGTTGCACCCAGGGTGTCAGCTAGGACCATCACCAACTGTTTGCTAGACGCTGGGTTACGATCAAGGGTGCTGCTCGCCAGGCTTCCTCTCATACCTTATCACCGTGCAGCCCGCCACACAGATTAGGGCCTCTGTTGGACCCAGGGTGTCAGCTAGGATCATCACCTAAAGTTTGCTGGATACTGAGCTACGATCAAGGGTGCTGCTCGCCAGGCTTCCTCTCATACCTTATCACCGTGCAGCCCGCCACACAGATTAGGGCCTCTGTTGCACCCAGGGTGTCAGCTAGGACCATCACCAACTGTTTGCTAGACGCTGGGTTACGATCAAGGGTGCTGCTCGCCAGGCTTCCTCTCATACCTTATCACCGTGCAGCCCGCCACACAGATTAGGGCCTCTGTTGGACCCAGGGTGTCAGCTAGGACCATCACCAACTGTTTGCTAGACGCTGGGTTACGATCAAGGGTGCTGCTCGCCAGGCTTCCTCTCATACCTTATCACCGTGCAGCCCGCCACACAGATTAGGGCCTCTGTTGGACCCAGGGTGTCAGCTAGGACCATCACCAACTGTTTGCTAGACGCTGGGTTACGATCAAGGGTGCTGCTCGCCAGGCTTCCTCTCATACCTTATCACCGTGCAGCCCGCCACGGATGATGTCGCGAACGACTCAACTGTAGGGATGAATGGCGCGGAGATGTTTTTAGTGATGAATCAGATTATGCTTTGACGCCAGTGACGGTCGTTTGCGAATGTGGAATCGACCAGGGGAGTGGCAACAACTAAAGTGTATATGGCAGTGACATACAGGACCAACTCTTGGTATCAGAGCTGGGATGCAATGTCCTACAATGACTGTATGCCTCTGGTGTTTGTTGAGGGAACACTGAACAGTGAACGCTACGTCCATAACAACATCAAGCCCATTTTGTTGCCCTTCCTACAATATCAAGGAGATGTCCTCTTCCAGCAGGGCAAAGCTCATGCACACATGTCTCATGTTACCCAACGTCCTGTCGAAGGTGTTCAACTTCCCTGGCCAGCAAGATCACTCAACCTGTGCCCCATTGAACATGAGTGGGGGATGATGGGATGGCGTTTGGTGAAGGCTGAAATACAGACAAAAAACCTCCACCAATTACAACAGGTGGAATTAGCATTGAACACTATTCTCCAAGACGACAGCCGACACCTTTATGATCGTCTCTACACACGACTGCAGGACTGCATCGTCACTAAAGGCGGGTACACCGGATACTGACATTGTTGTTCAAGACACTCTGTAGCCTCTGTCCATGGGTTTACGACCCTGTGATAATTATCGTATACAATATAGCATGATTATTCACTATAACATTCATTAATGTGGGTGCACTGCGTCTGGGTGTTCATTTTCCATTTTACACCAGTGTAGAAATACGATGTCATGAACCTGCAAATTGCTTATATTCAGATTATATACACATTTGTTGTGATACAAGAACTGACTATAGCTACAAAATGAATAAGTAATGCTATCGAACGATAACATTCTTCTGCACATGAAAGAATATTCTTTCAAAGCAGAGAACAGGAACATAGTATTTTCATTTAAGTCTTTTCAGGGGCTTGATAGAGGCGCACATTTTAAAACAAGTACCATGTTTATCTTATTGTGTAACTAACTGGTTCCTAAAACACAACGATTAATTTCATCACAAATATAAATTTTAAAATAAATTCTCTGATATTAACGTCGTATTATTTGATGTGAACACTGTCTGGTGAACTCCCAGTAAGTATGACAGCTAATAAATAAATCGATTCTACATTTTAATACCTACTAACGTCGTAAAAAAATGTTGATACTCACAAAGAACTCTCTGATTGCAATGAAATTCGGAAGAAAGGTAAAGTTATTCAAAAACAAGGAATTGCACATCAGGTGATATGATAAATATTTATTGCGCTACATATCCGTCTCTCAGCATGACGTAGGACTGCCATGTTTGCGAATACATTCCGCCAGACATCGTAGAATAAATCTGTAGGTATACCTGACGGTGTCTTGCGATAATCCGTTCCATGCAGCTTTAATATTCCCTCCCAGCTCCTGCGAATTTTATGGGGTGGGCGGAGTCGTGATAGAGCGACCAATAGCATCCCATAGTTTTCAATTGGGGGCAGGACTGGCTGGCCATAACACAGTATCCATGGCTTCGAGACTGGCTGTTGCGGTGTCAGCAGCATGGTAGACAAAGCCCCTTGAGCCCGGTGGTGGGAAGGTGGAGGGGGTGCGAGGAGGCGGGGGATGTTTCTGGTTACTGGGCATCCTCCAAATCTCCCCATCCACATCCGAGCGCACCGGGTCAAGAAAGCAGATAATGGGGTACCGCCACGCTTAATTTTTAACGTGAAAGAAGGATATGCGCGGACGCGATAGTTAGCTATGTGAGTGCGCAGTACGTGGTATAGTTTTCTGTCTACTTTTCGGACAGCATGGCGGTTTCTAAATTACAGAGTTCCCGGTGGATCCTGAAGAATAATAGAGCCTATTTAGATTATCGTAAATATTATAATGTAGTGCTCTAGGTATAACCTGTTTATAGGTACCGGCCAACTAGTATGGAGGAAGGAGAGGCCAGTGCCTGTTCCACGGGGAACTTTGTCAGCAGAATTAGAATGAGCGTTGTCATATTGCAATAGAATACTGGCGTGGACGCACACGAGCGGCTGGGCATCGTGAGCTTACCGTTTGGCCTATTAACGTGTTCGTGAAGAATACCATTGGTAATTGGGCATCGTAGGAAATTACAGCTCACACAATGACACTAGCTGGCTGTCTGAACGTGTGACGTGTGATAACTAAACCGTTGATCTTGGCGCTGCCCACGTTGTCTCTAGATACAGATTCGTTGGCCATCGCCACTAAGACAAAAGCGAGACTAATTATTGGAGATTACTTACGGCCATTCTGCACGCCTCCTTGACGGTTGGTCGCAACACCATTGCAGCCTGTGACGAAGTTGGCGTCGTGTTGAACGCAGTCGTCGTAGTGGCCTGTGTGCGTGCAGCCCTCCTTCCCGCAGAAGTCAGACGACAGCACTCGCACTCGAAGGACGCTTTAGGGTGGGCGTCACTGCTCGCTGAATTGCTGCAATCGTGGCGGCTCCTCACATGTCCGACAATCCATCGGTTCTTCCTTGGTGTGGTTTGTGGCGATCTCCCAGACCCTGCATGTAGTGTTTGGATACCTTCCTGTATCCACTCGCGCCAGCATTGCCCTCACGATGGGTACGGCTCGCATTAGGTCCTTCTTCCCTCAGCACTACGAAGCGACCCTTCTCGAACGCGTCCAGCTATAGTTGATTCACGCTATCTTCGGCCTTTTCTGAAGCCCTGCTAAAGTTCTACTTCCATGATATTCCTCCGCCTCGTGCAAACTAAGCCTAACTAAGTCTGGAAGATTACACCAGAGGGACAACGCACCGGATTCGTGCGCACTCTGTTGTAACAGTATTTTATATAAGAACTATTTCTTACCAGGTGCTACCAACACACATGTTTTCTCACTGTTTTTATTCAAATTAATTACAAACGAAGCATTATAATTTGTAAATAAATTATGAATAACATTTCAATTTAACGGAATAAAGAGTAACTTTAATGAAGACAAGTATAAAACGCTTGTGATATATGGCTTATGTTGGAAACAACCAATCACGTAATGCATGGGGAGATGTTTCAAAGGTTTGATTCAAAAAGGCCAAAGAAACCGTGACTGCACTATATTTGAGGTGATGTCTAATTCGTCTCCGAGGCATACTATACTTTAAATGGATGCTACCGACGCAGCTGGAATCACAATAAACCGACGAACCCGACACAACCCCGACACTACGGAATTTGAACAGCCCCGACACAAATATATATATATATGTGTGTGTGTGTATGTGTGTGTATCCATATACATGTTTATACATCCCATTGCACGAAAGCCAAATACATTAAAAGAAGAAATAAGACAATATATGAAATGTTCTGTAAATTTTCATAGAATGTAAGATGAAATTCAGAGAAATTTATTTAGTGGGAAAACGGTATCTCCGTAGTTTTACGAATATTTCTGGATAGTTTTACCATAATTTCCTCACATTTAGGCAATGTTATTTTTCTAACAATGTAGGCACCCCAAATGAGGGAAGAAAGATTCGTAATGTTTGTCAAAAACACACAGGTTCAGAACGCGAACAGCGTTCTGCGAGCGTAGGTCTTAAACGGTGCGCCGGAAAGCCATATCGCAAATCACCGTGATTGTATAGGCTGTTCGCGGTAAAATGAGCACTTTTGAAAGCTCTGCTTAAGATCTACTTGTGTGCACGTTGTGTATTCTCCGCCTTATGCAAAATTAGCATTGCCATGATCCTCATCACTTTATTCGTGCGTAGGTCTAGTGAAACTGTAAAATTATTGGAGAAGTAAATGTTCTACCAATCTGATAATTTTTACACTTCGATGCATTAAAAAAAGCAGAAATCGAAAGTAACAATTTAAGTTATCAGAAATTGTAACCTTACACTTTTTATTCGACTTTAAGATATGGAACTACTTCCCATCCACAGTTACCACCTTTACTAGGCGCATGTCACTCAGGGTGCCCGTTAAAATGTATGCAGGTAGGAGCAGTAATTTTTTTCTAGTGTTGATATCAAAAGTGTGCACTTTATTGTGAACAGCCTTTAGGCAACTTGTTTGTGAGCGTGAAGTGTAGTCTCAAGTCCTCACATGTAAAGGACTTATTTTATTCGCCATTTTACTCCTGCTATGTACAGTTGGCCTTATTCGCCAAATTTACTCTGCAAACGCCTCATAATATTGGAATGTGACGGGCACAGTGTGTATTCGCCAGACCAATCGCAATGCTTGTTTGTTTGTTTGTTTGTTTGTTTCCACACGTGGCAGAACGATTCGAAATAAGCTGGAAGAAGTATCTAAGCAGGGCTATTAATTGATTTCGGTTGGCCGCAATTAAGTTATAGAAAAATAGTTTGTGTGGATGTTTCATCACACTGGAGGTTTGAGGTAGTGAGGAGTGAGTGATATTTGCTCCGGTAAATCTGGTAGAACTGCCAGCGTGTGGCAACACGTTAAGTATAGAGAATCTAAACGATGTAGCGGCGCCTTTGTTGCTAAAATGGATCTCCCATTGGCTGCGATAAGTTCTAGAAACAGGCTATAGTCTGTTCATGGTTTCTTCACACCTTCTGAACCAAACCTTTGAAAAATTAGCCCATGTTTTTGACGTGCTTGGTAGTTTCCCTAACATGTCAAGCATCACACGTATTTTGTACTCATGTTAACATATACACATGCTGTTTTTTGTTAAATTTAATATTGTATTATATTTTATCGGTTATTATATTATATTATATTCATAACTTATTGTAATAAAACTGGAGAGAAAACTGTTGCATTCGTAACACGCAGTAAAAAACGTCTGTTCTGCAATATATCGTTAGTCAAGGTACGGTGTGTTGTCCCGTTGGTGTAATTTTCTATACGTAGTTAAGCTTTGTTTGCACGAGGCGGAGAAACAACGTGGAAGTAAAACATTGTCAGGTCTTCAGAGAAGATGGAGGTAACCGCGAATGGACTATACGTGCCGTCTGGTTGGCTACTGCGTCCTGTGGAACTTCGTCTGTTGGTTGGTTCAACGTCCAGCAACTTGCGGACCAGATACAGGCTGGCCACGTGGACCTTTCCACGTTCTTGCCGATTCACATTGGAGCTGAGAGGAACATGTTGCTTTGATTCTGCGTTATCGTTACGCCAAGAAGTATACATCGCGTGTTAATGTAGCCTATTCACGTCGAATTAAAACTGACGTGAAGTTAATGTTTCCATGGTAGGCTTTTAACCCGACGTTTATACATATCATAAAGTTAACACAGTATCAGCCAATCGGATTAAAGAAACAACTTTTTTTGTATTTGTTTATCTGTATTCAACTTTATTACTGTCAGCTTCCGAGTGGATTGTAAATGTTGCTTATCGCATACGACTGCAACTGAATGTAACTGTCCAATTTTGTTTGGCCGTGTTTGAACGAAAAACAAATTAATTAACTCAGAAACTCCGAATTTGGATAAATAGGCGTAAATTTACGTCAGATATATGGTAAATGCTGACACATAAATGAAAATGTTTTAGTTATTATTGCAGCGATTTTATATAAACATTTACTATTTGCTTATATAGGCAGCCATACATCAATATCAACGACTATTTCCAGTTCCCAAAAACAGTATTTTTGGCAGCAATGAATTACCACTTTTAAAAGACGAGCCGTTCTTAACTCCAGCGTGGAGAAAGACATGATTCGATAAAAAATTGTTGGCATACACTCGATTAAAATTAACATAACAAGCGCCATGTTAACCCTTTCAATGTCAGTATCCTATATCTGGCATGTCACACAGGAAGTAGTTTTAGTGGTCTGCACTGTGCATAACAGAAAATAGCGTTCATAAGGGGATTCGCTGACGTGTTTGTCGCTGAGACTTCAGTACGTAGTTTCATGTACAGCTTGCACCAGTCAACATGAAGCACGCATTTTCATTCGTCCCGATAAATGACAGAACGTCACTATGACAGCAGTACAGTAACAAACAAAAAAAAATGGGGACACGGCTGTTTGTTTTGCGTGAATACGTCTACATTGACGCGCTCGAACGCCTTGATGTTTTTTTTTTTTTTACGTTCCCGGCACCGCTTCACTCGATCACATGGGGTTTTATGGGTATCGTTGGATTGCTTTTTAGATGCTCTTTCCCACCGTATACGACTTCTGTATTTGGACTGGACGTTTTGACGAGTACAGGCCGACATTGTGTTAAGTTTTCTTGGCTTTAATGTAGATAATAGATTCGGAGCTGCAATGCTAAACTGTATCCCCCAATTTTGTTATCATCGGATTTCCTCCCACTGTGGTTGCAGATTTAAAGACGTATTCACGTCAGAAGTGTATGTTGTAACATTTTAAAACGATTCATTAACATGTGGTTGAAACGGTGTGAATTTACTTATCCTGGTGGTGCGTGAGGCTGGAGTGAGTGAATGGGCGGCTCTTAACAGCGAGGTCTTAAGAGACGACGAGGGCGAGTATGTAGAAACCCGTGGACCAGCAGCATCGTCCGACACCAGTCCCGCATGTGAAAGTCAGGGACTGGGCCGGGACGGTTCGCCTTGGTGGGAGGTGAGCAGACTAACCGCTCCGCCACCGCGGCGCCCTATGAGGCTGGAGTTGGCGACAGGCGCGGTAGTTCCCGCCTCTGCGTTGTGACGTGTTGTGTGGAGCTGCACGGAGCAGACCAGAGACGTGGTGTGAGTTGCCCGCTAGGCTGCGTGAGTAGCGGGATACTGGCAGCTCGGTGGGTGCTGATAGCCCCTCCCCTCCCACCCCCTCCCCCCTGCTGTCACCTACACCTTACAATTACGGATTATACGCAATCCCTGCTCCAGCAAATGCCCACGTCTTTCTCCGTGTGAACGGTTTACGGTAAAATGAGAACTTTTGAAATCCCTCCTTAATATCTCCTTCAATGCACGTTGTCTAATCCTCCACTGTATGTAAAATTATCATTACCGTGGGCCTCATCACTTTATTCATACGTTGGTATAGTAAAGGTGTGGAATTATTATAAAAGTAAATATTGAACTAATCTTCCATTTATAGACTTCGATGCGTTTAGAAAAAACAGTAAGCGAAATAAATAACTTGAGCTATCACAAATGGTTACATAACATTTTTTTATTCGACGTTATGGTACGGAACTACTTCCAATCCATTGTTATCAACTTTACTGGGCGTATGTTACTCAGGACGCCCTTTAAAATTAATGCATACAGGGGCAGAGACTGTTTTTCTAAGGTTGATTTCAAAAGTGCTCACTTTATCGTGAACAGCCTGAAGGACATTGTCTCTTGTACAGACTTTCTCAACTTTCGTAAACTCTAAATTGGAATCAGAGGAAACCTAAGTATTCGCAGTGAAATTCAACTACTCTAGCCAGTGAAAATGGCTCCATATTGAATAAGTGGCGCGAAACAATTTCACTGATTGAATAAGTGACGGCTCACTGCTTGTAGAGAATTAAATAATGGTTTTATTTAATTCAATCAAATCATAAATAGAAGTAAGCATATTAGCGATTGACAGTATTTATATTGCGCAATTCCCAAAGCAAAAAAAAAAAATACGCGGGTGGTCAGAATTTGAACCCACACCTCTCCTATTCCACTTTTAGACCGTTATCTCACCAACCGAGCTACCAAGCCAACGTTGGCAACAAACGGGGAATATAAAAAATATATTATCTGTCGAAAATGTGTAGTTTTAAATTGTTTGCCCTTAATTTAATTTTAATTTTAATTGGTAGGCCTAACGTTAGGTTTGTTAAAACAAGTAGTGAGTATTAGTATACTCACATCACCACATTTAATGCAGTTTTAACCTTCAAGCCGAGCGGTATGATGTTTACACGAAAACGAAATGAAAGACGAAAAAACTGAATGAAAAGCTGAATCTTCATGTCACCTCCTAAAACAGAATTATGAAAGATGAAACTCACATTTAGAAACTATTATTAATTGGCTTTATTCGTTTTTGCGTCGTTGTTTCATTTGATACACGTTGTTTAACTGATCCATCAGTCATAAAACAAATCACTGAAAAACAGTGAATAAAATGGTTGATGAATCAGTGAAAAATGCCACTGATTCAATAAAGAAAGAAAACTGGAATTTTTTTCACTAATTCATCAGTTAAATTCATTGAGGTTACTGTTGAATCAATGGGACACACTTAACTGGTTTAAACAGTGAAAATTTAGAGTGTAGCAAAGTGCGTTTTTCTTTTAAGGTCCATTAAAGGCCATTGCTTTGCGTCAATTTTAATTTCTAAAATACTGTATCAAGAAATGAATTTTAACTACTTAGTATGTTGCCTGATTGAGAAATGAGTACAGGGAAATATATGTTAATAAAAATTCGGTTTTTTGACGTTCCTTTTCAAGACAGATATATAACCACATGGACTTTGAGCAGAAAAATACATGCTTCTTTGCTATCGAAGCCTTCTGTAATATTAATGTACAGCCAGTTTCCTGGAAACATCGGAAAACTTAATAATAATAAAAAAAATTATTGAAAAACAATTTGTTATATTTACCTGGACATAGACCTTGAAAGTATAATTTCTCACACTTAGGTTTTTACATCAATTTTATATATTCAAAAATTGCTTCACAAAAAATATTCCATTAACATGTATTTCCCTATACCAAATTCCCAACCAGGCCACAGCCTTATTAAATTTCGATGGGGTTTGTTTGATTGGCTATATACACGCATTTGCAAAATAAAAACATTTTTCACCATGAACAAAACATGTTGGAGTAGAATGACAGTCGCCATACAGTATCGTCACAACCCAACACGTCTCATTTGCGTTATATACGATTTAATTGCGCAGGCGGATGTGCCACTAGGGGGCATACATCGTTCCTAGCTGCAAGACACCGAATAAGGCCTTCCTTAGTATACGCTGTTCACGATCAAATGAGCACTTTTGAAATCAACCTTAGGAAAAGGTCGCTGACCCCTGTCTGCAAATATTTTTACAGGCGCACTAAGCGACACGAGCCCAGTAAAGTTGGTAATGATAGACGGAAGGTAGTTCCATATCTTAACGTCGAATAAAAAGTTTTAGGTAACCATTTAAAATGACCCAAATTATTTCTTTCGCTTTCTGTTTTTTCTCGAATGCATCTAAGTGAAAAAATGAGCAGATTTGTGTAATTTACTTTTCCTAATAATTTCAAGGATTCACTTGACCGACGCGTGAATAAAGTGATAAGGCCCACGACAACGTTAATTATACATAAGGCGGAAGAATACACAACGTTCATACACGTATATCTTAAGTAGGGCTTTCAAAAGTGCTTATTTTACAGAGAACAGCCTATAACAGTGTGAGCCATGGAGCCAAGTTCATTTAACACGCAGTGCGCCCCGACGGTGCATTCAACAAGCCTTTGTTCAGCTGGCGAGGCCACATCATCGGCCTACGAGAGACAGTTTGGACGTTTCGGCGCATTGAGTTAAAGTCTGTTCACGTTAAAGTGAGCACTTTTGAAATCAACCTTAGAAAAAGTCACTGCCCCAGTTTGCATATATTTTAATGGGCGAACTGACATACGGCCAGTAAATATGGTAACGATGGTTAGGAAAGTAGTTCCGTATATTAACGTCGAATAAAAAGTGTTATGTTACCATTTGTGATAATTTAAATAATTTCTTTCGATTTCTGTTTTTTTTTTTTTTTGTGCATCGACATTTAAAAATACTTTTATAATAATTTCACAGTTTCGCTTGACCGATGCATGAATAAAGTTATGAGGCCCATGGCAACGTTAATTTTGCGTAAGGTGCAAGAATACGAAACTATAAAACAAGTTTATCTTAAGCAGGGATTTCAAAAGTGTTCATTTTACAGTGAACAGTTTATAGTCAGTGTTGGACGCAGCGGATACACACGCGAGGGTACACACGCCCGTCGAAAAGTCTCGACTGACGGTTTAAAATGAACGCAGACTGTAAGCACTCCACAGGCGTCGCTGCGCACCACCCAGGGACATGTCATGCTATAGGCTGTTCACGGTCAAATGAGCACTTTTGAAAGCCCTGCTGAAGATCTACTTGTATGCACGTCGTGTATTCTTCCACCTTATGTAAAATTAACAATGTAATGGGCCTCATAACTTTATTCATGCGTCGCTCAAGTGTAACTGTGAAATTATTACAAAATAAAATGTTTTGCAAATCTGTTCAGTTTTACATTTCGATGCAGTAAAAAAAACCGAAAGATAAAGAAATAATATAAGTCATTGCAAATTATTACCTCACACTTTTTATTCGACGTTAAGATAAGGGACTACTTTACATTCATAGTAACCAACGTTACTGGGATAATGTCACTCAGCGAGCCAGTTAAAATATATGCAGGTAGGGACAGTGACATTTTTCTAAGGTTGATTTCAAAAGTGCTCACTTTATCGTGAACAGCCTTTAGCTGGGGATACGCCTGTGTCCACCAGTACAATATCCAGGCGACTAGCAGAGCGGGGTCTGTCGCCATTATGCCCTGAGTATCGCCGAGCATGTGTGACCATCTGCCGAGAACAGGCAGCAGGCAGCTTCCGTATTGTGGACGAGTCGTTTTCAGCGACGAATCGTGGTTCTGTATGGATACAGACAACCATTGGATTCGGTTCTGGAGACGTTCCAGTCAGCGCTGTCATCCACGCTTCACTGTAGAGCGGCACACCGCCCCAAGGAGAGGTGTCTTCTTATGTGCTGCCATTTCCTACGACTCCCGCGCCCCACTGGTGGTGATCGAAGGGACCCTGACGGCACGGTCATACGTCCGAGAAACTCTGCACCCTTCCCGGTGCAGCTTTACAACCCCATTTTCCAGCCTCACACAGTACGGGTATCTCTGGCCTGCCTTTGTGACGTCAACGTGGGTCTTCGGCCATCAAAGTCCCCATACCTGTCACCCATGGAGAATGTTTGGGACCAGCTTGGACGATAACTTCGGCCATCAAAGTCCCCATACCTGTCACCCATGGAGAATGTTTGGGACCAGCTTGGACGATAACTTCGGCCATCAAAGTCCCCATACCTGTCACCCATCGAGATTGTTTGGGACCAGCTTGAACGATAACTTTGGCCGGCGGCAACTACGGTGGATTTGGAGGGTTAGTTGGACCAGCTGTGCAATGAACTTCCTCAAGAAAACATCTGACTTTTCCATGCCTCCATGCCCGTCTTTATCATCACTTGTGTCTGTGCTACAGGTGGTTTAACGCCATATTAACTGCAGACTGCAAATGTTGGTCTCCTGCAATACGTGCCTGGTGTGGTACAATATATTTTTTTCTGTATACATAATACGATGTGCTGTGTATGTACCCGCTTACGTGCCCCGGAAATTACATTTTTAGGGTATCCATTCTTTTTGCAAATAAGTGTATTTGAATTAATATCCTATACATCGATAGTAGATGCAACGTTTAGTTTTTCAATATGAATGGGTTGACTGTTTTTCTAAGAATAACGTATAAGAAACTACAAAATCGTTACAAAAAATCTATGGGCTGTGTCAACTATCGATGTATAATGTATTTTTATACATTCAAATATCTTGTTAATAAACGAAACTCTGTCAAAATATATTAAGTATTTCAGATTCTGTTCTCGATTATAATGTTTCAGGAATTCGCGAGCTGCGAACCCTTTCATTAGCTGTTACATTTATCAGTGAGAGATAAACAAATTAATTTACGTGTTGCAATTGTTCGTTGCTTTGTTGCCAAGTAGAGTTTATAATATATGCCATAATTATTTACGAGTCCCACATATTGAACACTGTGATTACAAGAGTTAACATCTCTCTTTCCATGGACACAAGTTTTAGTTCCAAACAACAGGAAAGGTCTAGAGATTTGCAAAATTAGCGTTATTATTTGAGGGTATTTTTAATGGAAAACAATTTTCCTTTGCAATACTTTTTCATTGGACCATGCTTTATTTGACACGCCCCGGGTAACTCTGCGCCAATAAATGAACACTTCACAGTCGTGTGTCCCAGCCACGTGTAGTTGACTCAGAAAAGAAGTGACTTGCCATCTAGGCAGCAGCCAATGGAGAAACAACGCTGGCTCAAGTACTACAGTGCTGTGAATTTTAGCTTGATGCCAAGAAATAACGCGAATTTCGCAGGTCCCTAGTTATTACACCGCCACAAAACTTGCCCGCTCCACAGATAAGGAACTCTCCACCAATGTCAGTTCGGGAACCGTTGTCTAGTCGCCGCAATTTTCAAACACAGACTTGTCATTTTGGAATTCTGTTTTTAATTTTGAGCGACCTGGCGGTACATATCTCGGCAATCGCCCGCTGGAAATAAACACATATTTCTTATCGACATTTATAAGTCGAGGAGTCATAAACTCGATGTACGTGGACGCTGCTATTGGTTGCTCGTGCGTACACGTGGGTCAAACTACATGCACAATGGGGGATTATCAATTAAAGGTTTGCATTTGTATGCCAACAACACATAAACATCAATATTGGCGATGTTGGGTCTGCCCGTTTTTTAATGGTGACCTACATACAGGAGTCGTCGCATGTAGCAACAGTTCCGTTCGCCTGTTTGGGATGCAACTTGCTGTGCACGCAAGTACGTCAAGTCGCAGAATTCCGGCGCTGTTTTGCCAACTTCAATTTCAATCTAAAAGTACTAGATGAGTTTTCCGAACATTTTGCGGCAAGGATTTCTTGTTTGTAATAGGCCAGAGATGCCGCTGTTTTGGAATTTTAACGCGTGTAGTTTAAAACCCTTTGTATATACGTGTGTCGGTGTATGTACGTTATAAACTTTGTAAGGTAATTTCTAATGAGTAATGTGACAAACACATCATACGACCCATAGACTAAACTGATCACTTAGGGAAATATGCTCCTCTAAATCCAGAGGATTTATAATGTTTATTTCAATACATATGAAACAACGTGAGAATAAATATTATTTGAGTTGTATAAGATCTGAGACCTCAGAAAATTTAGTTCGTAAAAGCATCCCTCTTTATAAATTAAATTGGAGTTGCCAGATTATGATCGCAAGGAAAACATGATTACCCATAGCTCTTTCGCCCTGCCCCCCCCCCCCCCCATGAATGTGTGTGTCAGTTTACAGCGAGGATGGGGGAGAGCGCATAAGCGATCTGACAACCACTTTATTTCACAGACTTTTATTTGCTTTGCTAAAGGCCTTTCACGATAAAGTGAGCACTTTTGAAATCAGCATATATTATAACGGACGCACCGAGTGCCATGCGTCCAGTAAAGTTGGTAACGATGCAGGGAAAGTATTTCCATGGCTTAACATCGAATTAAAATTGTTAAGTAAACATTTGTGATAGCATAAATTATATATCTCGCTTCCAGTTTCTTTAATGCATCTAACTTTAGGAATTAGCAGATATGTAAAAGATTTACTTTTCTAATAAATTATAGGTTTTTTTTTTTTTACTTTACCGACGCACAAATAAAGTAATGAGACACATGGCAGCGTTAATTTTACATAAGACAGAAGAATACACAACACAAAGGGGATACAAGTAGATCTTAAACAGGGCTTTGAAAAAATGCTCAGTTTACTGTGAACAGCCTATACTATGATTGCGATCGCCTGCAGTACTACTACAATTGCTATCAACAAACTTTATTCAGACCAATCAAAATGTGCCTTTCCAGTAATAATGTGTATTATGTGTAATGCACAATATTATTTTTAGTATACATTTCAATTTGTCACAAATACGGTGATTTTTATACTTGCATTAATATTCTCGCGATAAACTGCTACACACTTAAGCATTACTGGGTGGTGGGGGCCGTCATGGCTTATGCCCGGTTACGCCATCGTGGTTCGAAACTCGATCCGAGATCGTATCTAAGATCGACACAGAAAACTGTTGCACCATTCGAGTTCGGAGCTGGATTGAAGATCGAGATGAAGTTCATTTCGAACCTCCGAAATTGGCGTTTCGAAATCTCGATCCGAGATCATCAGCTATCGTCCCAAAATGTCGTCTGAAAATACGCCAACAGATAGAACTACGTTCGATTATTTTCTTGAAAATTATTCAGAAAAATTCGTACAACAATAATTCACTTAAATCAGATAGAACATCGCACATCTAGTCCTATCTGTAGTGAAAAATACGCCTACTTCTATGACGTCATACCTTAGGAACCTATGGAAAAATTTGTCTCATACTTAATCTCGTACTTAATCATACTTAGTCCCACTTTGGAACCAAGATCGACGAATCGGAGATCCAGAATCATGAAATTTCGTTGGTGCAATACTTTTACACTGGAACCAAGATAAAACTGGATCCTGGTTTGGAACTAGGATCATTCGATCTCGGATCGGGGAAGATGTTGGTGCAACCGGGCATTAGTGGCGAAACTACTCGACTCCCACCTAGACACTGCGGTCGCTCTCAGATTTTCACATGTGGGCATCGAGCCGGACGATGCCGCTAGCCGGCGGGGTTATCTCCGTGGTTCTTCCGTTTCCCCCGTCCTTGCCTTCCGGCGCTGCTCCATTCTCACCTCACTTCACCATCGTCGGCTCTCAAGACCTCGACGTTAAGAACCGCTCAAATCTCTCCCCATCACTAGCGGGTGGCGGAGGTGTTGCCTACCGAATCAGTGAACTCATTTCGATTAGTGCTGTTGACCTCAGTGTGTTTCGTTGAAGCGCCTCTAGTTGTAAATATGTACGTGTTGACTTCTAGCGTCCAGGCAGGTGAAAAGCAAGGGGTTAGAAAATGTCTGCTATCATAATCTTGAAACCACAATTGAATTTATGAAGGGGGTTGAGATACTGTTACAACCCATATTTTCTGAGGTTTAAGATGTTTATCATCTAAACATCATTCGCGTATTTGTTGTTTAGTCTCACACAGTTTCTGATACATCTAAATTAACGTGTTACAGAACACCTAGCTTTTGGGGCACATGCCCCCCTGAGTTATCAATGTAGGCTATTAAGTTGTGGTATATTTTCCTGTCTCAATTTTCGTGAGAAGTCACTTCCCAAAAGACTGAAATATACATTTAGGGACTCTTTTTAAATAAATTATCTGTATATTTGCCTTCGTATGTTCGAGCATTGTACAATGGGGCAAATGACTAAATCCCTGGTTAAAAAATAGCTCCGAAATCAAAGAACGTTGAACTTGGTTGTAACGAATAGAACACTTATTCCAAGGTCAAATCGCATGGTCTGAAGGTATCTTCTTTCTTGCCTAAGAATTTCAAAACTATTCAGTGATTCGAAACACACAGTTTCTAGTTTTGGACCACAATTAGGGTTGCACATTACAAGGTACGTCATACGGTTAGTATTTCAGTATTTTCCAGGCCGTCCTTACTGATTTTTGAGCACTTATTTTCACCTCCGTTTCGTTATTCGTGTACAGTATAACACGCTGGTAATTCTTTTGACTCGAACGCATTTAAAGCTACAGTCTTTTCGTGTGTAGGGTTACATGTCTGTTGTTGGTAATGAAAAACAAAACCTGCAGACGTGAGAAAACACCTTGTGCATGTATTTGTTTTAAATTACTCTTACGGGGCTGTTTGCCGAATAAAACGTCTAGTGAAAATCAGCCAACACAGCGCTTAGACTCGGGAAGCTAGAAACAAAGATTATAAATCGTATAGAAGGAACTTAACAAGAAGACTTTTTACTCTCACTCTGAGGACGACGTTTTCAAACATCTATTCATTTTGTAGGACGCGGTATTTTCTTCTGCTCGAGTTTGAAGACAGAGAAAACAACGAAGTTTCCCGAAGGAGATCCTATGCATGCTGGAAACCACCATGTTAGGAAATGAAGTCAACGGCGAACAAGGTTATACTGCTGGACATAGCGATGGCTCTGGTTACCGCATTAGTTCATCCTTTCACGCCCAGTGTAGAGAATTGTCTGCATGTTGCACAGGAAATGTTGTATTGGCCCGGAAGTGTACGTAAACTGCGAAGTTTAGTTGATGCCAAGTGAACTCTGCTGTATGTAATAGTTTCGCAAGCCGTGCTTCGACTCTACATTATGGCCGGTTCATATCATAGACTAAAGATGAGGTAGACCGATCTCGCTGGCTGCGCACAACCAATCTCCGTGTCCCAACATTCAACTGCACACCTGCCAACATGTCTAGCGAAAACATCATGGCTTGAATTTTAGGTTAGAAAACTGATTTGTAAACAAATGTTTTGAGATGTATGTATACTGCCTCTAACCAATTTTTTATGCAGTTTAATTAAATTCAAACTAGCAAAAGTATTTTATTCATACGAAAGTACTTGTACTTTAAATATTAAGATATAAACAAACACTTTCATCACTGTTGACCATGTGACTTTGACAGTTGTGTAGGATTGGAGTAGATAAATGTTGGGTACGTGGGCAGAATACGAATAAGCGGTCTACCTATCTTTAGTCTATGGGTTCATATCACTTATCTCCAAACACAAAGTAGGCTTATTAGTTGGGAAAACAAAACAAGATCTTTGTCATCATAGAAACAGCACGATTAAAAAAGTATCTTATTTCAACACCAGAAATTGTAAATTAATGTGGAAAGGAAAATGTTGAGAGGAAAGAAGGTTTATTTTTCACGTTGAATATATATTCTGTCTCACACGGTCGTTATTGTTTGTTACCACTCGTTTTAATTAATTTGGTGTTGTGCTAGGAAGATGTTTTTTTATTACCAATGTATCTACGTCCTTTTTTTTACCAAAAGAGTGACGTAAAAGGTGTCAATTTCTTTAGAATTATTGTGATAATAGTTAATTCATGATTTTTATCCCTTATAAAATGTATTTAATTGATTTAATATAAATTATTCTAAAAGGTTTTGACCAGTAATGTATGTCATTTGACCCACTGTGCGTCGTCTCAAGTTGTCGGTCTTGCTATTTCGAAGAGATTCGGACACGTGCTACAGCAGTGATGTGTCCCAGTAGGTGGACACATCACTGCTCGGCACCGCAGTGGAACTTAACATCTGCCCCAACGAACTGGGTTAAGTAGGTTGAACAAAGTTCAAAATGCAACAAAAAAGATTTTGTTCGTATGAAATATATAAACTTTATATAAATAAACACTTATGTTGAGTCAACATAATCTGCTTTGAGAGGAAAATATGACTGAATAAACTCTAGACTAGACTAGGTACTGTTTGGCTTATACAAAACTATCTCAGAGATTGCTCAGAGAAAACTATATTCCGGCGCACAATAATACGGAGGTAGTTATATAGCTACCTCGTTTAAGGTGTACATAGCCTTCAAAACCCATGCAGCAGTGGCTTGTTCCTTTAGTAATACTATGTTACTTCACGCTTTTCTGAAGCCCTGCTGAAGTTCTACTTTCTACGATATTCCTCCGCTTTACGCAAAGAAAGCTTAACCGTGTCTCGAAAATTACACCAAAGGGACCACGCGCCGCATTCATGCGCACTCAGTGTAATAATATTTTACATAAGAACTATTTATTATTAGCCATTATCAACACACCTATTTTCTACCTGTTTTATTAATATATATTAGACATAAAATATTTTAATTTTTTGGTAAAATGTAAGAAAAAGTTCCATTTAATCAAATATAATGTAGATGTATATTAACACGAGTATAAAACGTTGGTCGTTAGGTTTCAAACAAACACGTCATACATGAGGTGTTTTTTTTTCTTCAAATGTTTGATTCAGAAAGTGTGAAGAAACCCTGAATATACTATAGTCAGTTGTTTGAAGAGTAGTGCGCAGACTTACGGTGGGTTAGCTTGAAGTCAGGAGGACTAATGGTCGTCCTCAGCGCATGTTTACGATACTAACTCGAGAATTGCTTTCTAAACTGTCAAAATCACTTGTTCAGTAAAATTACGTGCTGTTTGCTTGTTTTTGGTATAACACAAGCCCATGAGTTTGTGAGTAAAAGTGACATTTTTCGTAATTAGACTACAACTTTTTTTGTTGAAAACGTACTCAAATATCGTTTATCAGCATATGAAAACACTCATAATTTAAATGGTGTCCTAAACTTAGAAGAAGTCACGTGATTTTGATAGTTCTGTATAGAGAAACACAGTTCAGTGTGGGAACTTAAAGATTGGTTACTGAATAGCTGGTAAACCTACTCCGCCCATTTTCACATTTACGACTCAGACAAAAATTTTTGGCTGTCAACGAGAATACGGAGGCGATTATTATAATTATATTCATGGTACTTCCACACTTTCTGAACATATCTTTGAAAACTCATCCTATGTATATGGCATGTATGGTTATTTTTCCTAAATTCGGGTTGCCATATTTTGAAGAGCAGAAAAAGAGGACACATTTTCCGACATCTACTTACAACAAACCGAGCGAGGTGGCACATTGGTAACTCACTGGACTCGCATTCGGGAGGACCCGGGCTCGATTCCCGGTCCGGTCATCCTGATTTCGGCCTCTCATGGTTTCCCAAAATAACCCCAGGCGATGCTGTGATGTGTCCGTAACAAAGGACATGACCGATTCCTTCTTAATCCTTCCCCAATTTCCCCCTCCCTGTGCAGCTCGCACCGTCCCTAAGGACCTCGCTGTCAACGCAACGTTAAGCCCAACTACCTGCCTACATTCAACAATGGCTAAAGCCCCTTATTTTACGTAGACTATAAGAGGCTGTGATAAAATGATAGAAACCGTTTTCTTAATTTTCAACGACCTCTAATTGTTTTGCAAATAATTGAACTGGTTAAATTTAATTAACAATCATAAAGTTAATGTGAGTGTCCTTAAATCACAAAATAATGGATCATTGCGTGTTTCGTTACATTTGGTAGGCCTACCCTATATGAAACTTTTCAGTAGGCATAAATATAGTCCATTCCCCACTGGAAGCAACTTTCTCGAAGCCCTGCTAAATATCTACTTGCAGGCCCGTTTCGTATCCTTCCGCCAAATGTAAACAAACATTGCCATGTGACTGCTATCGAGCATCTGTCAAAATCAATGTTACATTCCATTGTGTGTGTACATGTATTTGTATACTTTCTATACATCTAAAAATAAACATTGAAATATGACTTCTATTCTTATACTGTCAAATGTCTTGTTAACTGTTTACAGTTTTTCAAAGAATTCTGTCATCTTCCAAAAACCATTCCGTACGAATATTCACAATTTAGGCCTCCAACATTATTTAGATCAGCTTTATGGTGGTTTAAACTTGCCTAAATTAACTACAGTTCTTACGGTTATTTTACATTATCATATTTGTTTTCCACGACATAGGTCAATACATGTAATGCACGTTAGTATTTTGCCGCGACTGTGTTTAACACTGTTACAACTGCGAGTTAAAGGGCTGTACTAATTATCCTTTTGTTATTGATATGTGTTGGGTTATTTTTTTTTAAAGGACGGCATCAATTGGAATAAATATTAGAACGAAGGAACAACCAGTAAAACGAAAAAGGCACTCGCGTTGCTAATTTTGTCATACAAACTAAAAAGATAGCCGTGGACATGCACACAAATGAGCCTATGGTAACTTTTATTTCTCTAATATTTCTATGTATTTCTACTTACTGTTTATTAGGTTTATTGAAATTTATCGGGCTGGGCTTAGTATTTTTCTTCCGGGATTATGGCAAACGCAACATCGTAACGTGCCTTGGTAGGTTTAAAAATCACAACGTCTACAAACGTGATGTGGTAATTTCAAGTATTTTTCGGAGTAAGAATAATTTACGCTTCGTTTGGCAAAAAGCAACACGCCATGTCGTGACTCACCACGTCTGCTAACTTCACTTGGTAACTGCCCTGCCATCATATCTAAATATATTAAAATAAGTATTTAAACATTAAAATCTATTTTCAGTTGTAAATTACAAATTAAAAAATCATCATTCTGTTGTAATAAGTATGAAATATGATACAATTGAAAACATGTATAATGTTCCTGATCACGAGCGAAGTGAAACTTCCCGAGTGTGAAAGAGATAATGAAAGAAAGAGAGAGAGAGAGAGCGACAAGCCTCGCTCAGCAGACAATTGGTATCAGTTGCCATCTCGCTCGATCAAACAACACCGTACCATTACGGCCTACTCACGATATTTTCCGCTGTTATTTTAAATTGTAAAATTGAGATATTTACCCATCGGGGCTACCTACATAATTAAATATTTCAATGGGTACCATTTAATTTACAAATAGTATTTTTAAAAACTAGGTTAAAATAATATTTTAACTGTGAACTAATTCTTACCAGTCGTTACCAACACGTCGCTGCTCTCGCTGTTGTTAATTCATATTTATAAAGACACAAATATTACAAGTTATAGAAGATATTAAGGTAAAGTTTCATTTATTCAATAATACAGTACTGTAAAGTTAATCACAATGTTATATATTTGTGGAATACAGGTTATTGAAAAAACGGGTTGACATATTATGCCTAGAGTGTTTTTTCAAAGGTTGATTTTCATAAGTCGCTTCCAATCGGGAATGGACTATACAAACAAATACCCCAAGATCTGTCACTTGCAGATGCACTTTTAATATTATCTACGATGCTTATTGGCCCAAGCATACTTCTTTGTAGATCTTACATTGCTCAGCAACTATATCTTACTTTAGAGATATACACGGAACTACTTACAGTTAAATCGAACTGGTAATTTGCTTCGTAGTAATTGCAAGGGTAAGTTTCCCCTCTCTTCGCTCCATTTATTTAGCATGAAAGAGAAAATGCATTCCCCATGTACGACACGTATTGAAATATCAAAGAAAACTTGTGCAATTTTCAAAATATCTGAGCGACTCATGATGTTTTTTAGAAGTGTCAAATTACTTGGTCCACCTCTGATGCGCCTCAAGATTACCATACTCTTCTTCGCAATTTGTGTTTCTTCACAAACTTAAGGTTACTGAACTGGTCGAAGCAGTTCACATCACACGTGAACATATTCCTATCCAGGAGCAATTTTATTGAAGATTCTGTATTGTTCCATTCAAGTGAATCGCTGAGATTCATTCATGTGAAGCATAAAAATTATTTCATCTACTGTATCCATTTGACCAGATATTCTATGCAGCTATCATACAAGCAAGTTAAAGTTTGCAGAGAATTTATCGCACACAGAATGAAGGCTCTCCTTGTGATTTCCTTCAAAAAGATCCTTAAATCTAAGAGTGATGAAGTTGTTCTTTCATTCAGCGGGCACGTACTGAATAAAAGGAAGGACTTTGATAAAACCGAATCACTTTCTCTCTGAAGTTCTAAAATATACGAGCGAAATATACTCATGAGAGACTGCAAGTGCAATAAATAAATCTTACTATGCTCAAGTTAAAAAACGTTATTTACATAGTTGCCTTGAGGGAAGGAAACATATGGAAGCATATAGTGATGGCTGAAAATAAAAACAAAAAACTTATCTTGCTATGTGATAACTTTTTCGTATCCAATATCTACAAATTCGCAGTGCTATTTTGGGTACAAGGTTCGGTCTGTGTAAATATTAAAGTGCTGATATACTTGTTATGTTGGAAATTCTGTTCTCGCCATCGACTTCCAATGTATCTGCTTCTATACGAACACAGATATTCAAAACGTGTGCTGGATATCCCACACCGATAAACGTCTCGTTATGTGACTTCGTAAACACATTTCTCCCTAATTGCAGTATTATTGCTCACTACAACAGGTTACCTCTAGTTAATGGTACAGAGCTGTAAATTATGGTGCAGAGTTCGTGGATCGCAATAATTACTGCGCATGAGCATTTTCATCATTGTATGCCAACCTAACATTATCACATAAACTAAACTGAAATAATGTTAATGCAGATCAAACTAACCTGACCTAAATTAAGGCTGTGTTCGAATTGACCATTTAGTTTATTATGTTATAAATTATATAGATTAAATATAATATATATTAACTAAATACTAAAATACCATATACGTCATAATTTTAGCAGACTAATTCTGGTCTAAGGCTGCGTTCGATTGTATAATTTGTTCATGGTAAAGTGAGCACTATTGGGGTCCCAGCTACTCTTTGCTTCTAGCTATTTTTTTTTAAATCCTGTAACCATCTATTTAAAATAAATATTGCCATTTAAGTAATAAACAAAGTGTGTATGTTCCACCGCACTCGTTAGTCAACGTCTACGGCCAAAATAAAATATATTTATTGACTATTATTCCAAATTAGAGGGCTTTCATAAGTGCTCGCTTTATGATGAATAGTCTATAATTACAGTTTAAGGGTGATCAGTCACCGCCATCTTGGATTTTCAATATTTTCGTCATAAATATCATTTGAGAATGTTTGGAGAAATTTTTCACACGACATTGCCTAAAAAGAAGCTTCTAGAGCTTTATCAAACTGTTCCAACTACAGTGTCTTTATTTATTTCCGACTAGAGACTTCCGGCAAGAAATAAGTAATTTTTTCTTGCTGGCGGTTACAGAAATGATTCCGAGGAAAGTAGTCCATTGATACATGTTTTAGAACATGTGCATGACTTGTCGACGACCAAAATATCTGTGATGCAAGTTACGGCGGAAATTCCCTAAGTCCAAGATGGCGGGGATTGATCCCCCTTAGGGTTGGTTTACGACTGACTTAACAGACTCAGTGTGCCGTGTGCTTAGAATATGAATGAATGTGTTCAATGGTATTGGTTCATGAATGCCGTGCGCGTGTCGTGTACGGGTCGTGTGCGTTCTTGGATTGTCTTAAGATATCGTTATATTTTATATCTTAAGTACAAGTCAAGATGAAGTGGACAGAGCCCATTGAAATTTGTTGTTTGCGGTAAACTGTAGTTACATCATGGTTTTAGGTTATGTCGCACCGCTAAATCGTATGCAATGAATTATTTTAATCGAGAGGATACATCTTTATTTAAAGAACTGTTCAAGGACATGTTTTACTTTTTAGAATAGGTTATTGAATTGATTTGTATTTAAATTTATACAGATTTATCGACTTATATGCCCAATGTTAACTTCAGCATCCTCTTCTATAAGATACCACGAGTTTTTCAAAACAATTACACAAGCAGTAATCACAAACAATTAAATAAATAAATATAAATATATATATATAAACTAATCTTCACTCTTGGCAATTTTTTCAGGTTGCATCGGCTTCTTTGGTATCCTACGATTCCCTTTATCACTCTTAACAGAGATCCAACAGTTACGGTTTTCGACCATATATACGGTACGAAACCCCGTCAAACGAATAAACTCGTTTGACGTTTGTCTCGTCGTACGATTTTTTCGTGGTGACGGTTTCGTAACAGTTTGAACAAATTTGAAAACGTCTCCATTGTAGGGGCATCGAATGGCTTGTTAATCCATTGGTTCGCCATTCCGATAGATCGTCGCCGTATTTTTTATCCCCAACGACGAAGGGCGATCGAGCAATCCACGGCATGTACACATTTTTTTTTTTTTTTTAATTCAAAGTGCGTATGCCGGGATTCTAACTCACGACACTTGGATCGTGAGTCTAGAGTCCTAACCAGTATAGTACTTGACCGTTGTGAAAATGAGGTTTTTCTTTGGATACATTGTACGTTAAATTGTTTTAATTTCTACTTTAAGTTTTTAAAATGATTATCGTTTAATTAATATACATACGAAAAAAAATCCAATATTCCAGATGTATCGTATAGGAAACATTATGCACTAAAGGGTTAACACTTGCAAGATCAATTGTAAATTCAAAACGTATTATCCGTGTACTTAACGAGTCATAAGTACATGTCTTGCCAACCTCCCGTGGCGAAGTCGGTTGGTACGCCAACGATCTGGGGTGCAGGAGACTCTGGGTTCGAATCCCGGGCAAGGCATGAGTGTTAACTTAAGTTAGATTATAAGTTAGTATGTAAGCCGTCCCCTACTAAGCTATCCAGCATAAAACCGGGGGGACGTTAAAAATCCATTTATAAAGGGGTCACGATGGCTGAGCGATTAGCCTGCTCGCCTCCAACCAAGGCGAACCGAGTTCAATCCCCGGCCGGGTCATCGGATTTTCGCAAACGGAATCGTGCCGTACGATGCTGTTGGTCAGCGGGCCTCCTCGGGGCTCTCCCCCCTCCCCCGCCCCCCCATTCCGGTGCTGCTCCATATTCACTTTCATCATCGGCTCTCAAGACCTCGCTGTTAAGAACCGTCCTAATCTCTTCACCTCACTACATTTATTACCTTGTTTTGAAGTATGTATCTGTGTTGTATTAATAGTTTAATTCCTTTTTGCATATTATATTAATTTTTACGATTATTAACAGTACTGATTATGTGTTTTTGCAGATATCATCCTGACATGAATCAGAGGCGAATTCGTTCTTCTGGTTATTGCCCGAGGAAGGTTTATCGTACTATTGTGTCTTTTACTGAGGATATCAATGACGATGATAGGTCTTGGACAGTTAAGCTCCTTAATACAGAAGAGTTATATTTTGTTGTCTTTTTTGTACCGTTTTGGTCTTCAAGGAATAACTGCTAAAGTTGGTAGTGGTTTGTTGGAAATGTGTTTCTTCAAAAGGTCTCATGTCGAGAATGAGCCTGCTCCAAAGGATATTAGTGAGATTGATCCAAACAGGATAATCTGTTGGAAGACTTTTCCAGTTCATGAGGGCAAGGCAGACAATACTGCTGTAATAAGTGTATTTTGTAATGCGACTATGTATTCACGTAAGAAGATGAAGACAGGAACTCGGTGATCAGATTTGGTTGTATCGGAAATTAGTTGGTACTACTGGCTACATGCATATTCTTGGTCATGTGGAATTGTTTTTCAATCCGTGATTAATGTGTAATTTATTATTTTATTTAGTGGTGAGAGCGGCTGTGGCTGTGTTGCAGGTGGTGTTCGTGGCGGACGGCAGCGGCTACGCCCCAGTGAGCCGCAGTCGACCTCTGACCCGGCCAGACTGGCAGCTGCCTTTGGAGACGTGGGACCGCGACTACCGTCGCAAGAGGCACAACACCTCACGCGTGCAGCGTCAGTACTCTCTCTCTCTCTCTCTCTCTCTCTCTCTCTCTCTCTCTCTCTCTCTCTCTCTCTCTCTCTCTCTCTCTCTCTCTCTCTCTCTCTCTCTCTCTCTCCACCGTGTTCTCTGTGTTCGTATCTTTCAAACCCCTTGGTGGCTACTCTGAGAAAGGTCGTAACAATACACACAATCTAACAGACGTAGCTGCTGCGTAAACGTTACACCTTTTTAGCTATAAAATGCTCTCAACTAGACTTACGGTCTTGACTCTCTAACATCTAGTCAAAGTCTCTAATTTCCAGGTATATATGTGGGCTATATAAATGACTTTCTACTTTTTTGCACAACATATATTTTATTCAGGGACTCAATTACAATGATATTAGCAACACCACAATACTAACATTTTGAGGTCGGCACACTTACACCAGCTTTAAAGTCAAGCTAGACGTTAGTCACCTATATCCCTACCGCTGCAGGGACACAGTGGTCTATTGGCCCCTATGTCACTTAACGCTATTTTACTGGCTGGCTGCCAACCAATGGAGTGCCGAGTTTACCGTTTTGCAACCACATGTTCTTTCGTATGTAACGGGAAGTACAACCCATCGTGTAGATTTCCGTAACTACACAGAAATTTGTCGTTCATTTGCGAGATTCATTGTTGACGTTGTATTAGTTCCTATTTAAAATCCTTGTGAAGTAGGGAATTAATGTTAAGTATACCCGGACCAATTTTGTTTTTCATGTGGAATGAAATATTCATACACGTTTAGCCGGAACTACACTCGAGTATAGTCCTCGAAGTGTTAAAAGTTCCTAATCAAAGCTATAACTGAAGCTTCTTAAACAACCCGTGCTAAATCCGCAGCTATCCACTTTGGACTCAGCACTGGAATGTACAGTAGTATTGCGGGTCGCCTTGCGGTGGAAGTCATCCAACCACCAACATGCATATCGACAAAAGTGTTTAGAAGTACAACTAGTCTTGAAATATTTTCACGAACAAACTCCTGTCTCTACATATGAACTACTCTTTACTAGGCACTACAAACACACCTTGTTTCTCCCTGTTTTTATTCATTTTAGTTATTATAAATCAAATATAATTTATAGGCAAAATATAAGAAACATGCAATTTAACCAAAAAATAAAGTACCAAAGGTATGAGACAATCGTATTGTATGACATGCTTAGGAAACAACCAAACACGTCATGCATGACTTGGGGGGGGAGGGGGATTTTTCAAAAGTTTTATTTAAAAATTGTGGAAATACCGAGAAGTGACTATAGTACTCGCTCCTCGCTCTACCCTTGAGGGGCCGCGGTCTTGAAGTGGTCAGACTACTCACTTCTCTCCTAGGCGAACCGGGTTCGATTCCCGGCGGGTTCGCTCCTGAATTTTCCGCACGTGAAAATCATGCCGCTAGTCTGTCGAGACTAAATCTCTTTCATATTTACAATATGTTGCTAATTTCTTTGAGAGTAAATAAGTACAACACGTCTGTATCCACCGCTGCTACCAGCGTCTTGAAACTTGCCGCACGTCACTATGCAGTCAGAGAATAGAGTAAGAGGCATACATTTCAAACTTTGAGAGTAAATAAGTACAACACGTCTGTATCCACCGCTGCTACTAGCGTCTTGAAACTTGCCGCACCTCACTATGCAGTCAGAGAATAGAGTAAGAGGCATACATTTCAAACTTTTGAAGATGCACAATATTTGTCTGAGACTTGATTCAATTAGACCCCGCTAACAGCGCATGACAAGGTCTTGTGCTGCAATTAATAGTGGCAGCGTTGTCGTAGTGGCTAGGGCGCTCGCCCCCCACAACGATGACCCAGGCTCGATACCCGGCGGGTTTACTCCCGGATTTTCGCATGTGGGAATCGTGCTGGACGATGCCGCTTGCCGACGGGCTTTCTCGGGGTACTCCCGCTTCCCCCGCCCTTTCATTTCAGCACCGCTCCATCCTAGGTTCTCATTTCATGTCCGGGGATGTCGGGCACCTACGGGTCCCAGATTGAAAGCCCGTCACTTGGTCGGTCTCTGCAAAGCAGTTTATCAATGCTGACCCTGCCGAATTTTGTGATAAAATTATTTTCATATAGTTACATACAGCTACATATTTAACAAAATACTGATTTTATATTCTTTTACATTTAAAACTCCTAACTATTTAGTTTTAAAAAAAAGTCATTAAGGTTTAAACTGGGAACCAGTGGGAATTAAAATTATAAAGGAGAAGTAGCAATCAAATAAGATAAATTCATTTCCCATCAATATCATTAAGCTGAGGATGATATTCAGTCAGCTCAAAGTCGTTTATACAGGTTTCACTGGTTTGAAGTCATTAAAAAACCCAATAATATTTTATAATATAATTTTTGGATTAGTTCCTAATATTATTTTTGTTATAATATACGTGTATTAGTAAAATAATTTACAACACTTTGTAATCTGAACATATAAAGTTACTGTGTGTATTGTTGGTCTTATGTTTATTATATTTCAATACGTTTCGTATATCTCTATTTTGTATACACGATATTTCACTTGTACCATTAGAAAACTATTATGGCAATTAGTTTGCAAGACATAGTTTGCGAAACTTACAAAAAAGAAGATGCCCTGTGTTCTCGTAGTTGAAGTACACGTGTTGTTAGAGGGAGGAACGTGTGTGATGGGTGTGTGCTGGTTGCAGATATCGAGGCGGAGTGTCAGGATGACTACATGAAGATACGCATCGGCTTCAACGGCTCCTTCGCCGGACTACTCTACTCCGCAGGTACGAGCCCCCATTCAACCCTTATTTTCCTTAGCCCCCCTCTCACACTGTCTAGTTTTCGCCTCCAACTATATCTGACAGTAGAATTTGAATACAAAATACGGCCATCTAATTTTCCTTTTCGGCAAATTTTATCAAATAATCTTGAATGTGTTTGAAAATGTGCCACACTGTCAATTTTTTTTTTATTGGGAGAATTTAATTAAAAATATTATTTAAAAGTTATTTTTGTAGTGAGGTATTGCTTTTGTTTTGCTTTGCGGTCCATTACAGGAAAAAATGTAAGTAATATTGTAATTTATTTTCGTTTCTTTATTAAATTAATGTTTTATTTATTAGATATGTTTCCTGCACAATGTAATTTAATGTCTCTTATTTCATAATATTATGTGCAATATTCACTTTAAATATCATTCATGACCAGACAGCTTCTACATAAATTAATTGTCTTCATAGCTTAATTAGTTTCCAGTAATTATTCGTTATTTTAAGTTTCTTGACATCCAATTTGTCTCGCACGATTCTGATTGGCTGAGGCCGTCAGACATAAAATAAATTTTAGAACCTTACCAATTTTCAAATGTTTGATGGAAACTGAAGCCACCCGACTTTTTCAGACACATATGGTGGCATTTGTGACGTTTCGAAGACGTCATGACGATCCAACTTTATTTGGCCAAACTTATTGGAAGCAGTTTGACGGAAAAATTTGAGTGTGTGACAGGGGCTGAAGGGCTGCAGCTATTTAAATGCGCTGTAGTGTGTTAGGACAAAATGTGTTCTCTGACAAAACTGTTAAACATCCGCCCAAAAGGTTAACATACGAAAATTAAGCACATTCAGAAAGATGATGGAATGGTACAGTCAAGATATCACTCACATTGGTAGAATTATTTTAATGTCCTCTAACATGGATGAAACGGCTTTTCCAGACTGCTGTATCTCGAAAGATACGGACCGGATATGTGCGAAACTACAACAGAAGTACGCACTGAACTTAGCTACATAGTCGCATACAATAAAACTATAAGGTCACCACATACATTCCCGAAGATGTACTATCGCGACGAAACAACTGCGCGATACTTCAGAGTCTTGCACATAGAGGCGATACCACTTTACATACGCCACTCGGCGTCGCCCTTAGAGCTTCATCTACTTTGCCTCACTCACACAAACATACGCCTCACCAGGCGACCGCCTTGATACTGTATTCCATCAACAGGCGCCGTAGAACGAAATCTTACTGTACACTGAGACAAGGATTGTTTGTTCCTAGAGGCTGTTCACGATAAAGTGAGCACTTTTGAAATCAACCTTAGAAATAAGTTACTGTCCCTAATTGTGTATATTTTTAGAGGGCGCACTGAGTGACATGTGTCCAGTAAAGTTGGTAACGGTGGATGGAAGGTAGTCCCGTATCTTAACGTCGAATAAAACGTGTTAGGTAACCATTTGTGATAACATAAATTATTTCTTTCGTTTTTTGTGTTTTAATGCACCAAGTGTAAAAATAAGTATACTTTTAAAATATTTATTTATCTGATAATTTCTCAGTTTCTCTTGATCAACGCGTGACTATAGGGATGAGGCCCATGGCAACCTTAATTTTACATAAGGCGGAAGAATACACAACGTGCATACAAGTAGATCTTAAGGAGGGTTTTCAAAAGTGCTCACTTTATAGTGAACAGCCTTTAGTAAAGATTAGCGTACATTCCGTCAGTAAAGATCAGTGTTGATTCAGTCAAATATTTTTTTTCAGGAAACTTCATTTTCCCAGAAAAAGGGTTTAAACAACTGATATGTACTCCATAGCGCCAACATTTAGAAATCTGCGACAGCGGTCAAAGCGAGGGGGGCATTTTTATAGATTTGTCTGCAGAACGAAAAGACTGATTCGGTTATTCTAAAATTTAAATTTATGGTGCTATTAATTTAAAATTGTATTCGATTGAGAGAATATAACGATTTTTATAGGTAAAACCGTTAAAATATATTGCAAGAAAAAAATTTTAGTCCCATTCAGCCGATCTGTACGACACCCCGCACCTGCCCCCAATGTTTGCTCGGTGGTTGTCGCCTTCTTAGAATCTCGTAGGGCCACCTCTTGCGGCTATAACAACAGCCACCCTGTCTGGCATGCTCTCTACGAGTGTTTGCAGGACATCCACGGAGATTCGTCGCCATTTCTCTTGCAACCATTCCATGAGGTGAGCAATGGATTTTGGCCGCACCTGACGAGCCCTCATCCAGTGTTACAGTTCGGCCCCTCGATGTTCTATAGGGTTGAGGTCGGGGCTCTGGGTGGTCCAGTCCAATCGGTGAACAATGTTGTCGGCATACCACTGCATAGTAGCCCTTGAAACATGGCACCTGGCATTGTCATCCTGAAAGTAACACTGGTCCATTCCGTAAAAACGCCACAATGTTGGGGTGCATTTCATTATCCATAATGTTATAATAGGCCTCTGTGTTCATGCTACCACGGACAAACACCAGCGGTCCTACGCCGAAGGTCGTGAAACACAAGTCAACTGGCATACTTAATTACCTATCTTCACGGATGCCCAATTACTTTTTGGTAGATAGCGTATTTTTCTGTTTACCCAAGCTCAATTATGCTGCACTTATAATAGTGTTTAAGTATCAAACATTTTGTAAAATCTATTTTGCAGTTTTTTCTTTATATAACTAAGCGTATTGATTACTGAAGCACGCCTTCGTACCTCGCTAAATAAACATAATTGTCTTAAAGAAACTTAAGGGGAATGGTGCATGAAAACTGTATATTCACCCGATTTTCGATATATGTAGTTTTCCAAAGTGTTTAATGAAATTTTTGGCTTGACAAGAAGTAAGTAATATTTTTCAACGCCGTTTTCCGAATATTCACTGCCTTCATTATTCTCGGAGCACTGATGGAAGAAAATAAATAACTTTATTTGTCTTACCTTCAATCACTGCTCATAGAATAACGACCACAGCGAATTCGTAATAGTGTAATAAGGTGTTCGAAACTGTTATTTACGTCTTGTCGAGCAAAAAGTTCCGAAAAATCCTCTGTGAAATCAGTTATGACAAAAATTACGTAAGTATACGGTTCTCATGCACCATTCCCCTTGAGATTTCTATCTGCTGCAACATCAGACCTAACACATATCATTTCTCAAAGTAACAAGTTCGTTTACAAGGAAGTGAGCCATCGTGATGGAACGACAAATTGAAAATGAGCTAAGAGAATAGAACTAATTATGATACCACGGAGCTCGAATTCACGATACTATTAAAATGAGACAAGAATGCTATGTGCCACATCACCAAGATGCGACTGTTTGTGAATACGTCAAAAGTATCGTAGTTCCATGTAACGTGTATAGTGTAGGCCAACTTGAACATGATTGTACACTGCGGACATAACTTCTAGTTGCCATCTTTTCTCAGCTAAATGAATACGAAACACCGTATGAATAAAAAATTAGTAAAGGAAGCCATTAATTTTCTTAGCAGTAGCTCTGTCGCTTATAACAGAGTGTCACTGTCGTTTATTTACGGTTATACTCTTTCATATTTATGTGAAAGTATGTTTGTATGGTATTTACGGATTTATTTCACAGGGAATAAATAAAACCTGAAGGAAGATTTACAACTGTCTTCAAGTTAAATTATAAGTTATTTAACCTGCCATACACCGAAGAAGGATTGCATTTTAAAAATACCCCACAGATTTTTAAAAAAATAAGAAAACAGAACAATTATCCGTTAGTCTCTGCTCGCCAAAAAAATTTCCGTTCTATTCAAGAAACCTTCCGTTTCAGTGGCGGCTGCAAGTGGTTGCAACTTAGAGTATGTTGGTGTTCGCACTCGTCTGTATCTGATACCTTCTACAGTAGTTTAAAGGTTGTTCATGATAAAGCGAGCACTTTTGAAATCAACACTTGGAAACATGTTCACTGCGCCTACAAGCATATATTTTAACGGGTGCACTGAGACACATGCGCCCAGTAAAGTTGGTAACGATGGAGGGAAACTAGTTCCATGTCTTGACGTCGAATTAAAAGTGTTGGGTTACTATTTATGAAAACTTAAATAATTTATTTCGTTTTCTGTTTTTTTTTTACTGCATCTAAGTGTAGAGATGAGCATACCTGCAAATTAATTACTTTTCCAATAATTTCACAGTTTCACTTGACCGATGCATGAATAAAGTGATGAGACCCATGGCAGTGTTAATTTTACACAAGTGCTCAGTTTACCATGAAAAGCACATACACGGAAACTACTGACACGAGTTCTACAACTGGCGTCACGTCACGTAGGTGATGGGTATATCGTAGCTATAAGCTATTTACGGTAAAGTGAGTACTTTTGAAAGCCTTCTCATTTTAAATAGGAGTCAATAAATATCTTTTACGTTGGCATTATACGTTAACTTTCTATTGTGGATACTGTGTTTATTACTTGCATGACAATATTTATTTTAAAATATGGTTGAAGGATAAAAAAATTACCGAAAGAAAAAAGTAACTAGGGCCTTAAAAGTGCTCACTTTGACGTGAACAGCCTACAGCTAGTGACTGGTCGGAATATGTTCTGTTTCCCCGGGCTCCGCGGTGATCTCTGCAGGGTGCATCGGCAGCGTGTAAACAGTTCTGAGCAAGCCACTGCAAACGCTGTAGCAATAAATCGTCCAACCCATGCTCCCTTCCTTTCTTCTTATATCTCACGTCGTACATAGAGGAACTGAATTATCGTGAGAAAATCTGACTACTTGTTACACTGTTTAAAAAAAAATGCGTATCTTTACTGAGAAATTATATGTAATTTTACACGTGTTTTTAACAGCACAAAGATTTCTAGTGTAAAACTACTCGTTTGTAAAACTACACGTGCCGTGTTCGTAATAGACCTCAAGGAATGTTTGTCCTATACAAACCCGTTTCCACGATCTTCAGCAAAATGGCGGACACTCAACAACATAAATCCGTATATAACTGTTTTTGCAAAAACTGTGGGTAATGTAAAGTGTATCTTCGTGCAAAAAGAAATGTGTTGCAAGTTTTTAAGAGCCGTTCAAATCTTTAACCTCAACAACAGAACTCTTGAAATGAAATAAATGTACCTGTTCTTCATAACCCAGTAACTTCTTTAGTGTGTTGTAGCAACTTGCAGTTAAATTTACTGTAAAAATAAAAGTTCGTATGTCAAGTAGGTCTAACACTACAAGGGGTGTGGATTCTACTCCCCGTGCTGGTAAAAGGTTTTTTTTTTTTCGTAAGTTATATTCCAAATTTTTTTTATTCTCTGTTATTAATTTATCATATTTGTTTTCTAGAAGACAACAAAAATTATTATATGTACACTTCTTAATAATGTCAATTGTAATACACGGTTATCATTTGTAATTTATCAAATAAAAGTTTTGCAGATTTTACGAGAAAACTCTTTGTAGTTTTACAAAGGATTTTCTTGGCAACTGTGTTTCCAAGGATTTTACTTGTACGAAAAATAATTTCTTAGAGTGTACGATTCGATGTACAGGATGAGGCACGACAGACTTGCCATTTTAAAAGGTACATGCTTCGGCCAATTTCGTATGGAAGTTGATTTTAAACCGTCTAGTTGGAAGTAATGCGTCGTTATTTTATTAAATAAACTTGTTGTCTGCCGTCTGTTCAATTGCTCATGTCTGCATTGCGTCATCGCATCGCCAGCTCTGCGTAAAGACGTGTGCGCGTCGAAACGGTAATGTATGGCGGCCTGTTCAATCGCGTGTGTTGGAGTAGCAAAAGTGAATTCCGATCAGGGGCGTATCCAGTGAGAACTGTTGGGGAGGGGGGGGGGCACTTAGTGACACTGATCTCCCCAATAATTAGAGGTCCGGGGATGCTACTCCGGGAAAATTTGGATTTCAAGGTGCAAAATGGTGACTTTTTAGTACCTAAACATTGAATGAATCGCTAGTAAAAATATTAGTATTCTTAGCATAAAATTTTTGAGTGAAGAATTCTATAGGCTGTTCACGGTAAAGTGAGCACGTTTAAAAGCCCCCTTATTTGGAATAATGGTCAGTAAATATATTTTTAATTAGCCTTAGACGTTAACATTCGGGTGCGGTGGAAAATACACACTGTTTTTATTACTTACATGGAGAATTGTATTACAAAAAGATAGTTAAAGGATACAAAATGTCTGAAAGGAAAAGGAACTAGGGCGTCAAAAGTGATCACTTTAACGTGAACAGCCCATACAAAGATACCTTTATCGAGCCCGGAGTTTTGTCCACTTAATATTTATATGCAATTAGAAGTGTGCAAAATACCAAGCTCAAAATAAGAACATTCGAATAGTAATAATACTCAGAATTAAATTTAAATCACATAATGCTACATTTCTGCAAACAATATTTCTGCATGCTGACAACTAACATACCATAATTTTTAGTTGTTAACAACAAATTGCTCCATGTAAATATTTTAGTGAAGCAAAAATTATCCTCAACCGAAAGAACTGTACTGTATATTTCATTGTTTATAACATAGAATTTTATACATGAGTCTCTTACAAAAAATATTTGACCGAAATTGTAATTGCTGTATTGTTTGTTACATTTTACCGAAAAAAGTTTCAAGAGACGAGAAGTCACAATAATGTTGCAGAGAAGAATGTTAGGGCCTATTTGCATCATGGAAATATTGGGGTAGCAAAAGCGGCTCTTTGCTACCCCACAAAAAAGTTTGGGTAGCAGCTGCTACCCCTTCTACCTCAGTTCCGGTGTCCTTGTGTATGCATGCGTCGAACGTTTTGGACGGCACCCCGCACGGATTATTTCCAACTCGCTCAGAACTCACGTTACTTATTATCCGCAGCACAAATATGGCGATATAGTACATTCACGGTAAACTGAGCACTTTCGAAAACCCTGTTTAAGATCTACTTATATGCACATTGTGTATTCTTCCGCCCCATGTGAAATTAACACAGTCAGGGCCCGATCACTTTATCCATGCATCGGTCAAGCGAAACTGTAAAATTCCTACAAAAGTAAATACTTTACAAGTTACTAATCTTACACTTGTTTGCACTGAGAAACAGAAAGAAAAATAATTAATTTTATATTCCAAATGTAAACCTGATACCTTTTACTCAACGTTAAAACGTGAAACTACTTTTATTTCGTCGTTGCCAACTTTGCAGAGCTCATTCCACTCTATCTGCTCGTTAAGATATACTCAGATCGGGGCGGTGGTGATATTTTTCAACGGTTGGTTTCAAGAGCACTCAGTTAACAGTGAACTGTCTTTATCAATTCACTTGATACCGTAGATAAATTAATGCTGTTTTATAAAATGGCGACGTAGCACCTCTAACTCGACAGTTTCAAATGTAACTGTCATAAAAAAAACTGGCAGAACTGTACACGTTCTATAATTGTAGTTCTACTTTGCCCCGCCCTGTACTTTAAATGTAACTGAAATTTTGTTTCCGCTATTGGCTTTCGTCTGTAAGTTAAATCATTTTCTCATTTTATTGATCGAACAATAATAGAGCAGCTGAGATTCGTCAGCAAACTGTTAGTGTGCGAAATACAACATTCACTCATACGTTAAGTTTTGAAAAATTATGTTGGTGCAAAATATATACGTGATACAGCGTATTATTTAATAGACTGTTCACTGTAAAGTGAGCACTTCTGAAAGCACTCTCGTTTTGAATAATAGTCAATAAATACAGGATGACTCTCTATTAGACCGACAAATTTCGGGAGGTGATTCCTCATGAAAGAGTAAAAGGAAAGTATATGTGACACTTTATACCTGAACCGAATATTAAGGCAGGTATGAGCCCTTAAAAAAAAAAAAAAACGAGATTTTAAGCCGTATTTGTGCAAAATATCGGCTCTTGCGTTGAAGGTTCCGATAGCATTCAATAATCTTCGGAGAGTTGTCATTGTATTTTACTTTTTTACCGATATTTTACACAAATACGGTTTAAAACCTCGTTTTTTAAGGGCTCATACCTGCCTTAATATTCGTTCTAGGTGTAAAGTGTCACATCATATGTTTTCATTTTACTTTTTCATGAAGAATCGCCTCCCGAGATGTGTTGGTCTGATTGCGAATCACTCTGTATACACTATTTTAGCTTTAAGCTGGTTCCACAATACAGCGTTGCGTTGCGATGTGTTGTGATGAGCTGTAGCCAATCAGGATGAAGCATATTCCGTCGCAGCGCGCCGGCGTCGAGTGCTTTGCGCGAAATTTTTGCGTTCCGATTGTCGGCGACAGCCTGCGACGCAGAAGAAGAATTGTTGAGAAGAATTTTTTAAAAATCTATATTTGTTTGCATTTTGAAAAAGACGATTGTGTTTTAGCCGCCGTCTTTGTATTTGTATTTGTATTTTTTCTGTTGCTGCATGGATGTACAAAACAGAAGATATACATCTGGACAATGTCATAAAAATCGTTTACTAACAAAAAATATATATATTCTCCTTCGTCTTATTATGTCTCTCGTTCTCGCTAGTTTTCATCTCACAGCGCGTTTCGTACTGCCATATCTATTTTCTACCCACTTAAAATACAGTGGTAATGTTTTCCGCGTGCCTTTTGTTACATTCGTGAGGTCTGAAAACGTAATTTCCACCCTTAAACTAGGTAACAGCACCATGAAGGATGGCATCCGTCGCCGACAGATCATCGCTTAGTTGTGAAACAGCAAGTATAGCTCATCGCAGCCCATTTCATTCCATGGAATCGCATCGCATCGCTGTATTGTGGGACCAGCTTTAGAGATCAACTTCCAGCTGCGGGGGAATATAAACCCTGTGTTTATTACTTACATGGCAATATTGATTTATAAATGTGGTTAAACTATAAAGAAATGGCTCGAAGGTAAAATATAACTAGGGCCTCAGAAGTGTTCACACTTTCCCTTGAATAGCGTGTAAGAGCATGTGCCACTGTAGTTACTTGGAGCTAGCGAGGTGGTGAGAACTGAGAGGGGGGGGGCGATGTGTTCGTTGCAGGCTACGCCTACGACCCGGATTGCGTGTACATCAACGGCACTGGGCGGGACTACTACGAGTTCTATATCCAACTGAACCGCTGTGGCACTCTGGGCAAGAACACTCACCACGAGGACAGCAGGAAGTCGCCCACTGTGAGTACACGCCGTCCACGGTTAAGCTTCTCACGCAATACAAAACTTCAGCATTTCACTTTATGTTCCCTTTCCTCTGACGAAAACACCAATGCACAATACAATTGTAAAGTCAGAGTTCAGACAGATGAACATCGGTACTGCGAGCTTTGCAAAAATTATATGTATTTTGTTATGTAAATAATTATGTTATTATTCAGGAATTCATTTTACGTACCTTTTTAAAAAAAATAATCTTAAAATTTATATTAAAAGTTTATTTCAAAACAAATAAACTCATTCCTTACTTTATTAAAATATATCAATTCGTATAATTTCTCTTCAGATTATATTTGTTTTCCATTTATTTAATTTAAGACGAGCTTTGTTTAATATACCGAGATTAAAAACACCTTAAAATAAAATAACGCACTTTCCACATAACCTTTGTTGTTTCTCGGCAAAATGGCTGATTGACTTTGACTTTAAATTTCAACTTTTCGAAATCGTAAAGTCAAGAGTGCTCCATCGCGTCAAACTCCATAAGAAACAGCATGTCGGAAAGCAAACGTAAAGTCAAACGGTAAAGTCAAATGTTAAAGTTTTCAATTGTATACGGGCCTTTACTTGGAACTTCTCTGAAACCCAGCTTGAGTTATACTTCTGGGATATTTCTCCGCCTCGTGCAAGCAAAGCTTGACTATTTATAGAAAATTACAGCAAAGGTACAACGTACCGCATTCGTGCGCACTCAGCGTAATACTATTTTGCATAAGAACTATTTCTTACTAGAAATTACCTAACACACTTGTTTTCCCACTGCTTTAATTCATATTAATTATAATGTTTACATACAACTTCAAATTAACTAAAAATAAGCTACTTTTGTAACATTTTATGTTAACAAATGTAATACGCTTTTGATATAGGAAACAACCATACCCGTCATAGACGAGGTGATTTCCCAAAGGTTCGATTCAAAATGTGTGAAAAAACGGCAAATAGACTAAGCATTGCTGTAGGTTACTAGCCAGGTACCAGCACCGCACACTTTAAATACTACGCTTAGAGATGATGGAAAATCGCGAAAAAATTTTCAGCCAGCATATCTTCTGTAACACTCTAACTTGTTCATTCTTTCGTGATTGGATGAACAAGGTTTCGACTCGGCTAAGTTGTTTGCAGACCAATCACGAACGTTCTACCTTGAGATATCAGAATCCTCACTGGCCCAGTGAAAAGGCATAGTATTTGTATACATGCATGACGGCGAATAAGGAAAGAGAACTGCCGGACATGTGTACAGTAAGTTGAATCCTAGCAAACGGTCAACTTTTTCCGCGACAAAACATCTTCTCTAAGTCTATGCTTTGTCTAACTGCAGCTTGCTGTGAGTGGTATGGCGGGCGAGCAGGAATCTTGACAGACTTGTGTTATTGTTTTGCGCAGAAAAACTTCATGTGGAACACAGTGACAGTGCAGTACAACCCTCTCATTGAGGAGGAGTGGGACGAGCATTTCAAGGTCACCTGCGAGTACGGATATGACTTCTGGAAGACTGTCACCTTCCCTTTTTTAGACGTTGAGTAAGTCACATCGCCCAGCTATAAGTTCCATTGCGCAACTCGCATCAGCAGTTTGCGACGTAGACTAAATATGGGGTGGACCGCTTTTTCGTCTTCTGCGCACGTACCCAACATTCACCTACCCCAATCCCACACAACTGTCAAGGTCACATGGTCAACAGTGATGAACTTGTAATCTTATATATTTATTTTAAATGGCAAGCACTATTATATTAATTAAATACTTCTACCAGTTCGAAATGTAATCAAAAAGCATTACAAATTGATTAGAGGAAGTATAAAAACATCTCAAAAGCATATGTTTACTAAACAGTGTTCAAACTTCAAACCCACTCCACGCCATTTTTGCTAGACGTGTTGGCAAAAAAGCAGTTCAATGTTGGGACACGGAGATTGGTTGTGCGCAGCCAGCGAGATCGGTCTACCTCATCTTTAGTCTATGGTTTGCAGTTATGGTCGACCTTTACTAATATGCATGTTCGTTACTTCAGTTCATGTAAATGCTCGTGTATATGTTTTGCTGCAGTAACTTACGTTATAGTGGTTCTAAACCAATATTGTTTATACATTCTGATTTATTATCAGACTGAGCAGTAAACTGATATGCGGTCTCATTATGATAGAGTAAATAATCACAATATAATAGTATACCCAGGTGTAGACCCATGTCGTGAAGATTTCAGATTTTATCTTACGATCCTGAAGTGTTCCAGGCACTTTTTATAATTATTATTTATATAATTTGATTAATGTAGTGCCTCCCTTGTTTCTTAACGTTACGTATTTATTTACTCGTAACGTGTTGTAAGCTCTAAAATTATTAAAATATAATTTTTTTTGCAACATTACACAGGATTTGTTTAGAAAAGTGCTCTCATTTGTGTGGAGATATGATTTTATGGAGGTATAAAATTTCACAGTCAATTATTTTAAGTTGTAAATAAATAGTTATAGCGTACAGAATGGGGTGGAATTCAACCGACAAACTTCATGAGGTGATTCCTTATGCAAAATCAAGTGGTAAATATATAGTCTAAGACACTCTCCACCTAACCTTAATATTAAGGGAATTATAAACCCTTGAAAATTGGAATAAATAAATTATTTTTGAGAAATTTTGGAAACTAAGGGGGATTAAAACACAATTCTCCGAATATCGTTTGTTATTATCAGCATCCTTAACCTAAGAGTAGACTTCCATTAATATGTCCCCTCGTAATTAAAATAACATGGGTAGCCACCATTGCACTGCAGACAATTAGGTATTGCCAGGAATTATGAATTTTTGACGCTGGTATATTGAGCAGTATGGCCTAATTAACAAAAATGGTTCTCAGTTGTAACAGACCAGGATCTACCATTCTCGTGTAAGATGCACTCACAGCTTCGGCTGCTGTGGCTACAGTGCCCAGCACTTAGGCAGTGCTACAAACACGTGTGTATGACATGCTGCTTTGGAGTCTTTTCGTTTTATTCTCAATTATTAACTCGTTCATCGGACTATCCTGGAAACAAGAATAGTGAGTGTTATTCCTTATATGGGATTACAAACTGCATCGCGTATTCGGCATTTGAACAACTTAACCGTTTAGAACAGACCGTTGCAAAAGACAGTTTTTTTTTTTATCGCGAGCGTAAACAGGAGGCAGCTTAAAGGCTAAGCTGATCTTCACGCACTGCAGAAAGACAGCACATATGTAAATGGTTCATGGTGGGTTTAAAATTTAAAAAATTGTGACTAAATATTTATGCGGAGTGCGTGTAACCACGTTTTCTGTATTTACAATTAACAATTCACGTGATAATGCTTCATTGCAGCTGACTAATACTCACATAGTCACGCCATTCTTCGAGGATGACATTTTCTTACAAAGACTCTTATTATTGTGAATCAAAATCAGGAATGTTTTGAGAATCACGCTCACACATTTGCCTTTAATTATTCTTTATGCTTGCAATTGTAAATACAAGTTTCATGACAATAACACTTACTTCTGTGCTCTTATTGGTCACTGCTACAGAGATTTTACATAAGATATGGAATATAGCTTATTCTTTCAACAGTTAAGAAAAAACCCAACAATGTACACGACCTAGTCAGTTGTATTGTGGACCATCATGTTGGAAAACAAAGTTTTCACTAATATGTACGTGTTAACGCATAGCTTTTCGATTGTAAACCCACCCACTTCCGGCAATAGTAATGAGAAGGTAACAGCTTAGTGAGCTCGCCAGCGATGGACGACTATTGTCGATACAGGGTCAATAGCGATGTGTTGGCTGGTGCAAGAATGTTATGGTTACTGGGTAAGAAGATTGTGGTAGTTACATGGGGAAGCTGCGATTGTATAAGAATGTTGTGGTTGTTGTATAAAGAGGCCCTGGTGGTTATGTAGAAGGCTGTAGTGGTCTTATAAGAAGGTTATGGAGGTTGTATAAAGAGGCTGTGGTAGTTATGCATGAAGGCTGTAGTGGTAGTGTAAGAAGGTTTTGGTTGCTGTGTAAGGATGTTGTGGTGGTTATGTAAGGATTTTATAATTTTTTGTAAGGAAGTGTGGCAGTTGTGTAAGGATGTTGTTGTTGTGTAAGGATGTTGTGGTTATGTAGGGAAATGTGGTGGTTGTGTAAGGAAATGTGGTGGTTGTGTGAGGAAGTGTGGTGGTTGTGAAAGGAAGTGTAGTGGTTGTGTAAGGAAGTGTAGTGGTTGTGTAAGGAAGTGTAGTGGTTGTGTAAGGAAGTGTGGTGGTGTAAGGAAGTGTAGTGGTTGTGTAAGGAAGTGTGGTGGTTGTGTAAGGAAGTGTGGTGGTTGTGTAAGGAAGTGTAGTGGTTGTGTAAGGAAGTGAGGTGGTTGTGTAAGGAAGTGTGGTGGTTGTGTAATGATGTTGTGGTGGTTGTGTAAGAAAATGTGGTGGTTGTGTGAGGAAGTGTGGTGGTTGTGTAAGGAAGTGTAGTGGTTGTGTAAGGAAGTGTGGTGGTTGTGTAAGGAAGTGTGGTGGTTGTGTAACGATGCTGTGGTGGTTGTGAAAGGAAGTGGTGTGGTTGTCGCAGGGTGGCAACGGGCAACCCAGTTGTGTTCACACTGTCACCGCCAGAGTGCTACATGGAGATCCGCAATGGCTACGGCACGTCCGGCAACAGAGTGACAGGTCCGGTGCGTGTCGGCGATCCTCTCACCCTCATCATCTACATGCGTAGCAAGTACGGTGAGTAGCACGCTCAGCTATCGATACTTCACACTATCGATAGTCAGGATACTTTTACAAAACACTATCAATACTTTATGCAGTGTAAATCGACCTAAAAACGATCCATTTTCTACTACAGATATGAAATTAGTGCGTTGGTAAATAACACTGAAAGTTTTGCATATTTGCAGCCAAGAGTGAATATTTTTCCCCAAGTTAGTGCATTTGGCAGTATAATGAGAAACTTATATCAGAAAATGGGAGTAAATTAATGCTCCTGTTATTTGCAGCATAACGTGAAATCTACTTAAATCCAAAAATAACAGCAAATTAATTCTTCTGAAGGTGATTATCCCCCCCCCCCTTTTTTTCTCTTTGAAAAATTACAATTCAATTTGTATTGTTAAAACTTGTATTGAAATCACTCTGAAAATTCTGACGGGGTAAATTGAAATAAAGCTGTGCAGTTATTTTAGCGGTGATCGGGCGTACATCAGAAGTCACTGCTCTCGTATTTATCACACTCCACACGGTTCTGAACTGAAGTTTGCTCGAAATAGCTCAGTGAAGATGACGAAACATAAAACAAACACATGTGCCTAGAGGAAAAGCAACTGTTTTTATATTAGAAAACTATCAACACTGTTTATAATACAATCAACAGGTCAACTTCCATCACTAATAGGAAATGTGTCCAGCATACATTGCGCCATAATGACCTCGTCCACATTGGCCATGGCTGTTGGCACCATCGACAGACATTATACGAGTAAACACCCAAACGCCGATTGGTGCAGGTTATTCTGTGATATTTACGGTTCACATTCCATGTCCATACGTCGTAAGTTCGAAGTTTACTGACCAATTTTAACTTTGTCAACAGACGTATCTCAAAGCCCGTCTCATGATAACGGAATAATGAAGAAGAATTTATTGTTCATGCATGTTTTCGCTTGCAAAAATAATGAACATTATAACATAAACACTGAAAAAATACGACTTTGTACGACACTAAGGCAAAGCCGTTTTATTGGTCGCCATTATGCTAACCCACCGAACGGTCGTTCCAGATCTCCACTCCACATAAGAGTATAGCAGCAACAAGGCCAGCGGGCCCCCATGGACAAGGATTGAGATACACTCAACCAGGGCGGAGAAGTACTCAGCTAACATCTCAGTTGACCAGCATCAGACCCTGAACCGATATAGTCCATTCAAGGCTTCTTCGGCCTTTTAGAATCAAACCTTTGAAGGATCTCGCCATATATGACGTGCTTGGTTATTTCCAACATACGCCATGTTTCACAAGCGTTTTATACTTGTCTTCATTAAAGTTACTTTTTGGTTCTGTTAAATTGAAGTGTTATTCATATTTTACCTATAAATTATAAAGCTTCATTGATAAATAATTTAAACAAAAAACAATGGGAAAACATGAGTGTTGGTAGCGCCTAGTAATAAATAGTTCTTATATAAAATACTGTTACAACAGAGTGCGTACGAATCCAGGGCGTTGTCCCTTTGGTGTAATCTTACAGACTTAGTTAAGCTTACTTTGCACGAGGCGGAGGAATATCCTGGAAGTAGAACTTTAGCAGGGCTTCAGAAAAGGCCTAAGGTACCGTGAATCAACTATACTACGACGCATCGTTCGCTCCCCTCCCACATCCATTTGGGAGCCTCGCACCCGGAGAGACCCGCGCAACGAGCAGATAAGTACCAGAGACGTCACTCCAGGCAAAGCAGCGAAACGCTTATTTTTTTGCCTAATGCAAATATGCCAATGTCAAAAAAAAATATGTCATGGGTTGGCACTACTACACGTGAACAGTTTTCTGTATAACATTTAAATTGTCTAATTGCACCCATCTTAATAAAAATGTGTTCAATATTCACGTTTAAAATATGTAGAATTACGTCTAAAAATAAACGACTACTGTGAGCTGTCAAGTGTCGGTATACGACGCCAAATCGTTGCTAAAACACTTAACTAGCTCACGTCATCGACAATGCACGGCCATTCTAAATGTATTACTCACATCACCACCAACATCGTAAAAATAAATAAGGATTTATATAAATCATTGTACTTCAGTCTTTACAACTGAATCAATAAAACTTTATTTTTATTTTCAATTCCGTTGAAAAATATTTATAAAATGATAAGCAGTTTATTTGCATCATATCAATAAATTCAAATAATTTTCCTCTTTCATACTACCGATATTGCACTGGGCAATTAAACAAAATCGAATCGGAAAGAAATTAAGCGTTGTTTCTACTCCTATCGAGTGTGTAGGGGTTGGACCCGCGGTCCGGCCGAGGCACTACCCAACCTCCACTGTCTCTCCAGTACAGCGCCGGAGCTGTGTGGCCACAAAGCTAGTAAGGCAAACAGGCGAAGCTCAATGCTATTTTGGTGGCCCGTTATTTTCCTCTATTAGGTAGAATTTGCTGCCAACCGCACAACTATTAAAAATAATTATTTCAGTTCTCAGACATACGTTTTGGTTACTGCTAATAACAATTTGGTAACAATTTTATAATTAAATACTCTATTTTCAAACTGCAAAATGGAACAAAATGCGTGTTTAACAATAGATGGTAGAGAATACATAGGTTGGCTACTCTGTTAACTGCACAATCGTTTATTGAAATGCTAATTGTACATATTTCTTTCTTTTAAAAATGCATTTTCGCTAATATCAATAACTCTTGTACCATTTGCTCTTAGGCAATCAGCATTTGACAATTCAATAAAGCTCAATTATTTCAATTCCTGCAATTATTTGCAAAAATCAACTCCACCTTCTCCAGCAACGAACATAACAACGGAATCAAAACAAGTGAATAACTCAACGCTCAGGCGCTGACGGTACATGCCTACATAGAATTTATTTATTTTATGAATGATGATGAGAATAATTAAACTTAATTTACTTGTGAATTAAGTGTATTTAAAAATAAAATAATGTTGTTTATAGAATATAGAGCTTTCCTTATTAAAGATCATTATTTTAATTTTTTCAACAGTTGGTAAAGTCATTCTACCTAATAATTTAGTGGTCCACGAAATCCCTATAGAGCTTCGACTCCCTGTGTGTGGCCACTCTCTGAGTCGACCCTCCTCAAGAAGAAGGGAGGGGGGGGATGGGGAATGAACCGAGGCTTCCTTCAGCTTGCGAAGTTGAAACCACGGCTACCACGAATAACAAGCTCACTGGAACGGACACCCGAGAGAACCTCACGTGAGGCCATTTCTATAGCCCGTGCGACTATCTTAAGTTTCCAGTGCAATTCAGGTTCTTGAACCCTGTGGGCCAGCGGCCTGGTGGCTACCAGTTTGACGCCCCAGCTAGTGGGGTGTGCCCAAGTGCCGACTGTCGGTCTATCCATCAGGCTGGATAGCACATTCCCTGTACGTGGGGCACGGGCTGGACAGGGATGTCCACGGCACGGCTCAAATCCAGGGGTGCCGGGTACCGAAGTATCATGCTAGGAGACTTGGGTCACCTAGATGGGAGAGGCTATGTAGGATTCAATGCCCTCGCTTCACCACCCACCTAGTGCCATGCAACAAACTAAAATGTTGTAATTTATTCATTTTGATGTGCCTCATTTATGGCAATTTACGTCATGGTTTCTTTACCATTTATGCCCTTTTGAACTTCCAGGTCAGCTAAGGAAAGAAAAGAAAAACTTGATACAAAGAAAAAATATATAGAAGTGACTATGAGTGTAAAACTGCTGTAAAAAGAACTATACAAAACACGCAAACAGCGAATTGGAAATAATATAATCACGAATCAATAATGTAAATGATATTAACGTTGCCGAATGTCAAATCCGTCGATGGTGGTGGTGAAGGTCTTAGCCAAGAAGTAGGATCTGTATTTGTCCTATAAGAACTTGGGAGTGAAGGTCATCTCTTGATGGCTTACGTCTTTCTGGTTTTCACAGCCAACAAAGTTTTGATGGTGGAGGACATCATTAACAGATTGTTGGTCCTGTCAGGTGACTAAGTCCTTCAGAAGGCCGTGTGGCTTGGGGACTGGCAACCTGATGGGGCGATGGGCACTGGGAATGATGTAAGTCCAGGTGGTACAACTGTAGAGGAGGACGGCGAGGAAAAGTCCGTGGGAGAGAATGAGGTGTTCGACCTGGGAGGGGAGGGGGTTATTGAGAGTTGAATGTAATGTCGAGAGCGATTGATTGAACAGTGTAATTTTGAATGTTCCAAGTAAGGTAGCTTTTCAGGGCTCAGTTGAAAGTTGAGGTGAGAGGTTTTGGCGGCTCTTAACATCGAGGTCTTGAGATCTGATGAGGGTGAAACGAGTTGATAATGATGGAGCAGCACCGGAATGCAAGGGCGGGAGACGGGAGATCTCTGAGAAAACCCGCCGACCAGCAGCATCGTCTGGCACAATTCCCACTTGCGAAAATCCGAGAGTGGCCCAGCCGAGGATTGAGCCCGATTTGTCGTGGTGGGAGGCGAGCAGTATAACCGCTCAGCCACCGCCGTTGCTTTTGAGGGTGAATCCTGGTCATTAGACAGTGTTGAGTCATGGCAGAACATGGCCCATGAAGCAGATATTAGCAGGAGGACAAGGTCGGTGTTTGGTACAAAATATGGCCTGGATTCTGAGCAGATTGGGAAGAGTGCCCAAGCCTTGAAATATATCAGTCGTGACAGCGCTCTTGTTGGTTCCACCAGGCATAAATGATCAACTAGAATAAAAAAAACCATACTTCAAAACAATGAAATATCAATATTTGGCAAGTTATTAAACTTATGGAAGTGTAAAACTCAAGTCCATGAACGGGAACAAACACCGATATTGCATAATTATATAAAAGTATATCAAATTATTATTTATATCTTAAAATAAAATAAACATTTTGGTTTCATATTGTAAGTTTGTTTAAAATTACCCTTTGTGAACTAAAATAACAGTAATGAGATTATTAACAGTCCCATTTCTGGTTTAATTGCACTATGGTGACAGTTTCTGCATGTGCATTTCCGGCCAACAAATTTTAGACGCATTCCCTTTTTATGTCGGACTGTGCGCGCAAACAACGTCTTTTGTAGAAACGCTCGAGAACTCGCGGCCCTAAACAATGTCCCCACACCGCCCACCGAACTAGGCTGGGAGGTATGGTTACGTTTGCTGACTCACTTTCTTAACAAACGGATGTCAAACTGAAAATAAGGTAAATTGCCTTTTGTGCATGTCCCACCACTCACAAACTGCCAGCAGAAATATTGAAATTACGTTATCTGAGTCGTGTGTATATAGGCTCCGACTTTGGAGACTTCAAGTGCGATGATCAATTGGTTTTATACAAAAATATATAATTTTCATTCTACGTTACCTAATACAACTGTGAAAAATAACATTCCGCCTTTAAAAATCACTATTTTAGAAACTATAGTAGACTTGAAAACAAGATGAAGATATATCCTTTCCTTAAAGAGACGCAAATGCTGTAATGTACACTCACGGGCAAAGACAGTTAAGCGCCTAGAAGGAGATGTGGAAATTAAACGAAACTGTGGGTTTTGAAATATAGTTTAGTAATTGCCTTATGTTTATTTTCACAGTTAAAAAGTTGTAGTAGTTTGGTCAAAAAAACGCTGTAAGTGCCTCTGCTACACAGTTTAGTCTGTTGTCAGCGCACTCAAGTTACCTTTGAATAAGGGGAACGAAAGGCCACTTCCTTCGCTCGATATTTATCTTCTCTATTAGTATTAGAGAAGGTCATTAGTATTAGAGAAGGTAATTAGTATTTAACTATCCCTACTCTGCAGTGTGACGCATGTAGTAAGTTTTTGGTACATTTACCAGCGAAAGTTTAGAAATAGTTTCCAAATAATTTTGATGCCGTACTAGATTAAAATTTGCAAAATTTTATTAATGTGGTTAAAAATGTAGGCTAGCTGTTGTTAACATTCAACGAAGAAATAATTTCACTACATGGGTGTTGTATATTCTACTTATTTTTAGCTTCCGTGCACTACTTGGACACAGTTCTTTTATGGTAGCAACAACTGCCAGCGTACTCAAAACTGTACTGTTAAACAAAGGCAATTACTTTCAGGTAATGCATTGCTAGCAAGCCTTCAGTGATCACAGCATTGAAAGTAATTCCCAGAAACTGTGGCTGACATGACAATGTCAGTTACATAAAGAGTATTTGAAACAATGCAGTGCTTTGTAAGTAAACGAATACTTTAGGTTTACAAAATGTGTTGTTGTGAGTCTGCGAATTCTGTAGTATGTGATTAACTTTTTTAATTCCTGGTTTAACGAAACATTCGTTTAAAAACATGTTCTACTTTCAGCCGTTGTAATGTTTTTGCGGAAGTTTGTCTCTTTTTACCCAAGCGCAATACGCTGGGATGATCCAAGGGCTTCTCTTTGCTATTGAATGACATGAATAATTTTCACGGTCGTGGATTGTACTTGTTTATTGTTGATGTGTACCATGGTAATCTATCGCAGGACTAATTAAACCTTTCTTGATTCCAGATGGGTTTGATATAGTGGTGAACGACTGCTACGCTCACAACGGTGCTACCAAGAAAATACAGCTAATAGATCAATATGGGTAAGTGCCTACCACATGGAATATTTCTATTTGTGTACAAGGTTCTCTTCCAACCAACAGAACTGTGTGACGTGAACAATATAAAACTGTCTGAACACAACAATTCACAATATTTCTACTTGTGTACAAGGTTCTTTTCCAACCAACAGAACTGTGTGACGTGAACAATACAAAACTGTCTGAACACAACAATTCACAATATTTCTACTTGTGTACAAGGTTCTCTTCCAACCAACAGAACTGTGTGACGTGAACAATATCAAACTGGCTGAACACAACAATTCACAATATTATTTTTTCGTTGTACTGAGAATTGAAGGGTGAATAGTCAGTTCTGTAAGAAGAAATAGCAAATATTCCGTCATCCGTTCTACCGGTGTATTAAAGTCATATTTCGATTTTTTTTATTTGGTTATCTGAAAGCTCTTTCGAAAATTGCCCCCCTTGGCGCAGCTATTGGGTGTCCAATCATAATAGTTTTCAAAATATAACACTCAAAAGTCTCATATCCCCGAATTCTGCAGCATACTAGGTTTCGCTCCTAGATATTTTTTTTACAATCAAATTGCATTTAATGCAATCTGTACGGTTAGCTGAACATACTGATTCAGTATGAGTGCGATTAATATACAGTTGAGCGAGTATTGGCAGTCTAAATGTTGTTGGAAATAGGGGCCAGACTTGTCGTAAATACATTTTTGTTCATTCAAGAGAAACTGTAAACATTCATTTAGTAAATAGTTTAAAACATAAAATGTAGAGGAAAAGTTTTTTTTCCTTTCGTAGCTTGTAAAACAAATACAGCATGCCACGCTTAGACTCAAGTTCAATTTTTCGAACCTGCCTATAACACTTTTGTGTCGGAATTTGAGTGTTGTATTTTGAAAATTACAATGATTTGACAACTAACAACTGCATTAAGGGGGCATTTTTCGAAACCTCTCTCAGATTACCAAAGTTAAAAAAAAAAAGAGAATTGTCACCTTAAGGCTGCAGTATAACACACGTGGCGTTCCGCACCTACTAAGCTAGGAACGATGTCCTGGACAATCTTGAACGATAACCACACTGACAGACGTAGTCCCATAAGATTAACCTGGGAAGGGGTTCATCCGACATAGAAAACTCCTTAAGCTCCGCAACCTGCTACACATCCATCTCCACAACCACATCCACAATCGATGCTGCATGTTCACAACGAACTATGTTGTGGATGTGGATGGGGAGTTGAATGTTATGCAGATTGCGGAGCTTAAGGAGTTTTCTATGTCGGCCTTCCCAGGTTAATCTAATGGGACTACGTCTGTCGGTGGGGTTATCGTTGCAAGATTGTCCAGGACATCGTTCCTTGCTTAGTGGGCTCGGAACGCTACGCGTGTTCTACTGGCTGCCGACTACCTGGAGGTGGTTAGTACGTTTCTGGCCGACAAGTGAGGACGCGATAAGGGCGACAGTGCCACGCTCATCAAGCGCGCCATCGTCGCTACGCGCGAGGCTCTAAACTGGCGCGCAGTGTTCTCGACGAGTCGACGAGCTGCGTGTAGCTGTGGGACTCTAAGCTTTGTCACTATTGTATTGGTGGAAAGTCTATAGCCAGGTCCAGTGCATGCCACTCGAGTTCTTATGATTGTACATAAAGCCCCTGTCATACTGTCAGATTTTCCGTCAAACTGCTTCCAATAAGTTTGGTCAAAGGAAGTTGGACAGTTACGACATCATCGAAACGTCATAAACGCCGCCATATTTTTCTGAGAATGTTGGATGGCTTCGGTTTCCTTCAAACATATGAAGATTGAACCGGTACTAAAATTTATTTGATGTTTGCTTGTCTGAGCCAATCAGAGTCGTGCACGAAGAAATGGACGTCAAGAAACCTTAAAATAACGAAGGATTGTTTGGAAACGAAGTACGTTTTGAAGCTAATTAATTTTTGTAGGAGCTGTCTGGACTGGAATGCTATTTGAAGTGAATACTGAAAGTAGTATTATAAACTTAAAGGCAATGAATTTTATTGTCCAGCAAACATCTCTGACAAATGAAATTTTTATTTAGTAAAGAAGCGAAAATAAATTACAACATTCTTTACATTTCTTCCTGTAATGGATTTCATGGAAAACAAAAGCAATATCTCACTATGAAAATAATTTTTAAATGATTATTCAAATTAGATTCTACCAGTAAAAATGTTTTTCAGTGCGACACATCTTCGAACACATTTAAGATTATTTGATAAAATTTGTTGGAAGGAAAAATTTAATGGTCGTATTTTGGCTTCAAATTGTATTGTCAAACTGAAACTAGCTTTCCTGTGCTACTTCGTACTCATGACATCTAGGACTTGGAATCGCTGTTGGGAAGGAAAGGAGGACAGCCTATGGACAAAAATAAAGGAGAAATGACGGAATTTTTTTTTTAACAATGCATTTATTCATGCAGTAATCCTAGGAAAAGCTTAATCCAGTACCTATGTACATCCCTGATCATCATATTTTCGGAACCGTTTGAGATATCTCTATGAAACAAAGACTAAGTTGGTCCCGGGGTAATTATATATTATATATATATATATAGTGTAAATTTGATGTCAATACGTTCAGTGGTTTTTCAATTAAAGCCGGTCGGACAAACAGAAACAGAAAATTATTAACATTAGATATGGATTAGTAATCAATTATACTATAAATGAAAAAAATATTTAAAGTGAAAAAAATGAAAATCACAGACAGACTCTTCTATTTTATTTAGTTGTATTGATATTGATATAGTTGAAGGCGAAAATTTGATAGTGGGACAGGGTCTTAACACGTTTATTAGGGGGGAAATTTTTTTTTACGACATTTCAGTGCTCTGAAATGGTGTTTCTAATGTGTGTAGTGTTTTGACAGTGATCGACAGGCATAGTCAGAAGTGTCAGTTCGTTTCGTAGGTAGTACATTTGACGCGCGTTAAATAGTTTCATTATAAACCCTTCTAACGACGCCATGTCGGCGGGTCCTTACTGCCCTGCCATATGTTAGAGGTGTAATATAGCTCAAAAACTCTTTATCCATTTTTATGGTGTGCTACGAAAAACTCAAAATTGTAACCCAGTGGGAAATTGACTCAACACAGCTGTTACATATTTTGTAAACAACATTTAAGGGCGCCAAATGTCCTCGCCATCGTACATACCGCAGAGCCCCCCCCCCCCCTTCCCGCCTCCTTTCTCTCTCTCTCTCTCTCTCTCTCTCTCTCTCGACTATAGTCTTCTTGGGTTTCTTTACACTTTTTTTTAATCAAACCTTTGCAAAATCACCCCATGTGTGATATTTTGGTTGTTTATTAAATGTGTCTTTTATCACAAGTATTTTGTACTTCTATTGACATAAAAGTATCTTATTTTTGATTAAATCAAACATTGACTTGTATTTTAACTATAGATTAGATCATTCATTTTTAATTAATATAAATAAAAAAAAAGGAGAAGATAGCAGTTTTGGTAGTGTCTGATAAGGAAGCGATCTTAAGTGAAATAGTATTAAAGTGAAGATGCACGAATGTTGTGCATTATTCCTTTAGTGTAATTTTCTACACTTAGTTTGTATTAGGTGCAGGAATATCCTTAAAGTAGAACTTCAGCAGGCCTGGCTTCAGGAAAGTTGGAAGTAACCGTGAATGGAACATAACTATCATTGAAAAAGTGTTCAATAGTTTTGAGTGGCGTCTGATTACGAATAACTTCCAAGAAACTTTCCATGTCAGAATGCATGTTTACTTTTTCTATTTCCGCCTCCAATGAGTATTTTTATTAGGTAATAAAACTAATAAGAGTAATTTGCAGCCATTTACAGGTATGAACATTCTGGTATAGGCTGTTCAACATACCACAGACAAATGAAGGAAAACTTCGTCATTTACAGGTATGAACATTCTGGTATAGGCTGTTCAACATACCACAGACAAATGAAGGAAAACTTCGTCATTTACAGGTATGAACATTCTGGTATAGGCTGTTCAACATACCACAGACAAATGAAGGAAAACTTCGTCATTTACAGGTATGAACATTCTGGTATAGGCTGTTCAACATACCACAGACAAATGAAGGAAAACTTCGTCATTTACAGGTATGAACATTCTGGTATAGGCTGTTCAACATACCACAGACTAATGAAGGAAAACTTCGTCATTTACAGGTATGAACATTCTGGTATAGGCTGTCCAACATACCACAGACAAATGAAGGAAAACTTCGTCATTTACAGGTATGAACATTCTGGTATAGGCTGTTCAACATACCACAGACAAATGAAGGAAAACTTCGTCATTTACAGGTATGAACATTCTGGTATAGGCTGTCCAACATACCACAGACAAATGAAGGAAAACTTCGTCATTTACAGGCATGAACATTCTGGTATAGGCTGTTCAACATACCACAGACAAATGAAGGAAAACTTCGTCATTTACAGGTATGAACATTCTGGTATAGGCTGTTCAACATACCACAGACAAATGAAGGAAAACTTCGTCATTATTATGACACTAACTAACAGAGGCGTATCGACGAAAGAAAGACTGCATGTCCAGACATTCGACGCACGTATAGGATGTTCACAGCCCTGCTTACGATTTACTTGTATGCACGTTGTGTATTCTTCTCCCTTATGTAAAATTTCCATTGCAACTGGCCTCAATACTTTATTCATGCGTCGGTCAAGTGAAACTGTGAAATTATTAGTAAACTAAATATTCAATAAATCTGCTCATTTCTGCACTTCGATGTATTTTAAAAAAATGGGAAGCGAGAGAAATAATTTAATTTATCGCAAATGGTTACCTAACACTTTTTATTCGAAGTTTAGATAGGGAACCACTTTCCGTAAATCGTTACCAACTTTAGGGCAATTGTCACTCAGTGCACCAGTTAAAATATATGCAAGTAGGAGCAGTGACATTTTTCTAAGGTTGATTTCAAAAGTGCTCACTTTATCGTGAACAGCCTTTATCAGTTACTATAGTCTTCCCTTACTTTGATTCCTTATTGGTCATGGGTCTTCGGTGCACCGGACTATGTCGTACAGCTGGACACGCTGCCTAACTATACGAGGAGCATGGCTTCTAGTAACGGAAAGAAAATTTTTTGTGAAATTCGTATTGTTTAAATAACTCTCCATACACTGCATGAACCTAACAAAAATACCTACAAGAGGAGGGGAATTTCAATTTTTTTTTTCTGGTCTTTATTAGTGGGGCCAGTGAAGGTTCGAGCCCAACTGCTAACATGACTAAATAAAATTTCTTAATAACAATATGGTTTACAAGTGCTTCAAAGCCCACTGTAGTTAGAAAGTACCTGTAGCGTCTTAGCACTTGTAAAGGTACATTAATAAGTGCCACAGAACCCCAACTTTTACGTTCTTGCATGATATTTTATCTGTTTAGCCCTGTTTTCAATCTTATCTCGACCAGCCTAGGGCCAGTGGCTTATTTACAGGAAGATGCTCCAGCGATTGGTCCCTTCCCAGAAGTCGAATATTTTATTTTATTTCCTTAATCATAACAATGTAAATTTTTTAAGTTAGGATTTTATAACATTATATAGCTTTCCTAAAATTCCCGTGATATTTTCAACTATAGGATTTTCACGGTAAAGTGAGCACTTTTTAAGGCCTTCCCAAAAACGCATTAATCCCCAATAAATATATTTTATGACAGCTTCAAACGTTAACTTTTGAGAATGATGAAATGTATACACTGTGTTTATTAGTCATATTGCAACGTTTACATTAAAAAGTGGCGGAAAGGTACAAATTAATTGAAAGGAAAAATTTAGCAGGGCCTTAGAAAGTGCTCACTTTACCGTGAATAGCCTATAACAAAACGTCACATTAAAGCCCACTTTATTACTGAATAGTGTAGATATCTCGTTCGTGTGATTTGAAATTCAGTTTTTCTTAAATAACTTCATTTTCAAATTCTAATTTGTATAGGAATTGGATTGTATTGGAAAGGGATTATTAATGCCCCAGTGTTATGCCTTAAGGCTTGTCAGGGGACGGTTTACAAACTAATTTATTTGCTAACTTAAACTAATACACATACCTTACCTGGGATTCGAACACAGAACCTCCAGTACTCAAGCCAACGGCGTACCTACGAGCTGCACCACGGGAGGTCGGTCCTATTTTGGAACATACGCCTGAATTTCAATGAAATAATCTAAGCTTTATTTCGTGGATAACTATTCAGGGGCCACGGTGGCTTGGTGGCCTCCCACCAAGGCGATCCAGATTCATTACCCAGCCGGATCACCGGATTTGCGTAAGTAGGAATCGTGCCGGACGATACCGTTGGTCGGCGGGTTTTCTTGGGGATCTCCCGTTTCCCCCGCCCCTTAATTCCGGCGTCACTCCATACTCACGTCAATCTCGCTCATTGGCTCTCAAGATCTCGCTCATGGATGAATATTTCTGCTAAGTTCCTAGTACTTCACGAGTATTTATCATTTAAGTTGCCAGCTTTCTATATTAAGGATGTTCACGGTAAAATGAGCACTTTTGAAAGCCCTGCTTAAGATCTACTTTTATACACGTTGTGTGTTCTATCGCCTTATGTAAAATTAACTTTGCCATGGGTCTCATCACTTTATTCATGTGTCGGTCAAGTGAAACTGTGCAGTTATTAGAAAAGGAAATATTGTACAACTCTGCTCATTTTTACACTTCGATGCATAAAAAAAAATAATAAAACAGAAAGTGGCATAAATAATTTAAGTTATTGGAAATGGTTGCCTAACTATTTTTATTCTACATTAAAGACATGGAACTATTTTTCCCTCTATCGCTACCAACTTTACTGGGTACATGTCACTCATTGCTTCCTTTAAAATGCATGCAGGTAGGGGCAGTGACATTTTTCTAAGGTTAATCTCAAAAGAGCTCACTTTATCGTGAACAGCCTTTACCAATACATCCTGTTGTCTCCCTCCAGGAGAAAACAGCATCTGCATCAATGCCTGAAGATTGGGGGGGGGGGGGGGTGGGAGGTACACTTTCTAACAGTAGAGTGTGTTGTACTTTAACGCTGTTTCCCATTTCAGTTTGAAAACTTCGCATCCAACGTTATCAAATTATATTATTTTAAGCAAACTCTCAAGGCGGCTGTATTGAAATGGGGGCCCGAGAGCAGTTTTAATTCATTTGTCGGGTTCCTGTTGAAGTTGTCGCAAAGTAAGTTATGGCTGATGGTAAAGGTTGATATCCCGGATGGGTCGGGGATTTTTTTATTTCTGGAAGATGTTTCCTTTCCAAGTTCAGGACTGGGTTTTGTGTTAACTTTATATTTTCAAAGTGTGGAAGGCAGCAGGTAATATACACACGGCAGCCATATTCAGTGTGAAAAATAGCGACTTTTGTGAATAAAGTCACTACAACTATAATTTTGGACTGCTGCTGCACCAACTTCTAAATTTATTGCTAAAGGCTGTTCACGATAAAGTGAGCACTTTTGAGATCAACCTTTAAAAAAAAGTCACTGATTTTGTCTGCAAAACCCGTCGACGTATTTTTGTAACTTGCGTTATGCGTTTTGCCAAATGCGTTTACAAGTTAGTAAACAAATACAAATCACGAGAACGTCACTTTCATAGTTCATTTGTTAGTATTCATTTTAAAAAATTGGTGGTTAATGGATAAAAAAATGGCTGAAAGGAAAATGTAACTAGGGCCTCAAAAGTTCTCACTTTACCGCGAATAGTCTATAACTGTTTTATTTGTTGATAAGCTGAGTTACAGTTACTTATACTACAGGTTGGGAAGGTCTATGTTAAAAGTTTGGCAACCAAAAAAATTTCGCCATTAGGTAAGCACCAACATGTGTATCGGATTTTTTTTTTCTATTTTCTATATCAAAAACAAAATAACTGTAATAATTATAAATGAAATTAAAAATAATCACTTAACTAGTGAAATCTTTCTCTTTTATTATTTATCTAACTTAAAATTTAACTTCAAACGACCTCTTCGGAACACTAGGGCTTACCTGGAGGCGTCAATTTACCCTGTGTACCAAATCCTAATAAATGAAATCTGTTTTTTTTTTTCCTAACCTGAATAGATTTACGGTTCTTACACAATAGAAAACTTTAGCATTTTACGTTAATTTCCTTTTAATTGACGAAACTACCGATTCTCAATGCAATTGTTGTAAAATCAGAGTTCAGGCAATTGAACATCGGTTCTGCGAGCTAAGTAAAAATGTGTATGAGGTTATGTAAATCATTGTTTATTATCCAGGAATACATTTTACGTGCCTTTTTTTATAATAGGCTTAATATTTATATTAAAAATTAATTTCAAGAAAAACTCATGTGTTTACTTTTAAAAAATATAAATTCATATATTTCCTCTCCAGATAATATTCGTTTGCGATTTATTTAATTTAATAGGAGCTTTAGTTTAATATCCTACCGAAATGAAAATCACCCTAAAATAAATTAACACACATTCCACATAACCTTTGTCAGATTCTCGTCAAAATGGCGGCTTGACTTTGACTTTAAAAACTTTGATTTTTCGATATCGTACGAGTCAAGAGAGTTTACCTTTACCTTTGACAGTTCCACTGTGTTATGGTCCATAAGAAACTATATGTCGGAAAGCAAACGTAAAGTCATAGCGTAAAGTCAAATGTTGAAGTTTTAAATCGTGTAAAGTCCCGGCTACAATCACCGTAAGAGTTAGCATTAAAAAATTGAATCCACGATATAGGACCAGCTACAACACAATATAACGGCGTAATTCTCTTACATCTAGTTCTACGCCGGCCAATCCCGAGACAACATTTCCCACCACGAGAGTCAGTGCAGTGCAAGCTTATAACAAGAACATAGTTATTAAGTGAATATTGCGTTACAGTTCAGATTTCCGTTTATTTGAATAGTCAACGCGATTATTAAAATGTATACCACACTTTAAATATCCCGAAACATGATACACGCGAAACTTTTCTCATCACAAGTAGATAAACAAATATAAATATCAGGTTAGCCAACACACTGTTTGAAAATATCCGCGATACATATAAAGCCTGTCTTTTCTTTTTGTGCTCGTTTCTCATTAGTCGCGTAACAGTTCTTTTTCATACTTTCACGGTAACTCCACTGTTATTTTGTTACGGGAACGCTACGGTGATTGTAGCCTAGGGCTGTGTTCCAAATACTCAGCATTCACACTCGCTCTCGTAATGGCACTGCCTCCTTATGGAACTATCGTCACTCGCATTCTTCAAATTAATCAATACTGTCTGCAATCGATTGTTGTTCTGCATGAAAAAAAAAATTTACTTAAAAAAAAACAATATATCCATAAATATTTAGATTTAAATTAACGATGGATTGATTAGTAGAGATGATGATGGGTATGATAGTAACGCATGAAAAGAATCAGGTGTAAATTTGATCTGAAATAGACAGTTTTAGCTTGGAATATTAGCACCATTTATTCGAAAATTAAGAATTGATAATTTTAGAATTTATACATATATTGAATATTTACTGAAAATACTTTACACTAAAAAAAAAAAAAATACTTGTTCCGGTGCCATTCCACTGTTGTAAGAACTGTGGGGGGGGGGGGCGAACAAAAGAATAGCTGTTGTAGCGAGCGTTCTCTGACGTCATTGCCGAGTGCGAGTTCATGAGAGTGCGCATTTCTTGCTACTTGGAACCCGGCCTAGGTATAAGGGCTTTTAACACTTTGAGGTCGGCACACTAACACCAGCTTTAAAGTCAAGCTAGAACTTAGTCACCTATATCCCTACTGCTGTAGGTACACCGTGCTCTATTGGTTCCTATGTCACTTAACGCCATCCTACTGGTCAGAAATACACCAGTCTCTCCGTATTGGCCGGTTGCCAACCAATCGAGTGCCGAGTTTACCATTCTGCAACAGCATGTAACAGGAAGCACAGCCCATCGTGTAGATTGCTGTAACTACACAGAAATGTGTCGTTCATTTACGAGGTTCGTTGTTGACGTTGTATTAGTTCCTATTTAAAATCCTCGTGAAGTAGGGAACTAATGTAAGTATACCTGGACCAGTTTTGTTTTCCACGTGGAATGAAATATTCGTACACGTTTTGTCCGAACTGCAGTCGAGTACAGTCGTCGGCAGTGTCAACTCTAGCGGAGGTAGGTGAAGTGAAGTGATGTGAAGTGATGGTGGTGATGGTGTATTGTCTCAGGTGCCCTGTGGACGACAAGCTGATCAGCAGGTTCCGTGGCTCCTGGAGCGAGAGTGGCGTCTTCGAGACTCAGGTGTTCGCCTACATGAAGACGTTCCGCTTCACCGGCTCGCCTGCCCTCTACATCGAGTGCGACGTCCGCATGTGCCACGGACGCTGCCCGGTCAGTAATCGCAGAGCTTCTCGCTCGCATAGTAGAAAACTATACCGTTCCACTTCCCCTGCGGAGACCACCAATACACAATACTATTGTACAGTCACAGTTTACACTCTTCAACATCGGTTATGCGGGCTTCGTAAAAATTATATGTATTTCGTTATGAAAATAATTACGAGATTATTCAGGAATGCATTTTACGTACCTTAAAAAAAAAAAAAAAAACGGAATTAAAATTTATATTATGAGTTTATTTCAAAACAAAAAAAAACTCATTTGTTTAATATATTAAAATGTAAAATTCTCATATTTCCTCTTCAAATTATATTCGTTAGCCATTTATTTTATTTAAGACGAGCTTTGTTTAATATGCCGAGATTAGAGTCGCACTACAATAAAATAACGCTCTTTCCACATAACCTCTGTTAAGATTCTCAGTCAAATGTCTGCTTGACTTAGACTTTAAGTTTCAACTTTTCGAAATCGTAAATTCAAGAGTGCTTGCCTTTACCTATGACAGTTCAATTTTGTCAAGCTCCATAAGAAACAACATGTCGGAAAGCAAACGTAAAGTCAAATGTTAAAGTTTTCAATTGTGTAAGGACCTTAACTCTACCACGGCTTTACGCTGTTCAAGGTCAAATGAGCACTTTCGAAAGCCCTGCTTAAAATATTCTTGTATGCGCGTTATGTAATATTCCTAGGGGTAGTGAAAATTCACAAAAATATTTCAAAACACTGTAGGAACGTTTATAGGCTGTTTACGGTAAAGTGGGCACTTTTTAAGGCCCTGCTGAGTTTTTCTTTTCTTCATTTTTCTATCTTCCTGTCACTTTTTAGTATAAACATTTCCACGTGACTAATAAACACAGTGTATACATTTTATGACTCCTAAAAGTTAACGTCTGGGGCTGCAATAAAATATATTTATTAGTGGTTCATGACTGTTGAAAGGGCCTTAAAAAGTGCTCACTTTACCGTGAACAGCCTATACCTATCTTGATTGGCTGAATTACCTTTTGACTAGTGTTAACTGTCTGCACACGAATCACATAGGAGCCGTGCCGATGTTTCCGAATTCCGAGTGGCCCGGTCGAATATGTAAACGCCTTTTCACGCAGACACCAACCATTGTAAATAGGCAAACTGCTGTTCGGTGCTTATAGTATTGAAGTCTACCGTGTACTCATATTTTTTTCGTGAAAAATAGATACCTGGCACTTTTTATTCGACGTCAAAATATGGAACTACTTCCCATACATCGTTACCAACTTTACTGGGCGCATGTCACTCAGGGCGTTGAAATATATGCAGTCAGGTACAGTGACTTTTTTCTAAAGTTGATTTCAAAAGTGCTCACTTTATCGTGAACAGACTTTAGGTGATAAGCTTAACCAAAGCCCCTGTCACACTGCCACACTCCTTCCACCATGCCTTCCAGTCAGTTCCTTCAAATAAAGATTGACAGTTGTGACATCACCGAAACGTCATAAATGCCGCCATATTTGTCTAAAAGAGTTAGATTGTTTCAGTTTCTATCAAAATTTGAAGATTGGACCGGTTATAAAACTTTTATTTGATGTTGAACGGGCTCAGGCAATCGAGAATCGTGCACGACAAAAATAAAGATCAATAAACTTTAAAATAAGGAACTATTGCTTAGAAATTAAATAAGATTACGAAAATAATCAATTTATGAGGTAGCTTTCAGAGCATGAATCCTATTTGAAGTGAGTATTGAGCACAATACTAAGAACTCAGAGAAGACATCTCTGATAAATAAAATTTGAATATAGTAAAGTAGTGAAACGTACTCATAACATTAGTTCTTTCCTGTAATAGATTGCATGGAACCACGACAGCAGTATCTCACTTTGAAAATAAATTTTTAAATGAGAATTCAGATTCGATACTCCCAGTAAAAAATTTGACAGTGTGACACATTTTCAAACACAGTCAACATTATTTCAAAAGATTGGTTGGAAGGATAAATGTAACGGCAGTATTTTGTCTTCAAATTTTACTGTCAGATATACTTGAAGGCGAAAAATTTGGCAGTGTGACAAGCGCTAAAAATGAATTCTACTCAAGTTAGGAACAAAACGAGTTTTTTTTTTTTAATGGAGATTTTGGGATAGGGAAAATTCCTGCTGCTAGGTAAGCGCTAGTTTTCCAAAGAAGTCGCTTTTAATTAGAATTCTAAGCTACGTGAATAATAAATACGGCAGTAGTTGCATAGTTATTTGATATTTGGTTTATGATTATTGCAATTATTATTTTTAACATAGAAAATAGTACATAAATCCGGTACACCTGCGACACTAGCGCCTACCTAGTAAAAAAAAATGTTAGTTGCCAAGCTTAAAGTATTGAGCCATAAACTAAAGATAGGTACGTCGCTTCTTGGTCTTGTACGCGTGTACCCAACATTCACCTACCCCAAACAACACAACTGTCGGAAGTTGCACGCTCAACGATGATGAACTTGTGAGCTTAAAGTTTCATTTTCAAAAGACGAGTACTTTCATATGAATAAAATAATTTTTCCAATTTGATTTAAATCTAATTATACAAAGAATTGGTAACAGGAAGTATACGAACATCTCAAAGCACTTGTTTACGTACAAACAGCTTTCTAACGTCAAATCCTACTCACGTTGTTTGTGACGGCCGTGATGGCAGAGAAGCGGCCCAATGTTGGGACACCGAGTCTGGTGGTGCGCAGATATCGCCCTACCACACGTTCACTCTACGAAATAAACCTTATTGAGGCCTCTATCCGCCATAGTCGGGTAGAGTGAGCATGCCAGCTATGCAGTGACCAGTTGCCGATTCATGATAGATTTACATTTGCGCGACAGATGCGACGCGACAGGTGTGACGTCACTGTAAATTAGGATGTAATGAAAACACTGTGACACGACGGGACACTGGGACACTATTTTGACTACTCATGGCTGAAAATACGAAAATGTCTGAGAAGGCCATCTGCTTATTTATGAGAAGGAATGAAGATTAATCATTTGAAACTCAAAAGATTGCATTAAAGTTTATGCAAACATGTTAGAATAGTGTTTATGTATTAATTATAGTTTTCCAGTTGGAAAAATTAGTTCGGGTCTAACCATATCATTGTAGGGTATTATTTCAAGGTTGGCATTCCAACATGTTTTAATTTTTCCGAGTTATGTTTGTTTACGTTGCTTATTGTATTTCGAGGGAAAAAAGGAAACGGGGAGGGGATGGGTGTTTTAGTTTAACGTCTTTCGTGAGACGGCAGTGGCATTTTGAGTTGCTTATTGTTTTGACGAAGCAGTGGAAAATTTTGCTCGTATCGAAATTACATTCAAATTATTGTAACTTCGAAAATTTCAACTTCAATGAAAAAACAGAACGCGATATTTGCGTCGCTGTTAGAATTCGTACATATGCAACAATACACACACACACACACACACACACACACACACACACATATATATATATATATCAATAACTTTTAAACACTACAAATGTTGAAAGTGCACCTTTTTCAGGCACTGTTTGTAAAATTCGCAACCTTTTGAACACGTGTTTTACTATAGAAATCCTTACAAGTTTACTTCACTAATATCATGTTTGTTCGTCACTAGCATTAAATAATTTATTCGCAGAATCATTCAGTAAAATCAACACTGCGCACGTTTCCTGAAACCGCCGTTTTACGGAGTGGAACACACGTGTCGATTAATATTACATTTCACACAATAAAACACACTACAGTGGTATCTACAATCAACTGTGCTTAAAGAAAGAAATTAAAAATAATTAACTACAGATTAAATATTCCAAAAACACCAATAACATAATATCTTCGCATGTTATTACCAATGCGACCAACTTCACATTGCCACAACTATTGCAACAAGAAATTACACTCGTTTATCGAAGCTTGTAGCGTCCTCGACGCGACAAAATTAGACATTATTTTTATTCAGAAAATCCGTCGCTGCCGAGATTTCTGTCGCGTTGACGTCATAAAATACTCGTCTGTGATTGGGTGAAGCATTACTTCCGTCGCGTCGTGCAATGTGAATCCAACATCACAATGCTACAACAGTCACGAGCGCGAGACACCAACTTACGTTAGCTTACTGTTTCCATAAAAACGTGGATTGAAAGAGTTGGTAGTCGTCCTCTAGCAAATATTTAATGCAGGTATTGGATGAATGCTCATAAGACGGTAAAACATCCACCTTACATTCAGTCTGCACCTCCCTCATCGCGGTGACAGTCATCGCGCGATTTTTGTCGTGGCCGTCGTCAGCACATCACAAGGGGCAACTGTTTCTTTCTCGTGGAAATAATTTGGGACAAGTTGCGTTCTAATGCACTTGAGTTCAGAACCGCTTCCATGGTTGGATCATTCGAATTGTTACGCGTCAAATCTGATTGGCTCACTCATGTAGCAGACTGTTTCCACACACACACACAGACAAGCGTCCAATAGTCAAATGAAGACTTCAAGTGTACACACAAGGTATTGAAGTCTGGTCTGCGCATAAAACTTTTTTTTTTCTCAGAAAACACGTTGCCCTATACATCGGCCTATACTACTCCCCCCCTTCCCCCCAACACACATTTAATCGCAGGTTTGATCCTCTGCGTTTATTAGCTGTATTCTGGATTGCATATGTTGCTTATGTCTGATGAATTTTCTCTGGCCATTCCCACATACCCCTCGAACATTATTATGCCTTATTCATTCCTTCACTAATGCATTTTACGGTACTCTTGAATGACGATAGAACTTTACATAAGCCTCCCCAAAAAAAAACGCTGTTTTTTCAGAGGGCCTATTTTCGTCACAGAATGCATTTCACCATGCATACTATTATAATCTTCTTAATATTAACATTTTTACTATAGTCTACAAGCGGTATCTTCACACTTCATGAATCAAACCTTGGAGAAATCTCTCCATGCATGAAGTGTTTGTGGTTGTTTCCTAAATATCTATAAAACAAAGTCTCCCGACCACGTGTGCCTACGTATTCGGATAAAGCTTATACACTACTTGATGGATTTTGATGCGGTTTTCACCATTTAGAGAATTTTTTGAGGAAGGTTTAGGTATATACAATACAGTAATATTTAATGTATAAGAGATTCATGGTAAAGTGAGCTCTTTTCAAGGCCCTGCTGGATTTTTCTTTTCATTAGATTTCTATTTTCATGTCACTTTTTAACATAAAAATTGTAATAAAACTAAACACGGTGTGTACATTTCACCACTAACAAAAGTTAACGTCTGCAACTACAATAAAATATATTTATTCGTGGTTAATTCCTGTTTAAAGGGCCTTAAAAAGTGCTCACTTTACCGTGAACAGCATATAAGCATAGTACAAAAATGCCGACTTTTCTAATCGAATCGGAAAAAGCCGCTTTTCGGGAGCTTACATGGCTTACGCTGACTAAACAATAAGAGATAACGCCAAATTAATATACCACAGAAGTAGATCTTGAAAATGTCTAAAGTAAAGTCCGCGACAGAATATGTTTATCTTTTAAGGATGACCCACAGTAACCATAATTGCCTTTAAAAATTTGATAAAAAGAATAGGTATTCACTTGCGAAGCACCCAAGCAAGGCCGGGGCGGGTCGCTAGTATATTTTTTTTTTTTTTTTACACAGAACTTTTACTTTTATTTTATATATAATAATTCATTTACCCTTTCTACTATATAAATGGGAAAGTGTGTTTGTGTGTTGGTTTGTCCTTCTTTCATGTCAAAACAGAGCAACGGATAGACGTAATTTTTTGCATAGTTATAGTTGGAGGATCGGAGAGTGACATAGACTACTTTTTATCCCGGAAAAATATATCATTTCCTTTAAAAAAATTTACTGTAATTTTATATCATTCCTTCATGAAAATTCTTATTGTAATTTTACTGCATAAAAAAAGCATTTTTATAATAAAAAGTTCCGTCATTTCACCTTCCTTTTTTGTCTATGGGCTGTCTTCCATTCCTTCCCAAGAGCCGCAGTAGCTCAGTGGATAGAGAACCCAATAGTGGGGCCGTAGAAACTCAGTGGGTAGAGATCCCAATAGTGGGGCCGCAGTAGTCCAGTGGGTAGAGAACCCAATAGTGGGGCCGCAGTAGCCCAGTGGCTAGAGAACCCAATAGTGGGGCCGCAGGAACTCAGTGGGTAGAGAACCCAATTGTGGGGCCGCAGTGGATAGATATACATCAAGGGGGCCGCAGTTCTAAATGGCATGCGAACGAATTTGCATGGGTCATCTAGTAATCAATAAAAATAAAAGCAGTGAGTAAATATGTTTGTTAGTGATACTTAGTATAAAATATTATTGAACTCAGTGCGCACGAATTCGGTGCGTTGTCACTTTGGTGTAATTGTTTTTAGTTAAGCATAGTTTGCAAAAGGCGGAGGAATATCCTGGAAGTAGAACAGGAATGTTGTGAACAAGTGAGGGTGATCAGACTATAGGAAGGAAAGTGTGGTGTTGTTATTGCTACAGAGCCAGCCGTGCCACTGGAGGAACGCGGCGAAGACGGTGGCGAAGCGGTCTGCAGAGGGCGGCACTAGTAGCAGCGCGACGCCTCCGAGGCTGCAATCTGAGAACGTGAGCCTCTTCCAGTCTCTGAGGGTGCTCCAGGACGGCGAGTCTGACGGCGAAGCTGCGCCCTACAACAGTCAGTACACACAGCTGCCTTTCTCTCTCTCTCTCGACGTTTCTCCTTCCAACTCCTTCCAACAAGTCTGCTCTGATCAAGTTGCGAAGTCGCTGTCTGGGAGAAGAGGCCCAATAGCACCACTTCGCCCTTAACCAGAGAGGTGTGCAAACACCTCTCTGGTTAAGGGCGATCGGACCCCGCCATATTGGATTTTTACTCTTTTCGCCATAAGTTTCATTTATAGACTATTCACGATAAAGTGAGCGCTTTTAAAGGCCCTCCCAACAGCCATCAACCACTAATAAATATATATTACTGCTGCCCCGGGTGTTAACTATAGAGAGTTCTGAAATGTATTCACTTTGTTTATTGGTCACATAGGAATGTTGATATTTAAAAAAAAACAGCAGGAAGATTGAAATTGGGTGGAAGAAAAAATTTTGACGGGCCATTAAAAGTGCTCACTTACCGTGAACAGCCTAGAGTGTTGAGCGAAATTTATAGCACGTTACTTCCTAACTAAGAGCTTATGAAGCTTTGTCGAACGATTACAACTCCACTGCGTAGATTAATTTTTGACTACTGATTGCCGGCAAGAAATAAGTATCTGTGTCTTTTGGGTGGTTACAGAGATGAATCTGGCAACAGAAGACAAGCGACACATGTTTTACAACATGTGCAAAGTAATGTCCTATGTCCTGTCGATGGCCAAAATAAAACATTAAATCCGTGTTGCAAGTTACGGCGCAGATTCCTTGAATCCAAGATGGCGGGGCGTGTCCGGTATTAAGCCAGCGTCCCTCCCACTAGCCTAGGCAAAGGATAAATACATTTCCTGTCCCCTCTCTCCTAGCTTTTTCATCTCTACTAACACGAGCATGTTCCGCACACACTCTGTCTCCTGTAGCATTTCTGTTTAATGCATGAATAATTATGAATTCTATTCTGTCGACTGGGTTTTTACGGTGTCTATGCCGGTTTTTCCCAGTCTCTTCTTAGTTATAGTTTAAGCTAAAAGTACACTCAGGGAGGTAGTCATGGCCCCAGTCACAAGCCATGGCTGCCCAATCCCTCTCTGCCGTGATGCATGTCCCCTTGCATGATTTCCTTTCCTTGTAGGCGTATGGGGTTAGCCCTGAGACGCATTAAAATCCCGCCCTGAGACCCACCGGGCTTTCACTTAACACTCAGTTGTAGGGTAGTTAGAAAGAAACTGTGATGTCGGCGAAACGTTATAAACGCCTGTGAGGTTTGTTCGCATGCGTAGTGTGCTCTTTCTGCTACGTCTGCTCTCGAGTGCGTGTCAGACCTGACGACGCAAATGACGAAGAGAAATAGTGTGTGTTTTGTTTAGCAAGTGGCGCGAAGACGAGAAGTTAGAGATATTGTACCGACCGCGGCCGTAGCAGGCAGATCTGGACACTAGCTTGAAAAGTTGACGCCCTTATCGACCCATTTAGTTCATGAACCCAGCCACAGAGCGCTGCTACTGAAGTAGTGCTGCTGTTTACATGGTTAGCATAGGGAGAGGTATTGCCAATTTTTTCTTAAAATGGGAAAATCACATTCGTATCTCTATGGTGTTATCCCTTTACCAGCAATTCTAACAACACTAGTTTCCTCGCAGCGATATGCGGCTACTGCATGAACTAAATCTGTCAATAAGGGGGTCATTCGCTAACGTTGTTAGATAGGCGAGTGTCCAGACCTGTCTTCTACGGCCGTGGTACCGACGTTATTTGATGCAAATATGTCGTCTGATGATGAAGAAGGCAATAGATAAGTTTAACGTTCTTACGTAGTTGTAATTAACAATACCAGTGACTTTCGTTGGTAACAACGTTCACATTTTTCGGAACACGATATTGTTACAATTTTTTTTCTCAAAAGTCAGTGGGCTAAACCAGGTTCGCTAAGGGCTGGAGGTCTTAATAAAATAAAATAGTTAATTATAATTTCCTCGTTTTATTTACAACTACAAACAAATTTCTCTCAGCTAAAGATCTCACAGTTAAATGATATCACTTTTTTTAAATTAATGACTCCAATCAATACAATTTATAATTACCTTAAAGAATTTAATGAAATTAAATTATTAAAATTAGTCTCAATAGACAATCTATCGAAACCCATTTAATTTTTGTTATAAATGATATGTTTATATTTGACAGTTCTAAAATTTACAATAAAATTCGTATTACATGTTCATTCGGTCCCGCCTCAGTTCAGTTCAGATTCCAGCATCACACAATGTCCTAGTGTCCTCCGAGAGCCCTGACAATCAGTAGCCTAAACTCGGGGGTTTGACGCCCCCTCATCCGTTCACACCACGAACACCTCGTCCGCCGTCGTCTCGCAATTTTCCATCGTCGTCCGCTGCACTTCACTTCGCTTTTGCACTCAGCCAGATGGCCTCCACCAGACTGCTGGCTGTTGAACCACTGCAATATTTATAGGGTCGTAGGCCTTCACGCAGAAATTCTGTTAAATACCACGTTGCGAAGGTACTAATTGCCAGAGTATGCTTGCGCCTCCTCTACATTTGTCGGCTTCTCCAGCAGGGGGAGGAGGAGGGGATGTGATGCCAGTCAGTTATCACCTCTGTCAATCATTTCACGAATGCCCCCCGGGGGGCGGTGATGGTACAACGAGCGCGTCTCTCGGGGAAGGAGAGGAAAGAGGTGGATCCACCACCCACAGAGCCGGACCACCAATAACGGGAGCTCATGTGTGGTACGAGCTACAGCGCGCAAAGGTGGGTTTACGATTAAAGTCTGAAGAATTAAGAATTGTTCTTAATGACTCGATAAGACACGGAAAATGAACAATAAGATGATTTGCAGTTTTAGCAACTGTAAGTCTAGCCAATCAAACTCGTAGGAGATGAAACTAACGGAAATAACATGGAAAAATGGGCAATTTACATATATTTAATTATTTGTGGTTACAGCTTGTGTAATAGTTTAAAAAACTTGTGAAATCTTATAGAAGGGGAAACCGATGCCAACATTAGGCATCTACATTAATAAATCCGAAAATGGTTAATTAAAGCGAATTCGATAACATATTCTATGAAAGAAAAACAGACAATGAACTATTCTTTAACTTAAAGAGGATACTGTCTCTCGGTTAAAATAACTATACATTCATACGATTTCACAACACGACATTAACTAAATACAAGTCGTAAATACAGTTTCCCGCCAACAACAACTATCGCTGTACTCTGATTGGCTACTTCGTCTTGACTTGTACTTAAGATATAAAATATAACGATCTCTTAAGTCACGCCAAGAACGCACACGACCGCTCACAACCCACACACGACAGTCATAAACTAATACACTTGAACACATTGATTCATAGGCCTATCTTAAGCACACGGTGCAATTATTCTGTTAAGTCAATCGTGAAACCCACTTTTACAATATCCTTCTACACTACTTACAGGATGACCACTACGTTTAATGGCAGGTCCAATAAATAGTTCTTCCAAAAATCTTTATCTCGAATTTCCCAAGTACCAAACGTGCAGTTGTTTGAGATTTCCTTTGTGTTTTTTTGTGGGCGGGAACGATGTAATTCTTTTTGATGTTTCTACTCCACCTCGGTGAGCATGAGGAGAAAGAGCAGTGCTCCTGCCACGGGAACAACGAACCAGAAAAATAGTGCTTCCGGTAGCAGGAACGGAAAAGAGAGAGAAACAGCGTGAAAAGAGCAGTATTATTAGTAGTAGAAAGAACATTGGGCCAATTCTGAAATTTATTTGATGTTTGACAAACTCAGCCAATCAGAATGGAGCACGACAAAAATTGCTGTTTCCGACGGCTTTAAACTTAAACGTACGATTGCTATAAACGAACTAATGTTATGAAGATGAATAATCTATATAGAAGCTGTCTGAGCATGAATGCTATAAGTAAATATTGCACATAATATTAAGAAGTCAGCGCCATTGAATTTCATTGTGCGGGAAACATCTCTGCTAAATAAAATTGGAATCCAGTAATAAAATGATAATAAATCCCGACATTCGTTGTGTTTCTTGCTATAATTGACAGTATGGAAACACGACATCAGTAGCTCACTTTGAAAATTGTTTTTAATTAAAACATGATGCTGACAAAGAATGCACACGTTATAGCCAAGGCATGCGAAGCTAAAATTGTTATTGCTATGAGTTAATTACAGAAAGTACCTTTTGAGGTGCATATTTATCACAGTAAGAAAACATCTCGCCAAACTATTTATTTTTTCAATGTTGTCGTGCCGCATGACACGATGAAAACAAAAATTATTCACTGTATATTCTAAAACTGCTAAATTGGATATGGTAAGCTGTTAAGTTTCAACTGTCATGTCGGGGCTATTGTGTCTTGCTTTTAGGGGCGTTGAGATTCCGGCATTACTTCGGCTAGACTCTTCTCGATTGAAAACTTAAGAATTAAGAGTCACGGAGAAACCGCAGGTTTTGCACAGGAACTACGTCTTTTGCATTTGTGATTCGTGATTCACATGCTAATTCTTAAGTTCAGCCATTAAAATCTTACGACAGTCCTATCTTGCATATAACCCTGCTACAATATTAACCTATCCCAAGCCGTGTCCATTGGACAGTGCGCCTTTATTGGTGCACGTGACCGCGTGACGTCACGTAGCTTGTCCCTTGATGTCCAATCGTCTTATTTCCCTCGCTCGCTAAGCATTTGTGAAATCAACCTTGATGAAAATTCCCTTCACCTACTTGCATGTGTTATAATGGTCACACTGGTTGATATGCTTCCAGTAAAGCCAAGTCGCCAGCGATCTAGGGAGATATTGGTATCTTTACATTCCATGAAAAAGTGTAGAGTTAAAAAATGGGGCACTGAATTTATTTAATTTAATTTTGAGTTGTTTTGTGTACTAGAACTTGCCTCTTTGCGAAATATTTACGGTCGTAATTAACTCACGGTTTGAGCTGATCAGTGTATTAAAAAACTGAATGGGCTCATGAGAGTGTTAAATTTACATTTGTTGCAAGTATAGGAAATGGTCGGAAAATTTTATCCTAAGTAAAACTTTCAAAGGTGCTAGACTAGCTGCAAAAAGAATTTGCGTATAAAATGAGTAATATATGCAAGAAATTGGTTTCCATATGCGTGGGTGCATCACCGTAACTCCTAATTCATTCTTCTTCTTAGGAAGTACAATAGGTGGAGACAGACTTTATGCGTTAGCCATACTTCCGATATAAAAATATATCAACAAAAAAAACACATTTTAATCACAGTGTAGAGGAGTTGTTTTCTTCTAAAAATATAGAAGGATAGATTTAGTTTACAAGAACTGCACGTAAGTATTTCTGTATGATTGAAAAAAGTCTATTTTTTCTATTTGTGTAAGAATATGAAGCCAACATTTGCAAAGTCTAAAAACTTAATTTTCAAACTAGGATTTATGCTAAAGAGTAAATAATGTGTTCTTCTTTACAGATATAAAGCCTGGCCCAAAAGATAAGTGGTGTGCGTAATAAATTCATTAATACTGTAAATAAACCTCATTTTTATTTGTAGCAGGTGTCCCAAATTAATGTTTACGCTCTTTGAAAGGGAATAACAGAGATTCTATTAGATGGAACTTCTTGCATTTGATGATGTAAGGAGAATCTTGGGTGCGTACGAATGCTAATAAAAGTTACAAATATTCCAAATGTCGGCCGTCAAAGGTAAGAGATCGTCTGAAACGCTGTAGGAAAGGGCGAAGAGATCGTCTGAAACGCTGTAGGAAAGGGCGAAGAGATCGTCTGAAACGCTGTAGGAAAGGGCGAAGAGGTCGTCTGAAACGCTGTAGGAAAGGGCGAAGAGATCGTCTGAAACGCTGTAGGAAAGGGCGACGAGATCGTCTGAAACGCTGTAGGAAAGGGCGACACACAGTCAGGGGTGCCGCGGGTGTAGACTAACAGCAGGCGCGTCTCTCATGACATCCAGTGTCAGTGGCTTTGTAGCACGCACAGCGTTCTTCGGTGTTTCCCGCAGTTACAAATCCAACGACATTGAGGTCATATTTCACTTTTTTTTTATTTAGTTATCTGAAAGAGCTTTCTAAAAGTGTCCCTTTAATGCAGTTATTAGTTATAAAATCATTATAGTTTTCAAAATATAATACTCAAAAGTCTCCATTTCCCGAATTCTGCAGCACCTACATTTTTTTCCCCAATCAAATTGCATTTAATGCAATCTGTATGGTGTGGAGAACACACTGATTCAGTATGAGTGCGATTTATAAACAGGTGAGCGAGTATTGGCACACTGGATTTTGTTGAAAATAGGGGTCAGACTTATAAATATATTTTTGTTCATTCAAGCGAAACTGTTAACATTCATTTAATAAATAGTTTAAACCATAAAGTGTAGAGGAAAAGTTGTTTTTGTTCATTTCGTAGCTTGTAACACAGATGTAGTATGCCGCGCTTAGACTCTAATTCAACACTATGAACCTGCCTATAACACTATTGTCTAGGAATTTGAGTGTTATATTTTGAAAACTATAATTATTTGACAACTAACAACTGCATTAAGGGGGAACTCTTCAAAAACTTATCTCAGATAACCAAATTCCAAAGAAACAATGTGAGAAATATGAGCTTAATTCTGGAGATCCGGATGGGTACTCACTCAGCCTTTCCTTGTCGACAGATGTTCCATCCGCGAGCGACCGCACATATCTACGGCAATGCGGCGGTGTACCGTATTGCTGGAGGAAGGAATCTTCATCTGTGGTAGAGTTGGTGAGCAGCTGGCAGAATGATTCCCTGCTATATGGCGCGGTTACTTTCGCCTCTCACAGTTCCGTCAAAGAATAAAGGCCGCACAAGTCCTCTAGCAGACGTATTGCACCGCACTGCTAACCCAGCAAGATTAACTGGCTGCTCTACCGAAAATGTGGGGTTTTCACCCACCGAGTCCACATAGTTGTGGCGGTGGACATTTCCATTCGATTTCAATGTTGCCACGCCGGACTAAACAATCACGCCAGTAGAAAGTCCGTCGCCGTTACACGTGTTCACAACCCACTCACAGAACTCAACACGCTCATCTTGGTAGTCTTCATTCATAACGTGCACTAACATGGGAATGTACGTCCTTCACTTTACTTCATTTGAAATGTAATGAACACTTTATTTGCTGACACCTGACTCGCGCGCAGCTTCCCGTACGGACTTCAACTTTCCAGAGGAACATGTGAATGGGTGTGGAAAACAGCCTCCGCACTTCCTTCGTCCGCTGTCATTCTGCTCCTGCTTCACCGTCCTTTCTTCACATCACACACAGTTCCGTCCCTCTCAAACTCGTCGCGTGATCGTGTCGTTGCTGCACGTGATAGTGATGCAGTATCGAATTGTGTCCTCCATCGTCTCTGAGCAGCAATTACGCTCTCACATTTCCAATTACACTTTAAAAGATCACTTACCCTACACTGCTCGAAAAAAAGAAAAAAACCTTGTGACCTCCGCCATTTCCTCTATATACGCAGTGTTGCCACTCGTGGCTGCAAATGGAACTGACCACAGCAGAAAGTTTCGCGCACTCGCAAAGTTGTCCGTATAGTGTCAAATACACGCAGTTCCATCAGATTTTCGTTAAAACTATCTGTGTTATCCACATTAAAAGAGCGCACAGCATTAATTTGGGAAACACGGTATTTGAATACGGAGCAAGGATATCAGTTTAAATTTTAAAATACAATCACCAACATATTGTATTCGTTTTGTTTGTTTTGTCGCATTCATATTTGTTTTACGTTTTCTTTAGATAAAATAATCGCTATAGTAGTTAAATTTTTGTGTAAAAATATTTTCTTCATTAAAATAATGTCCTATGTGAAGCCCTACTTGACAAAGACCCGAGTCTCCACTGTTCCCACACACTGCGTGTCTCTACGTGTGCATAATCTGTTTCTGTTGTTGCAGGCACTCTCGCAGACCCCAACAGCGTCTGCATGCGAGTTGGAGCTTTCACAGCGCTGCTCGGTAAGTTGCCGTCATTTTGTACAGGATTGCACAGGGATGCTTGTTTGTCTTATGTAAACTGTCGCGCTGCCATATTGTTTCGCGATCTTAAACATTTCCCACAAAACAATATGACCACTGTTGTTTCGACATAAGACAATGTTAAATATTTCCATATATTCAGAGATTTTTTGTTAGGTAGTGTAAATGTATCATATTGATTATGGCGCCTTGGTATAGCATTTCGTAAGGTTCTCAGGAGATTGCATTGATGCAGTAAGGATATGCGGGTATCAGAGCATTGGTGAGTGACTGACTGAAGAGATTTGGGCTGCTCTTAAAAACGAGGTCTCAAAAGTCTATTCAGAGAATTGGTTAATTACATGTGATTTGACAAACGTTTCATTTAAAATCAAAGCAGTAATTAATACTGAAGGACGCAGGCGAAAGAAAAATAGACAGTAGACCTAACTTTCAGTTCGTAAGTTTCCTGTTCGTTATGGATCCTATTTCTTTCATGAATTTACTTTAATATTAGCATCCTGAAAGTACTTTAATCTTCTATCGTATAAATGAGGCTACCTCTTAAACTCTGACATGAGTAAACTATCACTGTTCTATACAGTAAGTAAAAAGATATTTTCACTTCCATCTAACTATCATTAAAATACTCTGAAGAATAATTGTTTCATTAACATTTATTTTCATTCAACTGAAAGTTCACTATAAATAATTAATTAAACTGCTCTAAAGATATACACAATTCCACTGCAGTAAATAGTTTCACCAACTAATCAAATGTCCAATTTAAACAGAAATAAGGAACATTTATGTTAACAGAAAAGTAAAGCACTTGTGATACATTGTTGAGCGGTTAGCCTGCTCACCTTCCACGAAGGCAATCCGAGTTAAATCCCCGGTCGGGTTACGCCGGATTTTCGCATGTGGGAATCATGTCAGACGATGCCGTTGGTCGGCGGGTTTTCTCGGGGATATCCCGTTTCTCCCCGCCTTTTCATTCTGGCGCTGTTCCATACTCAACTCAATCACCCTCATCCCCTCTCAAGACCTCGATCTTAAGAGCCGCTTAAATCTCTTCACTCACTTGTGATACAGGATCACGCCATATATAGAGAAATTTTTCAAAGGTTTGACTAACATATTGAGGTCTGCACACATTTACTGGCAATTGCGACAGATTGGAAGTGAGTCACCTATATCCGCTACTGCAAGAACACCGGTTCTGTTGGTGTCTGTGTTAGAACTCGCCACGTCCTATTGGTCCATGCTACACGGACACTACCCTGTTACTTACAGCGTTCATTAATTGGCCTGTCGCCAGCCAACGGAGAGCTGAGCTGATATTGACCCAATCAAATGTATTTTATCGTATAAAAGGATTTATAACTAATAATGTCCTTTTGTGTGACTATATATAAGCTATGACTTTTCGCGAAAAAAAAATGATTACCCGTAGACTTCAATACTATAGCAATCAACTGTAGCTTGTATATTGCCATTGGTTGCTGTCTGCTTGAGAAAGCGTTTTCATATTTGATTGGGCCACTCAGAATTCGGGAACATCGGGAGGCATCTACGTGATTCGTGTACAGACAGTTAACATGTGTCAAAAAAGGAAGTCAACCAATCAAGAAAGGTAAACGAACGTACAGTGTTTTGAAGTATAACATGGTTTAAAATTTTTTCGGGAAATTTCACTACCTCTGCCTATATGAGAAAAAGAAATTCTCTCGTTAGCAATAGCATTGTTACTGCGCTGTCGTGTTTTGTGAGGTCATGTTAAAAACTAGCCGAACAAAGCCTGCACATCCATGTGAGTTCTCTTCTGAACAACAAAGAAATGATCCAATTATAGGATTTTCACGGTTAAATGAGCACTTTTGAAAGCCCTGCTTAAGATCTACTTGTATGCACGTTGTGTATTCCTCCGCCTAATGTAAAATTAACATTACGATGGGCATCATCACTTTATTCATGCGTCGGTAAAGTGAAACTGTGAAATTATTGTAAAAGTAAATATGACATAAATCTGCTCACTCTTATACTTAGACGCATTAAAAAACCGAAAGGAAAATAAATAATTTATGTTTGCACAAATGGTTATACAACTCTATTTTTGACGTTAAGGTGTGGAACTATTTCCCATCCATCGTTACCAACTTTACTGGACGCACGTCATTCAGTAAGCCCGTTAAAATATATGCAGGCAGGGGCAGTGACTTTATTCTAAGGGTGATTTCAAAAGTGCTCACTTAATCGTGAACAGCGTTTAGCTTTAGTCTACAAAGTGTTGCGGAAGTGTTAAACTCATTACCAGACAGTAGATGAGTGTGTGTGTGTGTGTGTGTGTGTGTGCAGGTGTGGGCTGCGTGGTGGTGTGTCTGCTGGGGGCGGCCCTGGGTGTGCTGTGCTGCCGCCTGCGGAGACTCAAGTGCCAGGACGACGTGGTGGCCATGGCCAAGGAGACGGCCAGCATGGCGGGGTCTGCCTTCGGCCACGCCGCCTTCATGACGCACAAGGGCCGCATTAACTGAGCCGTCTCCTGCTGCTGCCACCAGCTCGGCGGCCCTGCAGACGACCACGGAAGACCGGCTGGACCGCTTCTCCTGCTCGTCACGGGACCCCCCCCCCCCCCCCCCATCATTCGTCGTCAACACGCGTCTTCTTGGCTACATTTCACTTGCTACTAAAAGCACTGCCCGGTAAAACGCCAAAAGGAACGTCATCATAAAAAATTCGCAATCCAGTAGCGCTCAGTACTAGGGCTGTTCGATATCATAAAATTTTAATATCGATATTTTCCCGAACAATTACTCGGTATTTTCTATTTATCGATATTACCAAAACTCTCGGTAATACCAAAATTCTCAATAATACCGAGATTACCGATAATAACGAAATTATCGATAGTACCGAAATTATCTATAATAACGGAATTATCTACAATACAGAACATTTCTATAATACAGAACATTTCAATAGTACCGAACATTTCGACAGTACTGATAATTTTGATAATACCGAAAATTTCGATACTACCGAAAATTTCGATATTGCCGAAAACTTCTATAATGCCAAAACATCGATTTACCGATATTTTTCAGTTACATATTGTTCGATTAATTATTTTTCATATCGGTAATTATCGATATATCGATATTTTGGATAGCCCTACTCAGTACTGGAACAAGGTGGAACACCCGTCAGTAGTTATCAGCAGGAATAATGTCGTCTGCTATGCGTAATGAAGCAATTATAGGCTTAACCATGTTGAAAACAGGGATGGATATTGTTTCTTTTCATTTTCTTCTGATTCAGACTCGTCAATTGATGATGAGATCAAAGGATTTGAAAATATACTTTCCTCCTGCATCTTCTGCATATAACAACGTAACTTGTTCGTTATACATCGCCGCCATGTTGCGTCGTCTTCTTTTACTGAGACTGCCTCACCTTCTGCACGTCAGTAATTTCAGCCGGAAGTATAGTCTCCAACCCAGACGCCACAACTTCATTCCTCCCTTACTGATCAGCAGAATCATTACCTAAAGGAACGCCCGTCAGTACTCGTCAGTGCTTTCAATGGCAAGTGGAATGCGGCCCTTGTTGGCAGCTCCCGAGTCGACTGAGAACTTTTGATACCAGTCACAATGGACGACACTCTTAAAGGTTGTTCACGATAAAGTGAGCACTTCTGGAATCAACCTTAGAAAAATGTCACTGCCCCTGCCTGCATATATTTAAACAGGCACACTTAGTGACGTGCACCCAGTAAAGTTCGTAACGATGGATGGAAAGTAGGTGGTTCCATATCTTAACGTCAAAAAAAGTGTTAGGTAACCATTTGTGATCATTTAAATTATTTCTTTCGCTTTCTGTTTTTTTTTTTTTTTATGTATCGAAGTGCAGAAATTAGCAGATTTGTAAAATATATACTTTTCTATAAAGTTCACATTTCCACTTGACCTACGCATGAATAAGGTGATAAGACCCATGGCAATGTCAACTTTACATGAGGCGGAAAAAGACACAACGTCTATACAAGTAGATCTTAATCAGGGCTTTTAAAAGTGCTCATTTGACCGAGAACAGCCTGTATATCACATCACTCCACATATTTCAACAGGCACTGATGTGCATTGTAATCTCTCCGGTAATGTAGGCAGTGGCTAAACAGCGTCTCTACTTAGGAGCGGGCACATGTTTATGCTTAAGCCCCCTTAGAGCGGCACCCTATACGCGCCCCTCCAACACATTTCTGCTTCGCTTTTAAATTCCATTTCTGGTGCAATCAAAACCTTAGTTACACGCTCCATCGCCGCCAACCCTCGTACGCCACCGAACATGGCGTGTGCCGTGAGACCGCGAGTCTTAGCTCCAGTAACTCACAGGGTGTTTGTAAGAACAACTGCACCTGGCCTAATCATAGGGTCTGCGGCGGGGGAACCGGGCCCACATTTAAGCTGTTTTAGTTTTTCTCGACTATTTTATGTAAATGTACGTGTTAGTGTTGTCGGCGTGGCAGTGAAGCTCCCCTCCAGCCTCCCGGCTGGAGTGAATGTAAGTGCCGTCATGTCTGTCTAACGTGTTGTTCTGTTGTATACAAGTGTGCTAATTTAATCTCGCGTGTCATGTGTAGGTGAGTCCCTAGTCTCCCGGTGCAGCCCACGGGGTACGTTTCATCGTTTCAACGTGCTGTGACATTGAAAAGAAAAATAGGTGTTAGTACAATACAAAATAATATAATCCAAGTTGAAGTGAGCGAAGAGATTTGACGGCGGCTCTTAACATCGACGTATTGAGAGCCGATGAGGGTGAGGGGAGGTGTGTAGGGAGCAACGCTGGAATACAGGGGCGGGGTGGGGGGACGGATATCCCCGAGATAAACCCGCCAACCGCCGGCATCGTCCGGCGCGAGTCCCACGTGAGAAAATCCAGGGGCGACTCCACCCAGGAATCGAACCCGATTCGCCTTGGTGGGGGCGAGTAGTCTAACCACTACACCACCGAGGGACCAAGCATTCATTAGAGATTTTATATAATATATCTAGTCGGTTAGGTGAATAGAATAAGTCTGGACAACAGTTACTTCTCATTCTAACGCCCTCTGCTGAATTTAAGGAAAGACTTTGTATACCCTGTCCCCCTCGTGCACCAAATTCATAGTTGTTATGCCACTGGATGTAGGAAAAGTATTTGCATGCCTTGATGTCATGCAAAAAGTGTAATATTCAAAATCGAGGCCACTGAATTTATTTAACTTACTTCTGTTTGTTTCACGCGCATGGAAGTAAGAATTAGTACACTAGTAACATGTATACATTGCTGAAAATTCCGCAGTAGCACCTGATTGACATATGAGTAGTCACTGGGTCTGCAGCAATTTTAATTTCACAATTCATGTACAAAAAATCGTACATCTTATGCGAGGTTTTCAAAAGTTCTCAATCTATTACGAGCTGCCTGTAAATGACGCCAGACGATAGCAGTTGGTAGACGTGTGTTCAGTGACTGGTACTTATTACTCTCGTCTGTTACACACTGACGTTCATTCAACCTATGAACTGTTTACGCAGCTGTGAAATTTACATTTAAGTACGATCAAATGTTTTATGTCATTGCTTTAGCATACTAAATATACTGTTTCACGAGTTATTAGTTGTGTAAATGTGATTTTTTTTTTACCATTGTATTCCTTGAATGTATACACTGCAACAAAATTGTTAGTTTTCACGTATGTGTTTCACCCCATACTCTTAAAATTCAAACATCCACGGTACTACAAATTTGAAAATTCCAAACCCACGCTGTCTTTCAAATTTCACTGATTACTTGTGTTCAGTCTGTCAGAATTATACTATTCAACTTTGCTCATAGAACCTCTTGTAACTATGGGCTGTAAAATTTATTGCTATGAAAAAATACTGAGTACTGCAACAGCAGTATGAAATGATTGCCAATTGACACATCCACTCCAGTCACTCTAAGATTAGTGAAGATCTGTCGATCCACCTGCACCATTTTGTCATCTGTGATGGTTGTTGATGACCTCCCTTGCAGATAATAGTCGGTCAAGCCTGTTTGACCACATTTGAACTACTGACCCAGCTTCATCAAGGCTAGATGCGAAACTGACATTATTTTATTATGAATCTCTGAACAGCTTAGAGGTTTCGCCCTCAGAAAGCACACACTCCTACTTACTTTGAGCTTGGAGTATGAATCCAGCAGTCATGCCATTGTTAACCGTTGCTACATACAAACTGCCGGCTAATGACTGACGAGCAAGAGATAGATGTGACCTCCATTCCAAATATGATCCATGGTAGGTTGTGCAGTCCTACCTCAACCTAGCACCAGGTGAAACTTACTTACTGAAAATCCCTTGCAGATTTGGGCTTTGACCACTTAATGTGAGAGTTTAACGTAAGGGTTGAAAATTCGACTTCAACACTGCATACACTCTAAATCTTAATCAGAGGGAATTTCACTGTTTCAGTCATCCAAACGTATCTGACTGATACAACTGTCACTTCAGTGAATTTAACTGATGAACCAGTGAAAAAATGGCATATTTCTATCACTGATTCGTCAGTCATTTTTTTTCCACTGTCTTCTCAGTGGTTTATTTTTTGACTGATGGACCAATGAAACATCTGAGCAACTTGTTCCGTCTCTAATTACTTTTGACTGATGTATCAGTGAAACTGCGTGTAAAAATGGCTGTCGAACATCGTTTAAAAATGGCTGCTAAATAGTGTGTATTAAGTGAAGTAACAATGAATAAACGTATAAAACTAATACAAAATACTTTCTAAAATGTGTTTTGTCTTTCAAAACGCCATTTTACGTGGTAATACGAACACACAGCCAATTCATTCCGGTTTTACGTCTTTCATTTCTATTCCATGTAATCGTCACACTGTTATGTTTGAAGGTTTAAATTGTATTTAATGTGGTGAAGAGAGTGCATTCATATATACTACTCGTTTTAACAATCCTAACGGTACCAATAAAAAAAACCCAAACACAAAAAATATGAGCATACAACTTCAAACTACACGATTTCCAAGCACACATATATGTATTTTCCTCTCGCAATTTTAACTTGACGTGGTAGCTCAGATGGCAAGGCAACGCCTTAGAGTTGAAGGGTGTGCAAGTTCAAGCCCAACCACCTGGGAACCTTTTATAAATTACGGTAAATTGCACCATATAAATAGTAAACTATCGTAAATATGTTTATTTCAGGTAATTATTTGCCTACATCCAATAAAAGCAATATTTAATTCGCCATCTGCAGTCGGCCGTTACTTATTCAATCAGTGGAGTTGTTTCAAGTCACTAATTCAATCAGTGAAATTTTTTCACTGAAACAATCAGCGGTTTTCCAATGATTCTAAGTGGAGCCATTTTCACTGATTAGAGTAGTTGAATTTCACTGTGAATCAGTGAAACAGAATTTTAACCAATAAAATAGGGTCACAGCTGAAAATCCCATAGGTACACGCAGTGCGACGGGAACACTGCACTGTGCCAGTTCAGAGCCTTGCGCTTAGTGGCGATGGCGCGCTTATTGCGCGTGGCAATGTCGCCCTAATCGCTCCTGCGCTTCTCGGCCTCGAACGCGGAGAGAAGCTGCTGCAGGTAGGTGGGGACCTTAATGAGAACCAAAGCATCGTCACGGGACGGGGAAGTACAATGGCATCTGCTGTTTCCATCTTCTTGCCGAGGTCAATAACCAGCCGATTACGTCAGAGCCGAAAACAATCACTACCACAAGAAACTTCACACTTACTACAACAGTGTCCTATTAAAAACTGCATTATGCGATTAAACCATATATATATAGTAAATATATATATATATATATATATATATATATATATATATATATATATATATAGTAAACTTGTCAATTTAATGCTCCGAATTTTTTTTTTTTTTAAGCTGATCTAAAATTTTCATTGCTTGGCAAGTTATTTTTGATAAATATATTAAGCCATGTGCGTAAATTGTTTTGACATATGTATAAATAACAGAGTGATACAAAAGATACCTGAAAACCTGTACAGTATGATATAAACTAATTTATACTTTTTATATTTAGCACAGCAATAAGAGCACTACAAACAAAATATTTTATATAAGAATCATTTATTTTTATTCATATTTAGAAGCTTGAAAAATATCACATTTAGAATACTCCAAAAAATTAATAATTTTCCACAAAAAGATATTAATTTTATATTCCCCGCCATCACAGAAGGCACAGCAAGGTGCGATCTTTGAGCAATAGCAGGATTCATATAATTTGTCAAACACAACCATCTCATTACTGGTGACTAATAACTGTATACTGCTGGTGATAATACATTTTCTACTTAAACTGCTTGCTTGTGCCACATGAGATTCGAGGTGAAAATACAATATGCCTCTGTAACACCTCTGTTCTTTCATGTGGACATGACTAGTTGCAATGCTTAAATCGTTATAAATAACATTTTAAGTTACTTACAATAGCCAACTGATTAATATAATTTTATATCACTATGGTTATTATTACAAGTTATGTTCTACTGAAAAGACAGCGTTTTGTAACCCCAATAATTTATTTACTATTGTGGACTATGTAGAGTTATTTGTTAGCATTTAAGAGAAATAAATATAACACTGAATAGTGTTCTGTAATGTTTGTATATGTAAATAATACGCAGAGGAAAATTTATAAGTATTGTTCTTCCTGTGCTTGTGAAAACTTAATAGATTTTCAGGTGTTCATTCACCAATGTGATTGAAATGACATCATCATAACCAGAGGAATGTACAATTCCTAAATTGCAGTATAGATACAATGGTCTAAAATTTTAATTGATTATAACATGCTGTGGACGACTCATCATAGCCGAGGAGCTAAAGAGACACTAGGAAAATTATTGAATAGGCATAAAGAATTCCTGAAATATTCTGAAAAAAAAAAAGGATCTGAATACAAGTTAATTCTAAACAAAAGATAACATTTGACAAATGTATTCCATATTGCAGTGCGAGTTCGACATGGCAGTGGCAGCTGTTGAATGGTAGGAAGGCATGCTGAAGTTCGCTCAGCATACATTTTCATTTCCTAGTCGGTCCATCATCCACTGAAACGCTGAGCACAGTTGCCGCAGTTTGTGTGAAGTACTTGTCTGAACATACGCCTGTGGTCTTTGTGTTGTATCTCTTCCCACCACAGTGGTTATTGGTTCATTGTGCAGATACTGTATGGTCATTGTTTATGGACACTCTCAAACAACTCACCAATCACTGGCCGCCACTCTCATGAGGCCTCCTGGTAGTGTTTTTTTTTCCTTGAATGTAAATGCTATGTCTAGTTGTTAGAATAATGATCATCAAATAAAACTCATATTTTTTAAGATTTTATTTTATTTTATTCCGAACACACCTGATTATTTGAGACATTTGAGCCATTATGCTGTTTCTGTTATAGTTATTTAAAAATTAAACAAACATAAATTATTTTTATTGCCCCTTTTTCCAATACACTATATTATAAATACTTTATATGGAGATACAGCAGTCAAAAACAGGCCTGACCTGAAGAGAGGGGAAGAGCATGTTGTTGCACTCTGCACCGGACCCCAAAAAGTGAGAGTCGATCCTTATCTGCCGTTATGATCATATATTAAGCACATCATTATTTACCGAGTGACTTCCCCATGCCGAGCCATCGTGGATAAATCCAAAGGCATTCAAGTGTCTGGGAAAGTCTCGGTTATATTGTGTGAAGCTCCTTAATAGAGGTATCATAAAACCATGAACCAACCCACAAGTATTACTATAGTCGTGGAGGCACTAGTGTGGTATTTCGTTCCTCACTCTAAGATATAAACATATAAAACTGCTCCAAATCAGTGATCTTGACTGCAGATTTGTTGAAACTGCTCCTGCACCTGAATCAGTGAAATTCTACTGATAATATTTAATAGCTCGTATTCACTGATAAATGGTGATTTATACTGATACTTAGTGGAATGCACCCTCCTGGCAGTGAAACTTCCAAGCATCAATTGATTCGCCAGTAAGTAGAAAGACAATGTATGTTCTGGGCCAATGTATTTTAAATGGGAGCTCCGTGGCTGTGGTTGTGGCTAGTAGTCTTCAGCTTGACTTGGACAAGCTCAGCAGTCTTTGGCTCGATTCAGGGGGTGTTCGGCAATTATGATCACCAATTTTAATGTATCCTGTCCTAGGATGTCCTCGGTCCTCAGTCCTCTCTGACTTTGATAGCACTGATTGGCTCATGTGATCATGTGATATCATAAGCCATGTCTTGGCTTGTCTCCTGCCCCCAGTCCGTAGCAAACTGGTCAATTTTTAATTGTTTTGCCATCGGTTGCCCCATATCTTCGAGTCTTTCATGGAAGAAGAATTTACCGGTGAAATCCGCGCAAAATTTGATACAGTAAACAATAACATTTGTAAGCATGGACATGGAGGCAATTACGCAGTATGCCGATGAGGAATGGACGAATTGGCAGACCTGGAACTAAAGTGGTGTAGTCCCGCGGGCACTCTGCTAGCTTTTCAGTTCAGAGAGAGAACATTTTAGTGAAGTAGTTTTGCAACTTATCAGGTTCTACGGTGCCTGCGACAGGAAGCTGTATCTTCTATAATACTGCCTACGGTGATTTCAGCACCATGTGACTACGATTGCTAACCACTTTTGACGGGAAATACGTCCTGTTTTTCACGATATTTTCTTCCCGTGACTCCTGGAATCACGCGCTGTATTATGCGCTATTTTCCCGTCACATGATTTCAATACCACACTTTGGGGCCGTGTACAAAGTTCCAGTTCATAGGTTGACGCCCTAACCTTGCTCTCTCATTGATTGGCGACTTTTCTCGCCATGACTTCTCATTGGTGAGAGACTGTTCATGCGCGACTTCTTGGTGAAGGGAGACTTCTCCCCACTACACTCATGTTGCTTTATTATGCCATGCACGGCCTGAAAAAGGGAGACTTCAGCAGAGGACACCAGAGACTGCACATCACCGCCTGGGATGACTCGCCTGAGCTGCGCTGAGACTCCACTCTCCTTCACCACCGTTATTATATCATGTTTTTGCTTCCATCGTTCATATTTTATTCTATATTAACAATTCCCCTGTCGTCTTCCGCCACATCGCCAAGTAAGTAGATGTATAATTAAAAGTGTAACAGTTTCAGTGTTTGATTTAATTAAAAGTTTTAAATTGACTTAGATTATTTCTAATTGAGTATTTGTGCTCAGCCCTAGACCGCTCGGATACCACAAACTTGTGGCAGCGTTTTGGATAGTTACTCCAGACGGCTATTACTGAACCCACTTCGAAGGGTTATAGGTTTATAGGTTGTAGGTGATAGGTGTTAGGTCGTTGAAACAGTGTAGGGTTTTTCTTCGACGAATTAAAATTCAGTTGTTTTATTTTATTCGCACATTATGTTATGAATGCGAATCGTGAAGTAGTAATTGAGCTGAGTAGTGTTGCTGAATGGGACTTTTTAACGTGTTCTGAAGCATTTAGGATCGTGCGCATTTCAGTTGACGAATCTAGTATGATAGTTCGTGAAAGAGGAGATTTACAGGAGTATAACGAACACGTGTACTGTAGGAAATCATATTGTTTTAATGTTGAATATGTCCAGGGACCAATGAATAACAGAGTAACTGGTAATGTTGATTGTAACGTAGATTTGGAAGATATAACACCGCACACTTGGGTTAGAGTTGAATATTGCAGAAATTATCTGGATTCAGCTCCACTTCTTTGCTGTATCTTGCAAAAGCACTAGAGTGTTATGCTAAGGCGCTTATTTTTTCAGAGGCAAGAAGGGAAAGTAGTTGAGTTTACAATTTTGACAATCTACGTAGTTTTAACTAGTATTATTGAGGCATTGAAGGGTTTAGAAGAATATTCATATACATTAATATAGAAATATTTTCTAAAGCACACATCTTTTGACTTGTCTCAAGTAGAACCATTTCGTGCTAAGTTGAATGCATTAAATACAGGTTCAGGACTGGAAATAGCTTTCAAGGGAAAATCAAAGCAATATTTCCCGACTCTCGCATATAAAGTATACGAGTACAAAAATTCTTCTGGACGGGTAGTGTTGGAAATTTAAATTCGTATAGTGAAGAGGTTCATACCTCGAGATTGTGTTTATACAGAATTCGAAATAGAAAGGCTTGACCTAGTTGCGAACACAGATCCTTCGACTTCGCAAGACGCGAACGTAAAACACGAGCAAGCGTCTTCTAGTTCTTCACGTTTGGAACATATTGCCGTTCCTAAGAGAGAAAATTTGAAAACGATTAATGAAACTAAGCCTACAAGTAGTAATACTCATTACGATACTCCGAAGAAACGGACTCACGATCGTAAGACTTAGATTCCTCTTAAAAAATTGAATGAATAAAATTTAATAACTTGTAGTAGCACTTTTCTGGTTGACATGGAGGACGAAATACGTCGTCAACTAGCCCACGCGATACCAGCACAAGCTCAAGTACCAGCTCAAATTAAAGATTTGGTGGTTATTTCATTAATAGAAAAATGGACTGGCGAAAAAGGTTCGTTACCAGTACACGACTTTCTAGAAAGCATAGAAAAGACAGCAAGTCTAGGAAATCTTTCAGAAAAGGACAAAGTAAAATTAGCGAAAATGAAATTGAAAGGTTTAGCGTCGCATTTTGTAGCGATATGTCCTAGATTAAGAGGGGACATAACATTCAAAATGTTGAAAGATAAGTTGAACGACAAATTCAAGGAAAATCAGCCATTGCAATTTCATTATTACATGCTGCACAAGCTTGGGTTTTACCTTGGTTTAAGCCGATACCGTGGTTTCGGAATTGGGAGTTAAGGTTATGGAGCTCCCGGTTTAGGCGGTCGACTAGCATTTGCTAGTGGATGGAAGATGCAAGCAATACTGGATTAAGTAGGTGCCAAGAGGAGGAGTAATGTCGACAATGAACAGGGAGAAGAGGATGAGGCTGAGAATGGAGCCTCGTGGAACACCAGCCGGGGTGTTATGTGGGGCAGAGAGGTGGCCCTCTACCCTTACCCGGAAGAATCGTTCCTCTAGGTATGAGCAGATGACATGGACGAGGTTTACGGGTATGTTGGACGCAGACAGTTTTTCTATGAGGAGAGGGTGTGGAATGGAGGCAAAGGCTCTGGCCAGGTCTAGGAGGATCATGCCCGTGCAATGCATTCTGAAGAATCCTTGGACCAACAGGTGATCCACACGGGTTATGGTGTGGGTGGTGGAGTGGGTTGGGCGGAAAACAAATTTGTAGTGTGGGAGGAGATTGGAGGTGGTAATTGTGGCCATGAGTCGGGAGAGGATGACCTTCTTGGCGACCTTGGATATGATTAGGAGTAGTGAGATAGGTTGGTAGGAGGTTGGGCTGTGTGGAGGTATACCAGGTTTGGGGAGTGGGACAATGATGGCAGTTTTTCAGGAGGAAGGGAAGTGGCCGAGAAGTAGGATGGAGTTGATTATTTTGGTGATGAAAACAGTGGCTTTGCAGGGAAGGGTATGGAGGATTGTGGATGGGAGTGCATCGCAGCCAGAGGCGGCAGTGCATCGGAGGGAGGAAACGAGTTTATGAATTTATGTTAGGGTGGTAAATGGGAAATTGGGACTTTTGGATGTAAGGGTAGGGTGACATGTTGGGAGAGGCAGGTGGGGTGTTATCATCATCTGATGAATCGGAGGAGGGGAGGGAGTTGTGTGTGGGAGTAAATATAGTGTGGAGGTGTGTGGCCACAGACTTGGATCTCTCCGCCACTGTTTCTACCACCCCTGTAGGAGTGGTGAGGGGTGGAATTTTGGTGGGTATTGCTCGGATGTTGCGGATGTAGGACCAAAGAGAGCCAGAGAACGCAGAGAGATATTGTAGACTGGTGATTTCTCTCTGTGTTCCACTCCATCACCATCCAGCGGTATCACCCCCTGAGGAGAGTGTACTTTATCTCGCCCAGGGGGATCAATCGGCCTGCCATCTGGCATGAAAACTGTCATGGAGGGAGAGGAAGCTGCGGATGTGCAGAGGAAAGAGTATTGAGCGGGATCTAGAGGTAGTTTTGGGGATGTGGATTTCAGCTGTGGCAGAGATGTAGTTGGTGAGATAGGAGGTGTATCGGTCAATATATTCAGGAGAGTGGAAGAGGATTGTGATGTATATGGAGTGTGAGAGGGTGTGCTGGAAGCTGGGCCAGTCGGCTTTGGCGAAGTCATAATGGGGCAAGTGATGGTTGGTCTGAGGGTGGTAATGTAGGAGGCCGATGATCGGGAGGTGGTCTGATAAGCCAGTGGTGATAGTGTGGAGGTCAGAAATGATTGGGAGACAGGTGGTGAGAGTAAAATCGGTAATACTAAGGTGGTGGTTACATTGAGGTGAGTAATAGGTGGTAGTAGTACAGGCTTGTAGGAATAGTGGTGAGGTATGGAGGAGTTGGTGGAGGGAATCGCTTCTCTGGTTAGCAGTTTGACAGCACCAGGAAGGATGTGTCGCATTAAAATCCCTGGCCAACATGACATGTACATCGAGCCATCCGAGGGCCAAACTGTCGGTGCTGGGGAAAGGGTGTTTGGGTGGGTGGTGCGAAGAAATTAGGGTCAGGGGGTAGGACCCACCATGCAGCCGCACTGTGACTGCCAGGACTGCAGGGGAAGTGGGAATTTGGGAGCTGTGGTGAGGGATGGTGGATTGGAGTAGTATAGCCATCCCACCCCCTCGACCATCCCGGTTGGAGCGGTGGACTGCATACCCTAGTATTATAAGGGGTATGGTGGGGGACAGCCAGGTTTCAGTGAGGAACATGTCATCAGGGGACTAGGAGTTGTGGAGTTAGAGGAGGTTGAGAAATTTGGGGGCGAGGGACTTGAGGCTCCAGATGGTGATCTTAAGGGGAGGGGGAGAGTCCATCGAAGGCAGACATTAGGGCATTGAGGAGAATTTCCAACTTTTGGAAAGGGTGGGTGGCTTGGGAAGGGCTGCCATGGAGGTGTGGATAAGGGGGAGGTAGGATTTAATGAGGTGAACTATTTCGAGGAGGGGGCCGAAGGTGGAGCCTGTGAGAGGATTGTTAAGGCCTGTAGCATGGAATTAGACATTTGAGTTCTTAGGGGTGGTGGTTGTGGGTTGGGAGAAAAATGGGTGGGCATGGTTGTTGTGGTAGTGGAGGAGCTTGGTTGTGATTCCCAGGGGTTTGTGATTGGGGCAGGACCAAAGGTGTGGGAGGTGGTGATGTTGTTTTGGGTTATGTTGTGTTGTGGGGTGTTGTGTTTTAGGTAGGCAACAATGTTGGGACAGGTTTTGGAGGTTGCGAAGTGTTCGCCCCCACACAGGATGCATACCCCTTTGAATGTGGTGACGTTTTTCGTCGGGCAGTCATATGTCCAGTGAGGTTGGACACACCTGAAGCATGCAATCTCATGTAGGCATCTGTTTGATGGGTGCCCAAGTCCCTAACACTGGTAGCATTGGGGAACGCTCTGACTCCCTCTGTATCGTTCGATGGCGACAATGGAGGGTCCAAGAACTTTAAGCTTGAAGTATGTGGCTGCCTACCCAAGCATGTTTGGCGTTACTAGAAAGGCATTTGTTGAGGCCTCAGGAGAGGACCTCAGCCTCGTCACAGAGGCAAAGGGAAGCTGCATGGCCTGCAGCACTTCCTTGACCTCAGCCTCTGTTACTGTGGTGGGTGGTTGTTTGATGACTATTCTGTCGGCTTTTTCGTATGTCGGTCTGTGAGTGTGAAGTTTGCAGCCTGCTTTGGTGAGGTAGTCATAGAAAAATGAGTGTTAATGTCTGGAGTTAATGTAGAAGTACGTCTTTGCATTGATGGATGATACTTGGAGGAGAGCTTTTATGTGGGATTGGAGTCTTTTGGCTGTGGCAAAAGGATTGATAGACGTAAGGATGCATGCTATGGGTGATTGTCATTTGGGTTTGGGTGGGTTGGTTTTGTTGGTGATGGCTGCAGTTGATGAGGTAGTGTGGATCGAGGAGGCTTGGGTGGTAGTAGTGGTAGCAGATTGTTTGGGTATTTTGTTGGTTTGCGTGGTTGGTAGGATGATTCTGGATCGTTTGGTGACATTGGAGGGGGTAGGAAATGGGGCTTGGGAGGTGGGGTTGGAAAGTGCTATGTTAAAGTCGTAATCTTGGTCTATGAGTGCTGCATAGTTATTTGTCAGCATCAGGTTGGTGGTGTCAGAGGAGTCAGAGCATCACTTCTTAGCAAGTTTCTGGGACGTGGTTTAATAAAACCATCCAGTAGAGGTGGAATGTGTGATGTGGGTTGGGAAGGAGGTGGGATAGGGTGACATGGGGGTTGTGGTGAGCAGTCAAGTGATGGTGGTGATGTGTGTAATGAGTGGGATGTTTGGTGGTTGATGCGGGGAGGAAATCATGGTTGGTCCAGGAGGGGAGCAGATTTTTGGAATGCTGGCTCACCCATCTGGTGCTGTTGTCCTTGGTGGCTTCCTGATTCTTGCATGCTGTGTGCCTGCCCCATGGTAAGCTGCTGGTGGTGAAGGTGGCCCTGTTGCTGAATCAGGAAGAGTTGATGTGCCTGTTTGGATGTCAGGTACATTAGCATGGGGTTGGTAGTCAGTGTTCGACACCACCATGTACTGGAGGACATCTCCATGCGCCCTCTGATGGCATGCCATGGGGACCATGTGCTGGGTGGCATCTCCTGGTGCACTCTGATGTTGTGCCATGGGCACCATGTACTGTGTGGCAGCTCCTGATGCACTTTGGTAGTGTATGCCATTTGTCATGTACTGTGTGGCATCATCCATTGCAGTCTAATGGTGTGTCACATGCTGGGTGGTATCTTCTGGTGCACCTTGGTAGTGTGGTACTTGCCCCATGTTGAGCTGATCTGGTAGTGGTGGCACTCCAGTGTCGCCAGAGGGAGCAGGTTTTCCAGTGGAGCCATCGAGGGTCGCCTCTGGATTGGTCTGATGCCCTGTAATTGGTGGGAGAGGAGGAAACTCCTCTGTCGGGGTGACAATTCTGTTGTTATACAAAGTCATCTTCTTGAGAGCCGATCCTTTGGCCAGATCCTGCTTAAAGTTTTCGAGATACTTTCCAAAATTGGCATCGCTAAGTTGGCACTATTTCTCACTGGATAACTCCCGAGTACTGTCTTTGCGACTATAAGTAAGCACATCCGAACTATTTTGTTTGTCATTATGGTAGTCAGGATTAAAATTTTGCCCCACTGAGTCACCAGTCAGGGACGAGTTCATGGCAGCTGAGTCCATGCCAAACTCAATGCTCCCTCGCCCCTTTTCCCCACTCGTGAGTTGCCTTATATACGAGGCTTATTCACAAACATTTCCAAAAAGTATTTAAATTTAACATTATATATATTTACCACTACTACCTGTTGGCCAAAGATCAAATTACTATTTTTTGTAGTCTACAATATATGAATTTATAAATGCACAGCACGATCTTTCGGCTGGCTGTCAAACTATTGCAAAATGTCAGAAAATTCCGCTGCCACTAACTCTACCTGCAGCATTAATTCTCGGCACTCTTACTACAGCATAAAAGTTATTACCACAGTATATAATGTTATTTTAACATACCAAACTGTCGAATTGCTGCGGGAAGTCGTCTGCTAGCTGTCGAATCACTGCAGAGGCTGCATTCCACTTGGTACTGAAAAACTGACCAGTAGCATGCCAAAAGGAACGCCGTCAGTAAAAATTTGAACTCCAGTAGCGTTCAGTACTAGAACAAGGTGGAGCACTCGTCAGCAGTTTTCAGCATGTGTGTGTACTATGTCCAGTGTATTAACTTTTTATACTGTAATTTGACTTGTCCAATATCTTTGTACAGCTATGTATTGAAAAATGATCTTACGGGTGCAATAAAACAAGACAGAGAAAAAAACAAAATAATGCGGTCTCCTATGCGTGATAAAGCAATGATAGGCTTAACCATGTTGAAAACCGCGATGGATATTATTTCTTTTCATTTTATTCTGATTCAGACTCGTCAATTGATGATGAGATCAAAGGATTTGAAAATATACTTTCCACCTGCATCTTCTGCATATAACAACATAACTTGTTCGTTATACATCGCCGCCATGTTGCGTCGTCTGCTTTTACTGAGACTGCCTCACCTTCTGCGCGTCAGTAATTTCAGCCAGAAGTATAGTCTCCAACCCAGACGCCACAACTTCATTCCTCCCTTACTGAGCAGCAGAATCATTACCTAAAGGAATGCTCGTCAGTACTGGTCAGCTCGTTCAGTGCCAAGTGGAATGCGGCCATAATGTCAGCCAACTCCAATTGCACGATCGTAGTTTGCAGCACACTTTCGCGGCAAAATGTCGCAATTTTATAAAGTGTTTATCACATCACTCACTAGCTATCGACATTTGTAATTTTATTATTCTAACTACCCTATAACTAAGTGTTAAGTGAAAGCCGGGTGGATAGGGCGGGATTATTTTGCTTCTCAGAGCTAGACCCCTTAAGCTTGGCTCACAACCATCCGTCGCATCCATCAGTCGCCCGTCCGTCAGTCAACCATCCGTTGGTTTTTTCGTCCGTCAATTGAAAGCGACTCACAGCAGTCTGTCGTTAATCGATCCGTCGGGCCAGAAAATTTACAGTTGTACCACCCAATAACACTACCTTTCTCACGCACCGACAAATATTCTTAATGAATGCAATACAAACATTCTCTTTCCCTAACATAATTTATCAGTATTTCCTCCGAAAATCTACAAGTCATCTTTAGTTCAATTCAAATGTGGAACATAAAAAAAAGCAAACAACTTCACTGTCTTGTGTTTTTAAAAAGAAAAAAATTCAGACAAAAAAAGTTACTGATTTCCAACAGCCATGTTTAAGGAACAATATTACAAGGCAGTGGCCCATCCATCCGCCCGTTGAAAGTTAAAGTTTCAGATGTATTTGATGAGTTGACGGATAGAAAAAAAATTGCACTGCGATTGGTTGAATATCACGTGACCGATGGACGGACGGGCGACTGACGGATGAAACGGATAGTTGTGAGTCCAGATTTATGCCAACAAGGAAAGGAAATCATGCAAAGAGACATGCATCACGGCAAAGAGGGATTGAGCAGCCATAGTCTGCAATTGGGGCAATGACTACCTCCGTAAGTGTATTTATTGCTCAGCTATCACTAGAAGAGACTGGGAAAAACCGACATAGACACAGTAAAACCCCAGTCGACAGAATAGAATTCAAAATTATTCACGCATTAAACAGAACTGCTATAGGAGACTGTGTGTGTGTGTGTTTGCATGTGGAACATGCTCGTGTTAGTGGAGATGGAAAAATCTAGTAGAGAGTGGACAGGAACTTTAACTGCAGTTTCACATCGCCTTCGCTAGTGGGAGGGGTGCTGCTTATCGACAGGCCCGGCCTTAGGGCGGGGCGAGCGGGCCTGTCACCCTAGGCGCCAAGATGAAGGGGGCACCAAAATCAGACGAGAAAATGATTTTTTTCCATGAAATAATGGCGGAAGTTTGGTACGCAGAAAGGTATTTAAAAACATGAACAGCTGATAAAGTTGGCAGTCCAAGATTGGTATAAAGAGGGCACAATGTCTAGAAGAGTTAATGATCATGATATGATTGTAATTACTATGTTGAAAAATGGACTAATTGAAGAGCTACTGAAAATATGTAGACTTAATGTGAAGTGAGCTCTGTGCCTTATAGTTCGAAATACGTGATGTAGTTACTGTTTGGAAAGGGGTATCATTCTCATCGAGTGTGCTAAGAGTTTATCTGCCTGCTGCTGATTAACCGAATTCACATATGGATATTGTGACCTCAGATTATATAATTATATGATTGTTAATCTTAACCAAAACTGGGATTCCATTACTTGTTATCTAATGCAGTAGGTAAGTGAAATTAATGATTCCCTTTATTGTGTACGTATATAAAATTTGTTTACAGCCTATGCTATTCACTGTAAAGTAACTATTCTTTTCAGACCCTGCTTATATTTTTCTTTAGCCAACTTTTGTCCTTCTGCAACTTTTTAATATAAAATGTGCTGTCCAGGTGGGACTAGCAATCTAATAAACATGATGTTTAGATTACACTGCACTCAAAATTTATCTTCAGATGCCACCATAAAGTATATATATTTGTTATGTTTATGAGTTAGATATTAGGCCTATTACTTTGTCACATGATGAGATTATCACTTCGCCCACTAATTATATAAATAGTGATTTCATAAATAATCCTGCCGAAATATTTACATAGTGGTGGGCTCCTTACAAGAGAAACCAATATAAGTTATTACCAATTACAGTTATTTTTTCTGGCGAGCCCCCAAATCCCGCTATGCCAGCGTGAGCACTTTTACAGTTCTGTGTGTCCTCCGGCATGCATGTTAGAAGCTAAAACGGTGGAGAATGGGATGCGTCTCAAGGCAAGCCCTTTATGCCTTAGGTCGGGTTTAATTAACAAAATGGGTGTATGCATCGCGGCTGAGCAAGGTTGTCTGGTGCCATGGCTGCAATTGTAGCCATGGACACAACCCGAAAGAAGAAGGGTCTAGTAAGGATCATAGAGAACCAGGCATAGCAGAGAGGGTCTGGAGAAAACTATGCGACAGTCGCAGAGGATAGAAATAATTCCTTTTATTGGATTAGGGCTGGAAAAATTAGGGTTATTGTTAGTTCGCTAAGATAGACATTGTGAGGTTAATGAGGGTGATATGAAATGTGTCGAACCGCTACTGGAATGGATCCAGGCTCGTACCGCAGTAGCATGGCCCTGGAGGCGGGGGACAGAACTGCGCCACCCGTCCGCAGATGCCAGTCATCTCTCTGGAAGCAGAAAAAATGTGTTAGTTTCCAGGCATAAAAAGGAGTAATTAGGAAGGGGAAGGAGGTTGTAGTGCGATGCAATGAAATGGCATTACCTACAATGAAAATTCGCTTGCAGCTAGTGTGGTATTGTGTGCAGTGTTGACAGTGTTGTACGTGGCCAGCGTAGTGTCGAAGAATTAGGGAATTAGTAATGAGTAATGATGGGTATAACATAAAATAATCGCCAGCCTAGACGACGCCATATTGGGTATCAGGTAGGTGTACGCATAGGCCTACACCAGACCGAAACTCCAGGTTGGATCCCACGATGCTGACACTCGGGTGTGCACGTAGTGTAGAATAGAAAACAAATTTGCAATGTAAAGCACAGGGCCATCTCCGAGCCAGAAGCTGTACAGAGCCTGCTTTGCCTTGTTCTGTGTTCACATAGTGCTTCGCATCATTGTATGTGTTTGTGGGTATTATCACGCGACTTACTGGGGTAATTTAGGGAGGTTATGGCTCCCTGTGAGCCGAAATGCTTTTCGGCCGCTTATATTCTTTAGTTTCCTCGGGGTCATAATCCCCGAGGCTAGATATTTTCGCATTTGCACTGTTTGCACAATCAGTATAAAATGTTTGTGGTAATTTCACGAAGTGCTCGTCCAGTTTATAAATTTTTAATTCGTTATGTCGATCTGCAATATGGCAGTATCGGGGCGCATCTGCTGCTATTCGCAGACATTTATTTTGAATTATTTGGAGACATTTGTGTGCATTTTAGCTGCATGTGCCCAGGTGGGCGCTGCATAAGTTATAATTGGTCGTATTAGTATCGTACACAGTAATACAGCCTTGTTTCGGGTTAGGGCACTTCGTGGACTTGGGCGCTGGCACATTTTGCATCTGTATGAGCCTTCCAAGTGAGCTTTCAGTCCATATGGACACCTAAGTATTTCACCACATCTTTATGGGGAATTTGTTCGTTAAACAGAGTTAATTCGGGGCGTTTATTCGCCCGGGGTAACTGTCTGCGAGTAAAGAAAATAACATAACTTTTGCCGACATTAATTTTCATCTGCCATTTTGTATAAAATTTTCGAAAAGAATTCAGGACATTTTGTAACCTTTGGGTTGCTAGTTCGAGATTGTCGGAGCGACTTAAAATAACTGTGTCGCCCGCATAGCACCCAAATTGCACCAGTCGGTGATCAGGTTTCGGTAGGTCATCTATGTATATATTAAATAATACAGGGCCTAAAATGCTGCCTTGTGGCACTTCAACACAGATAGTTTTTGCGCTAGATTTAGCACCCTCGCATGAAACAGTGAAATTTATGTGCGCCAAATAGCTGCTTATTAATTTGACATAGCAGTCAGGGAGTTTTATATCATATGATTTATATATTTGGCATGCATGATAAACACAGTTAAAGGCATTTCCGATATCAAGGAATACTGCAACAAAATAATTTTTGAAGTTATAGGCATTAGTAATGTATTCCGTAACTCGTACAAGCTGATGTGTTGTCGAGTGTTTCGATCGGAAGCCAAATTGCTCCTCTTGTGGTAAGTTATTACTTTCCAGGTGAGAATTTATTAGCCTTAATATAATATATTCAACTACCTTTGAAAGTGTGTTGAGTAGGCTGATTGGCCTATAATTCTGGGGCAGTTTCTTGTCTTTTCCTGGCTTGTGAAAAACAATTACATTCGCTTTTTCTTATTTATTCGTAAAATATTCGAACTTGAGCATTGAATTCACACAGAATACTAAATGTTCAAGAGCTAGATCTGGGAGTTTCTTTAATACGATCGCTTGTATGCCGTCCTCGCCAGGTGCCTTTTTAGGCTTCATATTGCAGATGGCAAGTTTAATTTCTTGCAATTGTGTATATTCTGGTTCGTGTTCTGTGGGCTGCCATTGTTTAGTATCTAGTTCCTGGAGAATTTGGGCGGTGACAATTCTATCACTGGGTACCTGATTTGGCTGAAAAGTGTTTTCCAGCACATCGGCAAAGGCCTGTGCCTTCGCTTCAGGGGTGAAGGATACAACAGCGGTCGTGGTTAAGGGCGGAACTTTATCAGTTTTGTTTAATAGGAGCTTGGCTAGTCCCCACAGATTATTGGTGTTTGTATTTAATTTTGCGATTTTCGCATCTCAAATACTAGCCCTCCAAAGGGCTACTTCGTCCGAGATCACTGCCTGCAGCTCATTTATGCGTGCCTTAATTCTGCGAACTCTGCGGCGTGTATACTGGCGTCTTAAGAGATTTTTCTGCGTGATAATATTCCGTATGTATTGTGGGAAAGTTTCTAGTTTTGCTGTGATTATTTTCTCTGGAATGTGCTCTGCCATACCTTTATTAATAGTTTCAGTAAGGACTGAGACTGCTTCGTCAATTAGTGCAGTTGATGTTATAGAAGCTGTGTCTAATTGCGGTAAATTTTCGTCAATATAATTTGTAAATACGGGCCAATTCGCATGGGAATAGTCTTTAATTTTTCTAGGGGCAGGAGATTCAACATTAAGTGAGTGGAAATTTATATGTACTAGGAAATGGTCGGAAGAAAGATTCTGCTCGACCCTGAAGTCGAAGCCATTACTAAACTGTTTATTTATTACGATATCAAGCACATCAGGGTGTTGATTTCGTTGTGTTGGGTTATATGTCAGCTCGTAAGGTGCCATAACCTGATACATTTCTGTTATTTTGGTGCCTTTGCAATAGCACAACATTCGCAGTTCTGGTTCGCGAATGTCAAAAAGGATGTTTCGTATTTAATGTCCCTAATGGCTAGTATTACAGGGCCTACATTATTAATTAATGTTTCAAGAGCTGCTACTGTGATAGAGCACCGGGGGGGGCATAAATTGATAGCAGTGCTACATGCTGGGAAAGTAGAATTGATAGTGTAAAGGCTATTAGATTTCAGGTGAAGAATGTGTATAACGCTTTAATCGCAGTGTTTGAATCTAGTTTGGAAGATGCTGATTTGAGGTATGAAGCACACTCTTAGCGGACCAATTAAAGAAATTTGAATTTTTTATTTCTCTTGTTATAGTGTAAGATATATTGTACCAAGTAAACATGGTGTGCAAATCACTGCAAAGCCCAGTGATGGATATTTGTACTGTCACCTCTTTAATCAAGAGTTGTATGGAGTTTGTATTGTCCTACAGAAATGATGGCCACCAAAATGCAGTTACAACTGCAAAAGAGCTAGCATGTACATTAGGAGCTGATGCTTCGTTTGGAGATCCCACTTGTGCACGAAGAAAGAAGAAGTAGTCTGAATATGATGGCCTTGACGAATTAGCTAGTTCAGAAGAACAGTTTAAACGGGATTTTTTTATGTCGCAGTTGATGCTACACTAACATCACTGAAACAACTCGAAGAATACAAAAATATTTGGGGATTTTTATATGACTTGTGCAATCCCCAAAAGAATTAGATAATGCTCAAAAGACTGATAAGACTTTATTGGATAAGTGTATGGTATTTCAAACAGCTGTAACAAACACCGGTGGAAGTAATTCGGATATTACTGGCTCGGAGCTATACGAAGAATTAAAACACTTCCAGTGTTTTGTACCATCATCTGCGAAGAGTTCTCCTCTAAGACAGTTTTACAATCTATAGAAGACACAAATATGACCACTACATTTCCTAATATCTGGGTGTCGCTTCGAGTGTTGATGAAATTACCAGTGACAGTAGCTAGATGTGAACGCATTTTTGAAGTTAAAACTGGTCAAGAATTATCTTCGATTTACTATGAGTGACGAACAGCTCTCGTCGTTGACGGTATTGTCCATAGAGAATGGCATAGCTCGCAAGAGTGACCTTTTTTCATATACAACCAAATTTGCCCAGGCCAAGGCAAGAAAGGCCCCATTTTTATAGGATAACGAAGTGTTCATACAGGTGCAATTTGATTTGTACAGTAACATTATGTATTTATTGGTATATATAAGTGAATATCTTCTGCATTGATGTTGCAGAGATTACAAGCTAGTTACAGGTCTAATTTTCCCAGGACCAAAAAAAAAAAAAACTAAACCATTTTTGACTGTTCCTCATATAAGTTCATTTTCCTGTCGCATAGTAGTAGTGTGTGAGAATTATTATGGAGTCGAAGTTCTATACTAACAAAGTTTAGTGACCGCGACAAGATATACGGTGACTTAGGCAAGATTGTGATAGTAAAATTAAGATATTATGGTGATTTCATGATTGTAAAGTTCGTTTTGAATATCAACATTACTTCGTAAATTCGTCACGCAAATTCTATTTTTGATGAATTTCTTAAACGGAATTGCTTTTATATTAGAATAATTTTAAACGAGAAAAATTTTGAGCGCGAATGATTTAAGGCCGTCCCTGCTCATAGTCATTTGTGACAGAAAATTTGTGTTATGTTGCAATGTTTAGAATATACATCGCACAATTACCATTCCTTAGATGGTAATGTGACTTGAGAAAGCAAAACTGCAGCAACATGTTACACAAAATGGCGTCTTATCAATGTGCACTTTTATAGCTGAGGCGGACGTGCAAACTACGTAAGATGTTTTTCTCCTGTACAGTAGAGAAATTCTTTCTCATGTACGACAGCTATGGGCGAGCTGCATCATGCATACTTATGGCGTATTCCAATCACTGCTCTGTACTACATTCGATGCGCACAGGACGAGTTTCGCGTGTTCCAATTACCGGAACTCGCTTTGAGAGCAGTCGGATTTTCGAATTCCAATTGCGAGTTGCACTGAACGGGTGCGCACCGAGAGCAATTTTTCCCGCACTGAGTCTGGAGTCAGTTTTGCTTTTCAGACAAATATGTCGGCGGCCTGTGATTATGAAAACAGCACGAACATTATTGCGATGTTGGGAATTCTACAATATCTAACATTTCGGCAGCTGAATAATACATAATAGTTAATATTAAACAAATACTCTCTTTATGTATTGACGATATGGTTTGTAATTGCAGCGGCTATGAGGTTAATTTCACCCAGTGACTCGTGCATACATTTGCCGACGAGTTAAAAAATGAAATTGGAAAAATTATCTGTACGGAATTTCATAAATTTAAATTTATATCTTTTTATCAACATCGTATTTTAAGCATTTTCTCCAAGAGGTGAAATTTGTCGCAAATTTTTAGCTCTGTTTTCGCGCCGTTTCCCAGTTGTAAGTACACTCGTTTCTGGCAATCACGTGACACATGCTCGTTTTCTGTTTTCAGAGCACACCGAATGTACACAAGTGCGCACCCAGAGCAGTCAATTGGAATACGCCATTAGATCAGGATAAACAACAGAAACACCTACCTACACGTACGGTATGAAGGTTACATTGTTTATAACACAAATGAACGAATAACTGCAGACGTGTGTGTGTGTTTTTTTTTTATTCTTCCCCTTTCCTTCTTTTAAGAATTAAAACATTAAAATGTACTGTATGTTGGCAAATTTCTAAACATCTTTTTATGCCAATATCTGGTATATAAGCTGCACCGCACTTTTTGTAGTCAGTTTTTTGTAAAAAAAAAATGTGCGGCCTATACGCGCCGAAATACTATGTCGCATTGCTTATGTTGGGCTCTAATTATGAACGAAAAGTCCCCATCATTTGGTAAATATGTGTGACCAGTTACAAGATGATGCATACAAATCTCATTAATGTTTGGTAAATTATTCACCATGTACATGGTGACGTACATCATATTCCAGTTGCGGTTTTGACCACCACAAGAGTCGCTGAAGAGGTTGAGCCTTGAAGTTTGTTCGGGAAGCTGGTTTTCACATAAAGATACAAACGAGATGTTACTTCTTGAGAACTCCTGGCACCTGTTGTCTCATTCCACATGTTCATGACAACTGTTTTTTCTCCGCCATGCTGGTAGGTATGTATACCAAAGTAGAGCATGTTGAGTTGTCTCGAATAATAGACTTTGCCTGTATTTAGGAGAGGAAGTGGAAGGGTTCTTTCGGGGTCAAAAGTAATTAACACACCTGTGTTTCCATCTTTGAGGCTATCTTGTTTATATGAGTTCAAAAGCTCTCTTGCTTTTGAAGCAAATTTCGTTTGTGTTTCCATCTTTTGTTTGATTTCCAAACCCTTATCTATATCAGTTTCTGCAGCCAAACTTATGTGGAGTTCATCGCAAATCTTGAATGTATCTTTCTTGGGAATGTAAAAACGTAGATTAAATCCTGTGCAGAATACCTTCTCATATGAACATTGCTTTAGCATATCTTTATTTTCACATCGACATTTTTCTACAAACAATGCATACATTTAAGTGAGGTTTAGGTTAGGAGCCAGATATTGACGACTGGATGATCTATCTTCATAATGACACTTAAATTTAGGGAAACTCTTTATATGCTCTCTGAGCCACTCTATCTTCTCTTCTTTCACCCAATTTCCGGGGATTTTACATCCTCTGCGATCCAGGGATGGAATGTGGCTAACTATGTTTGTTTAACTCTTAGTGTATAATCTAAGTGATGGTTGCTGATTTGCAGAACATGCAGAAAGAAGTTTTTGCACAAAAGTTTGTTGTTAAAAATGAACTGACAAGAGTGTTTCCTTCGACTAGGCAGCTGATTTCAGATTTTTTTCAGAGGTCATTACAGGACTTTGATGGTAACTGCACCACACAGTCAGACAGTTTGGGAATTCCAGCTTTTCATTTTTTAGAATGAATCATTAATATCTTTCTGAATGGGCGGTAGTACATGTTTTGTGCACTACATTTCCTCTTGTGTTCGTATATTCTTCACCAGCTACTCGTTTTATTTTCTTTACATTCTTCCCCCAGGCATGTTCTCGCCTCAGCCTCTTTCGTCCTCTTGACTGATTAATTCCTTGTGTCTCATCTGCAGCATAAATGTATTGCATACCACAGGCTTAAGTAAGTGTAGCTTATGAAGCTAAATACAAAATAATAAGTGTGATTGTTTGACGGAAAATGTATCATCGCCCGATTTGTAGTGGTCAACATACTGTGACCGCTGGTTCAGATCTAATCACTACCACAGGTATGTATTTTTTTTAAGCAGCGGAGTTGATGGGGTCATATCCCAGGAGCACTCGAGGAAATCGCTACTTGCCTATGGTCACAGATATGTTGTCTCATTGGGTAGAAGTTTTTTTTCTAACTATCTAAGAGACCCGGCATATTGTTACCAAGTTTGAATAGGAGGTATTCCCATGCTAGGGATATCCTTAGAGTATTCTTATGGGCAATGGAACCCAGTTTACTAGTGTGTTGTGGCATAAAGTGTGCCAAGGCTGGGGAGTAGAAACATGGACGACGATGCTGTACCATACCCAGGCAAACCCCACAGAACAGCACAATCAAGAACTCAAGAAATACCTTCTAAGTATGGAAGAAAACCAACGACACTGGGACCGCCACTTGCCAAAGATACCATTTACTCTACGAGAAACAACGAAGCTATCGCTTCCAGCCCAAGTCAGCGGGCAATGTGAGCACCCTCCCTGCACAACAATGCCGAAACCCGAAGCTATTCATCAAGCTGCTGAGTTACGTTTCGAATAAGCCCGAGAGAAGCAGGACGAATATGTAAGCCGGGAGTACTCACAACCCTGCACTGGAGTCTGTCCTTTCACCACAGGAGAGACAGTACTACTTCGTGGCCACCCACTGAACAAGAAGTGTAATCAGTTCAGTGCTGGACTAGCTGACAAGCAGGAAGGACCCTACAAGATAATCGGACGACAGAAAAATATTTACTGTGTGGAAGACCATCGTGGAAAGAGCTACGAGTGGCCAAATATACCTGTACCCCGAATCCACCCCGGTACCTGTTCAGTATTCGCCATCTTCTTTACGTCCCGACACATCGAAATATGCTAAGGTACCAGTCTCTACGTTTGCCTGCCAGGAAGAACGGACGTCTCTCTCCATCAGGACGAACGAAGGAGAACATCAGGTAACGACCAGCTACTGCTCTAAACCCGTTAGGATAAGCGCACCTAACATCAGCAGAGTAAACACCTCCGAGAGAACTGTACCATCTACGTTCTCCGAGTTCTGACGGAAGTTCACCCAACACCCTGCGAGGTGGACTCCGAGCGCTATGGAAATTTCCTGGAGAAGTCCAGCAGGTTGGATGATCAGCCATTAGCAGCTTCAACCGACCACCATCACCAGTACAACCCCTTCAGCCAGTACCGCCAGTTCGCTAGCAGCTACGAAACCTGCATCACGGCCGGCTGCATCTCCAGCTTCGGCAAGCATCGTCAGTCAGGAGCCAGCAACAATGGACGTTATCACAGCAGTACCTGCATAGCAACCACCTTCCTCTATGAAGGCACCACTCTGCGCAGCCAGCAGCCACAAGGTCAAGTCACCTATGACAGGCCCGCTTACCGCCACTGCCACGGTCACACCTGATTGTGTGACCGACCTAGCAGCGCAGTTGTTGTTAAACGCAGAGGCTGCCGCCTTCCAGTACCCAGTGCATCATATGGTAGAGAGAAACTTTCAGGATGGTATACAGGATAAACCAGAGATTACACCTCCAGGAGAATGATTACTAATTCTTTTGTAGCTAGCCCTTGCAGTGAAACAGCAAACTGTGCTTTGAGTATTTCCGACAGCTCTGTGAATGAGAACCAACACGGACGCGAGGAGGATCCAGCCAGAGGACACATTGTTTCCCAGTTCCAGACAAATTTCAAGGACCATGCCAATGCAGTTTTCAGACCTGAGATGCCACACCTGCAGCCCGAACGAGCACCTGGCTCAAACCATTACAAACAATTCCGCAGATAAGACTGCCACTCCAGCTGAAGGGGAACTGCCAATGACATCGACATGGACCTGACGCCAGCTGGTGGGGCTTGACCTACTTCACCCTTCACCTAACTGTCCCAGCCTACCGCTGTGAAGGAACAAGCCAACTCTCGGACAGAGCATCTGACACGCTGTTACCTGGGATGAGCAGCAGTACCAGTCAGTCAGTCACTCATGCCAGCAGTCACCCCCAACAAGATGACTACAAAGGACCCAGCAGGCCACAGCTGCAAGTTCAGCCACCACGTGCCTGTAGAGCCAACATGACGATGGGGCTCTACAGAGAAACACCTTGGCAGCCGTCAATAAATTTCCAGTGGCAGCGTCACCCGAACACTCCTCCAAAGAAACGGCGGCACCCCAGCAAACAAACATTATACCATTCATTCCAGTGCCAGGTGGTACTATGCACTTGTCAACTGCTGCTTTTGACGAGTAATAAAATCTGCTGGCCTTAACTGAGAAGCAGAAGGCAATGCTGCTAGCAGAGAAGCAGATGACAACGCCCCTAGCAAAGAAGCAGAAGGTAACGCCCCTAGCAGCCCACACCCTCATCGTCAGTGTAACTAGATAACTAACCCCAGTGCCACGATTTTTCCAGTGCACATTCGCACTTGACCCCAGGGATAGAGAAGTTACTTTTAGTCAGAGTAGCCAGTATGTTCTTTAACACATTGATTAATGCTACGATAAAAAATAGAGAAGGCTTTCAAAACGACAAATTCTTTAAGAGGCTGGTATATAGTGTGCTTGTTTTGACATTATTCCCACACATCCTAGGTTAACCTGTATTTAATCTTGATATTAGCTTTTTATTTGCTCTTGGAAATCTGTGTAAAGTAACATACGATGCGTGTCGCTTGGACCATCTTTGTCCAAGTGACTATTGGGTTTGCGTTAGGTCAGTCGCGCATTTATTGTAAGAGACTTGATTCCAGCCTTTTTACTAGACACTAGGGTTGGCCGCGTTGGCTGTGGGCTAGGTACACTATCCGGTTCCACCTATTTGGCAATATGGTGGACTGGAAAACTTGCCCTCTTGGGTAATGTCGACTTCCCAGGGCTCGGCATGTTTGGTTTCTGCAGAGTGGCTGTGGAGCTGTAGGATAGCTGGTTGGTATCTGTTGTCTTCTGGGTAGCGTGGACTGTGGAGCTGCACTTGTGGTCAGTCAGATGCTGGCGATTACAGCGTTGCTTCCCTGGCTGCTGAAGTTGGAGTTGGAAATCTCGAGTCGAGTGTAACGCTTGGTATCTAGAGCTCGGACCATCGGATGATATCCACTGCCTTTCTTAGTTGGGTTGGAAAAATATTTGAAGTTCCAGATGGGAGAAGTCGGTCTTTCTGCATGTCGAGTAACTTGAGGTTGACCCCATGGGGTCTAGATACTTAGAGCGACAAGGTTGGCTGCACACACCTGGTTGGCAATACTGAATGCCACCTTCTTTACCACTCTCTGAGCCCCGCGCCTGGTGTTAAATGGCATAGAAGTATAACACTCAGTTCACCTCGGTAGCAGCAAGCAATTGAGGAAAGTCCTGGCTAGCGTGTAAGTCAACAGGGGCTGACGGTACGCTCCCTGACTCCAAACAGTGTGGGAAACTAGTACTTGCTCCTGGAGCTGTGGGTCTTAGACCGCCTCCCTACCACTGCTGTGTGTAGTTCACTAAGGTAGAGCCTCAAGTCCCAAGCAAATACCCCTGCCAACACCTTAGCTAGGTGCTCCGTTCAGTGATACAACTTGAGGTGGCTGTCCCGTTTCGGTGAGGTGTGTACCTAGTGGTTAAGATTCTACCGTTCTATATACTGGGGTATATAGAATGGGTGGCCGTCGAAAGATCAGGTTGTGTGTGTCGGCGGGCAGACTACAGAAGGGATCTGTTGTCCTACTCTATGTGGGTAAATAATAATCAGCCTGGTCCCTTGCTTGCCCCTAATGAAGTCTATACTTAGTGACAGACAGGTTTTACTTCTCGGACAAAGTACTCTCGGATATGGCGATGAACTAGTATTTATTGAGACGAAAAATACTAAGTGCCTCGAACATAAAACAAGCAGAGCGTATGCAGAAGTAAAGCTATGCAAGATTAACTTAAAATGCAAGGGGATACAAGAAACTGTAACTTACACATCTATACCTATCAGGTTGTCTAGAAGAAACACTAGCTTACGGAGGCCACTACCAGTATGTAGTGGTGGTTGTCGATCCAGGAGGATCGGCAATGGAGGTGTTAGTTGATTTGACACGTGTCCGATTAGCAGCTAAGGCTGGATCACGGTCGTGTGGCTTTGGTTGCACATTGGTCGGTTGTGCATGCGGGTTGGCTTATGCTTGCTTACGGCTGGATATAGCAGTTGGGCATGTGGCCTTGCAAATTGGTACGAAGTTTTCGACGTTACGGGTTACGAGTCCCTTGGATTGGTCTGGCTTTCGACTCGTTTCGGAGCTAGTCGTAGTCGCCGATGGCCGGGAGGTACTAGGGATTGGTGCCTTGTCGGCTTATGAGCAAGGGGTAGTGGGATATGGCTCATTAAGTCGCTCGTATTTGGCCCGGGTGGTAGTAAGGGCACGACGTGACACAACACAGAACTCGCCGTTCCACTCCTCGGATGCCCTGCTCCAGAAGTTACTATTGGAGACGCCTAGCCGGTTGTCGGTCTTATTCAGTAACTCTTACCACTGGATAGCAGGTCTGGTGTGTACTAAGTAGTGCTGACAGGAAAGTAGCTGGGTTAATTTCAGTTGTCATAGGTGATACCAGTGACCGAAGTATGGCGGCACGATCTCGTTCGGCTCGTCGACTAGCTGTGAGTAGGGTTAGACCAGCCAGTTGTTTGACAGCAAGTCGCGCAACTCTTTAGTCCTCTCTCCTGGTGCCCTGCCTCACATTGAATGGCATAGAGTGGGTGTAACTACTGAGAACCTCGAAAGGAGCAAAACGGACACAGATAGCCTAAAATAAGTGTTGCCCGGCAACAGTCCTGCCTACGCAAGCTCCAGTGCTTCGGAAGATCCCCACTATTGTGGGCTGATCAGAAACATTGGAACCGTGTGGGTTGCCAAAACTATCACTGGGTATGCGATCCCAACCAAGGCCAGGCCGTATCACCTAAGCAAATACCCCCGCCAGCACCCAGGTGCTCCGTTACGGATACAACTCATATGTACTGTCTTTCCCTTATTGAGAAGTGTTGATAGTGGTCGTGGCTCGTCTATTCTACTCCTCCAGTACTTGTATACTTGGTATGAATAAAATAGATGGCCGTCTAATAGGCGTGTATTCAAATTGGAGCCGCCTGAGGGGGAGTCTCCAGTTGTAGCTAATTTCGGAATAAGAATAATTTCTCGTTTCCGGTCGGTGGTACTCAGTCCGAGGTTCTCCCAGTAATTGGTGACAGATGACTCTATAAATGAGACTCGAAGGTAAGAGAAACAAAGCCGTGTTTATTAAAACTTTTTAAATACGGTGACACGTGCTCGCCTGCTGGACAGACTGGTGGTTGGAAGTAATCCTACGGTAGCCAACTGTAGGTGACCTGGTCCTAAGTTAAGAGGGGAAGTTAAGTGGAAACTGTCGAAAATTATGTAGATACAAACCTAACTCTGAATCTGGGTTGTCTGTAGGAGACAAACATGAATTACGTGTGATATGTATTGTTGCAACAGGAAGCTCCTGGTAGCTATTGGCGTCACTGGAGCGTCCCGCAGCGAGGCTGCAGAGCTCTCATGGCGATGTCAATGATTGTAGCCTCTGGCGGATGCTGAAGACTGTTAGGTCGTTGGCGACAGCCTCTGGAAGGGTTGTTGAAGGTCTCGTAGTAGTCTAGACTCTAGCACCCAGGTGCTCGGAAAAGACTGCAGGAACAACTGGCGAGGACCGCAGTGCACGGCCGTATATAAATGGAAAGTGCGGTTCGTGCGAGGGAAGGCACGAAGCCAGAGTGGGGGTACGGATGGGGGGTAACATCCTCTGGTTATCTATCGACCTTCGCTTATCCTTGGGGGCTGTCGTATCCACGTGTCCGGCCACCCTCCAGGATTGTGGCAGACCGTTACTTCCATGTACGAAATGGTGCAGGGTTTGAATCTCACGTGTGTAGATGTAGTTCACCAGGGTTGCAGTGAGATGAGTCATAAACGTTTGTTGTTAATTGGTATAAGCGACATGCATCAATTCGCCCCCCTTCTCCCTTCGTTTTGATGAAGACTCGTCGTGAAGGTTCTGCGGAAAATGGCGTAGGACCCCTCATCTTGAGGTAGAAGAAAAAAAATTGAAGTAAGGTAGGCGGACTCTTAGTGTCGGTCTGCTTGACTGCTGTATCTGCACTCGCTTTGTGCTTCGGGCAGCTGGCAGCTGGAAAATGCCAGGCGCGTAGCACGCCGGCTGGTAGTTCTGTCTCTCTCTTCGGGCTGGCTCCATCTCTCTTCCCCTTGCACTGGCGAAGCAGAGCACTGCACGGTGCTAGTAGGTGTCCCCCCCCCCTTTACGGTGAGGTTTAGTGTCAGGTGTACCAGGTGTCCCAACGACCTACTTCATTTATTGCAAGTCGTCACAAAAATCAACATATCGTTGTGGTTATTTACAAGAGAATTATTCACATAAAACCTGAAAGAGAAAACACTAAAAACGACGACACACTAAAAACGAGGGATTATATTAAAGTATGACAAGCCTTACTTGCAGAAGGCAACGTTTTTAACTATCCTGGAGCTTGCTGTTGTGCTATGAAAAAAAAGAAAAATCTTTCGGGAGTAACGTGTGGGTCTTACATCATGCTGAACAGTTACACGTGACAGATTAAGTTCGCCAACCTCAGGCCTTCGAGCACCTGGGTAAGCAGGCTAGACGACATAATGCGAGTTCACTTTAATAACATGCATGACATTGCGGCACATGTAGGTCACACTAAATACATACACACAACACTTTGATAAATTGAATTTAATATACCTGGCACCATAGTCAATACCTGGGATCTCTGTAGCTCAGAGTTCAGGTTCGAGTCTTAAGTGGTGCACAGGTATTGCAAACATACATAAACCCTAGCAATGAAAATGAAATTTTTAAGTATAGCATAAAGAGACAGTCCTGCAAAATGACATTCTTCTTGTAGGTGCCTCTTAACACATACACTGTAAAAACTCATACACACACATATATATACACACATACATGTCTTGGGTCTCTTTATCGTGCAGTGGGAGGAGGGACTAGGTAGGTCTTGCCACGGCAACACATCACGCAATTGCTGACAAACTGTCGGACATTGCAGCTCATTCCATCCCAACTATAGCGAATCCCAATGTCTAGCAGGATTTCTCGGGTCCCCGGATGTCCGGCCTGGGGGTGGTCGTGGTGGTGGCGGCAAATGTCTGCTCGCAGCTGCTGTGGTACCCAGGTTTTCCACCGAGTGTTTGGCTGTCCACTTCGTGTCCACACAAAGTCATCCCGGACTTCAAATCGTTGTGGATGCTCTTGTAAGAGTCGATGTACATCGGGGTCCTACTGTTGGCTTATCGAGATTTGATGCTTGGTAATTTGTAATTTGAGGGGCCGGATCTGCTCATCGGGGTTTGGCTCTACTTATGGGAGGGGGGGGGGATCTCTTCCAATTCCTCTTCCTCAGCTTTCTCCTCCAGTGTAGTAAAGCGGAACAGGGCATCGGGCACGTCGTTCGTTTTGCCTGGAAAATGTTCTACCTCAAAGTCGAATCCGGTAAGAAACATATCCCACCGACCAAGCTTGGATTTGCTGTTTCGTGGCTCATGCAGCCATTGGAGGACTTTCGAGTCCGTTTGCAAGATGAAGTGCTGGCCTTCTAGATAGTATCTTTACTTTCGCACTGCCCAGATGACAGCTAGGCATTCCTGTTCGTTTATGTGATAACGTTCCTCCATTTCATTGAGGTGGGTGGAGGCATACGCTATCACACGGGGTTGGTTGTCGTCCAGCTGGTAGAGGACAGCTCCCAATTCATTCTGGAATGCGTCGGTTTGTAGGATCAATAGTTGATCTCCTTGGGGTCAGTGTAGCTGCTGTATACTCCCGAAGCTTGTTTTCAGGTCGTGAAAGGCTCGCTGTTGCTCCGGTCCCCATCACCAACGTGTGTCTTTTTCCAGGAGCGAATGTAATGGTGCCATGAGTTGCGCAATGTTCGGCACGAAGTCGCGTAACCAGTTACACAGACCTGGATACCGTTGTAGCTGTCGTTTATTTGCCAGTTCGTCGGTGTCTACAATGGCTCGTATGGAATTTTGCTGTGGGAAGTTTCCTTCGGGTGACACGACATGTCCCAGGTAATCGATGGAGGACTTGCCGAAGAAACACTTGGAGAGCTTGCAAGTCATCCCGTGTTATTCCAAGCATTCCAGTACCTGATGCAGATGCTCGAGATACTCCTCCCAGCTGTTTGAGTATACGATTACGTCGTCGAGGTATGCAAAGCAAAACTCTCCGATATACCCAGTCAATACCTCTGTGGACATTGGGCATTGGAAGGTGGCTGCTGCATTCTTTAGCCCGAACGCCATCACTCGGAATTGTAGGGTTTCGCCCTCTGGTGTGTTAAATGCCGCATATTTGAAGCTATCGCGGTGTTCCGCAATATGTCAGTATCCGGATTCCATATCCAAGGTGCTGAAGATCGTGGATTTGCCAATGTTCCGCAGGGTATGGGTAAGGTCGATGGCTGGGGGAGTAATAGGGTGTGTTATCTCGTTTAGGCCCTTGTATTTAATGCAGAAGCGCAGCTTTCCGTCCTTCTTGGGTACTAGGACTATGTGGGAGTTGTAGGGTGAGTTCGAGGGTTCTACAATCCCCTGGTCCTTCATTTCGTTCACCTGGTCCATTATCAGGTCGCGTCGGTGGGCAGATACCCGATACGATCGATTATAAACAGGTGTGTTAGTCGTGGTCCAAATTTCATGTTGGATGGATCGAGTCTGATGCAACAACCCCCCACCCCCCTAAGTCCCGAACGCATCAGCATGTTCGCTTAGTATCTGCTGCAATTGGTTAAACTCGGGTTCGTCGAGTTCATTATTCATCCACGTAGGATCGATGGGTGCGGGTATGATGTCCTCTGGGCTGTGGTCCCAATTCAACATTATCCTTTCGTGCTCGCCTATAGTCAACAATGCACTGATGGTGCCTAAACCATGGGCAGCCGAGCATAACTACTTCTGACAGTGTGGATGACACTACAAATTCGTAGGTAGCTGCGAGCCGATGTATTTCACCTGTACTATGGCACGACCGTCTACCTGTAGAGTCGTGTTAGGTTGAGCCATTCCGACAGGTTTGGTATGCGGGCGCATGGTGGCTAATTGTTCTGATGTGAGTACATCACTTCTGATGAAGTTTGCTGTGGCAGCGGAATCAAGCAGCACCAAGACTCGGTCTTCATTTATTTCTACTTCGATGTGGGGAGCTATGGGCAGGTACGGATCCTCATTCAAGCCCTGGATTCTGGACCCTTGTGGACCGGGGGCAGCGGCCCACTTCGCACCCCAGCGACGGAGTTTCCCGAATTGCTAGCGGGGGCCAGTCTTTCTATAGCCCTAGCAGCTGAGGGGTTAGACGTCTGATCGGATTTGGACAGTGGTGCGGCTAACCCGGCTGGCTTGCGGGGCAGTCCTTATTCCAGTGATTACCAGGACAGAACCAACACTTCGCCACGAAGGTTGTGTGTGTCTGAGGTGCGGGCACATTCATGTGTGATTTGACCGGCAGGGCTCGTGGTTCCTGGGTTTTCACAGGTAGTGGCATCTCTATACTAGCCTGCGCCGCGAAGTTTTGTTCGGCTTCTCGTGCCCTCTCAACTAGTTCGTCGATAGTTGTTGGCCGGGCTGTGAGGAGGAGATTCCTCAGGCTGAGAAACAGCATCCTTCCTATTGAACGAACGGCCATGGTTTCCGAAACCTCCGGGAATATGCGCCGGAACATTTGTTCTTTGAAACGTATGAAAATTTCAGCCTCATCTTCAAGTATCTGTCTGGCTGTAGAACTGGGTCGTTAACCGTGCTAGCACCTCCTCTCCGGTGAATTCTAATGCAATGCTATTGCAGAACATCTTCCAGTCAGTAAGACAGTTCCCGTATTTTTCCCACCAGGTTTGTGCTACACCTTTCAGGTGTAATTGGGCCCTGTCTACACATTGTCTCGGAGGTAAATGGGTCTTCGGACAGCCGACCGGCGAAGTCCGTGATCTGTACTTCGTCGTCACATCCGGTGGCTGGGTGGCCTGGTGCTGTCCCAGGCTGTATATAGATCCGGGATGGCCTCGATCGTCGGGAGTAGGGGACGTGTTTCTTCCTACATTTCTCACAATGGTAAGCCATACCTTGCATAGTGATGCACTCTTCGGGCCACCCTATGCACAGATTATAGAGGTGTTCGCTACACGTTGTGCATCTGACCTGGTTAATGTCCAGGCCAGGGCAGGTCACATTGCTGCAAAAGTTGGTTGGTTGTTGCCAACAGTCTTCGCAACGTTATTCGAGACCAACAGTATCTCGTGCCTCGTCTCGAAAACCTAGGCAGAGGTGATGGAATGACTTCAGAGAACATGTGCATTCAAATCGGTATGTGCCTACACCTTCACATTCGGTGTGCCTGCATTTCGGTTCTTGAGTGTGCGACCCAGAGTTATCGGTAATATCTGACCCGACTTGATCTTGGGATTCGACATGGCTATCATTTCTTGGGCGCCATGGGGTTGTTGGTTGACTCCCCGAAGTCCGGTGGGATGTTCCAGTAGACTCTCGGGGCTTGGGGTCGGGTGACCTCGTTCGGTCTCTTACTGGGCACAGTCAATTAGCTGACGCCCCACGCTGGGCGCCAGAAAATCTCTTGATGCGTGTCCGATTAGCTAAGGCTGGATCACGTCGTGTGACTTTGGTTGCACTTTGGTCTGTTGTGCATGTGGGTTAGCTTCTCCTTACTTACGGCTGGGTATAGTGGTAGAGCACATGGCCTTGCGGGTCGGTACGAAGGTTTCGACTTTATGGGTTACGAGTCCCCTTGATTGGTCTGGTTTGCGACTCGTTTCGGAGCTATAGTCCATTCTTCATTGGAAGCAACTTTCTCGGAGGTCTGCTAAATATTTACTTGCAGGCTCCTTTCGTAGCCTTCCGCCAAATGTAAACAAATATTGCCATGTGACTTCCATGTATCATGTGTCAAAATCAATGTTTACATTCCATTGTGTGTATACATATGTTCGTATATTTTCGCTTCACCTAAAAATAAACATTGAAATGTAACTTCTCTTTTATAACTGTCAAATGTGTTGTTTACAGTTTACAGCTTTTCAAATAATTCTGTCATATACCAAAAACCATTCCGCGCGAACATTCACAGTTTAGGCTTCCAACATTATTTAGGTCAGCTTTATGACGTTTTAAAAATGCCTCAATTAACTACAGTTCTTACGGTTATTTTACATTACCACATTTGTTTTCCACGACATAGTACAATACATGTAATGCACGTTAGTATTTTGCCGCGACTGTGTTTAACACTGTTACAACTGCGAGGTAAAGGGTTGTACTAATTATCCTTTTGTTATTGGTATGTTTGATTATTTCTTTAAAAGGACGGCCTCAATTGGAATAATTATTAAAACGAAGGAACAACCAGTTAAACAGCACATTAAATTCAAGCATGAAACTCGTGTTGCTCATTTTTTGTCATACAAACTTAAAAAGATAGCGGTGAACATGCACACAAATAAACCTACGATAACTTTCATTCTGCTCATATTTATATGTATTGCTACTTACTGTTTATTAGGTTTATTGAAATTTATTGGGCTGGGCTCAGTATTTTTCTCCTGGGATTGTGGCAAATTACGATACACAACTGTGTTTCAAAACCCTTAGGGAAAAGTTACAACGTTGTGATAAATAAACAGACGTGGATGTAAATAAATAAATTCGTCTTAAAAACTGTTCACATTTAAAACGTATAAATAGTTCACATCAAATATTTGAAATCACGCACACACATGGCCAACGTATCGACAACGATGCCCAAAGGCACACCATTTCACAGATGCAATGATAACGAAACACACTTCACAGTATATTTATTACTACCGCGGAAACACCGATTTATCACAACATCGTAACTTGCCTAGGTAGGTTTAAAAAAACACGTCTACAAACGTGATGTGGTAATTTGAAGAATTTTTCGGAGTAAGAATAATTTATGCTTCTCTTGGCAAAAAGTAACACACATTGTCATGGCTCGCCACGTCTGCCAACTTCACTTGGTAACTGCCCCGCCTTCATATCTAAATTTATTAAAATAAGTATCCAAACATTAAAATCTCTTTTCAGTTGTAAATTACAAATTCAAAAATCATTATTCTTCTGTAATAAGTATGAAATATGCTACAATTGAAAACATGTATACCGATTTCTGCTTGTTAGTGAAGTGAAATTTCATGAGTGTGAAAGAGACGAGGATATAGAAAGGGGGCTACAGGCCTCGCCAGCCCACAGTTCTTCAAATGTTTTCTCGCTCGATAAAACAATACCGAACCGTTACGGCCTACTCACGATATTTTCCGCTGTTATTTTAAACTGTAAAAATTAGATATGTTCTCATCGGGTCTACGTAATATTTCGATACCCACCATTTAATTTACAAAGAGTATACTAAAAAACGAGGTTAAAATAATATTTTTACAGTGAACTATTTCTTACCGGTCGTTGCCAACACGTCGCTGCTCTCGCTGTTGTTAATTTATATTTAAAAAAGAAATAAATATTACAAGTTATAGAATATATTAAGGTAAACGATAATTTATTCAATAATACAGTACACTAAAGTTAACCACAGTGTTATATATTTGTGGAATACAGGCTATTGAAAAAACTGGTGACATGTTATGTCTGGAGTGTTTTTTCAAAAGTTGATTTTCATAAGTCGCTTCCAATCGGGAATGGACTATAATCGTAATCGACGACGCCTGGGAGGTGCTAGGGATTAGTGCCTTGTCTTTGCGGACGAGGGGCAGCAGGATATAGCTGATTAAGTGGCTCGTCTTCGGCCCGGGCGGTAGTGAGGGTACGACATGACACAACACAGAACTCGTCGTATCAGTCCTAGGATGCCCTGCTCCAGAAGTTACTATTGGAGACGCCTAGCCGGTTGTCGGTCTTATTCAGTAACTCTTACCACTGGATAGCAGGTCTGGTGTGTACTAAGTAGTGCTGACAGGAAAGTAGCTGGGTTAATTTCAGTTGTCATAGGTGATACCAGTGACCGAAGTAAGGCGGCACGATCTCGTTCGGCTCGTCGACTAGCTGTGAGTAGGGTTAGACCAGCCAGCTGTCTGGCAGCAAGTCGCGCAACTCTTTAGTCCTCTCTCCTGGTGCCCTGCCTCACATTGAATGGCATAGAGTGGGTGTAACTACTGAGAACCTCGAAAGGAGCAACACGGACACATATAGACCTAAATTAGTGTTTCCTGGGAACAGTCGTGCCAATGTGAGCTCCGGTGATTCAGAAGATCCCTCACTGCTGTGGGCTGATCAAGGGCGTTGGAGTCGTGTGGATTGCCAAAACTATCACTGGGTGTGCGATCCCAAGCAAGGCCAGATCGTAGTACCCAGGTGCTCCAGTAGGTATACAACTCAGATGCACCATCTCTCCCTAATTGAGAAGTGTTGCTAGTGATCGTGGCTCGTCTATTCTACTCCCCTTCAGTACCTGTATACTTGGTAGGAATAAAATAGCTGGCCGTCTAATGGGCGTGTGTTGAACTTGGAGCCGCCTGAGGGGGAGTCTCCAGTTTTAGCTAATTTTGGAATAAAAATAAGTTCCCATTTCCGGTCGGTGGTACTCAGATCGAGGTTCTCCCAATAATTGGTGACGGATTACTCAATGAATGAGACTAGAGGGTAAGAGAAACAAAGCTGTGTTTGTTAAAACTTATTAAACACAGTGACACGTGCTCTCCTAACAGGCAGGCCGGTGGTTGGAAGTAATCCTATGGTAGCCAGCTGTAGGTGACCTGGTCCTAAGCTAAGTAGGGGAGTTTAGCGAAAACTGTCGAAAATTACTTAAATACAAACCTAACTCTAAATAGGGAGTGTCTGTAGGAGACAAAGAAGAATTACGTGTGATATGCATTGTTGCTACAGAAAGCTTCTGGTAACTATTGACGTCACTGAAGCGTTCCGTAGCGGGGTTGCAGAGCTCTTACGGCGATGTCAATGATGGCAACCTCTGGTGGCTGCTGAAAACTGTTAGGTCGTTGGCGACAGTCTCTGGAAGGATTGTTGAAGATCTCGTAGTAGTCTAAGACTCTTAGCACCCAGGTGCTCGGAGAAGACTGCAGGAACAACTGGCGAGGACCACCGCACACTGCCTTATATAGCGGGGCAGCGGGTGTTGTGCGGGGTAGGGTGTGTGACGTCCCTCAGGTGCGAGGCCGGAGTGGGGGTAGCACCCTCTCATCTATCGGCCTTCACGTATCCTCGGTGGCGCTCGTGCATGGCCCGAGGCTGCTGATGGCTTGCAGGCTTTCAGCGCATGTGGGGCAGGGGGAGGGGGGATGTGCCGCTGTCTTTCGCAGTCCTCGTATCCACGTGTCCGGTCATCCTTCAGGATTGTGGCACTCTGTTACTTCCATGTACGAAATGGCGCTGGGTTTAAATCTAACGTGTGTAGAAGTAGTACACCAGGGTTGCCGTGAGATGAGTCGTAATCATTTATAGTTAATTGGTATAAGCGGCATGCGTCAAACTGGTCGATGCCTTCTGCAGACAAAGGCTTCTGGTGGTAGGTGAATACCATGTGTTGGAGCCTCTGGAAGGTGGTGGCTGTAGCCACTGGTGGTTTTTGAAGAATTAGAAGCTCTTGGAAAGGACTGTGAGATCCTAAGACAGTAGAGAGTCCCATCACAAGAAGTGGTGAGGCGAGCTACTGGAGACTCCAGACCTTGGCTGCACATGGCCTTATGTGGCTCAATGACAGGTGCATGCCAGGCCTGATGTGGGATGCGTGACGTCTGCCTGGAGTGAGCGGAGTGGGAGAACTACCTTCGTGTGCTCCGTATATGGCCTTCAGTGCTTGGCCATCTTCTGCGGTGTGGCAACATTCTGTCTGCCAGATGCTTCGGGGAGGCTGACGTGCCATGTGGCCACTTCGTATTCTCTTAGTTTTACGTGCAGGAATCGTCCGTTCGTAAAATATCGTTCTGGGCTTGATCCTTCCTCGGGTTTTGATACTCCATAGTAGAGAAAGAAAGGCACATCAGAAGGAGTCGGGAAACCAAGTAGCATCAATGTCCGTTCCCGGGATCACATCCCATTAGATATCTTGGAGTAGTTTTCTTAGGTTGTTCAAGTACGTTAGGATGAGTTGTAGTCGTGATTGGTATATTGTTATAAGCGGCATGCATCACATAAATGAATAGAGCAAGCTAAAAGAAAGCAACCAAAGACTGAAGCTGTGAGAGCAGAATGCAAGACGAGAGCCACTACCTAATAAATAATTGTTATTTTCTGCCTAGTGCCATATTTTACAGATTAGGTCAGAGTAATCATTGTTCTAACTGATGTGTAAATATTTTCAGAAAGCAGCCATGGATTTTAAAAGTGTAAAGCTGCGAGAAAAACAGAGAAAAAGAAAGAATTCTGTATTTAATATTTTTCAAAAGGTATATAAGCTTTTCGCCTTACAAGTTTGTCTTCTATTTTCCAGTAGTGGTGAATGTATCCGCATATGTGTGTATCCCCAACATTTCGCTCTATGAGAAACCCTTACCTGAGTAAATAGCACAGACGTTAAGATAGCCTGCTGTGCGACACTAGGAAAATTTGCTCAAACCTCCGTGTAGACGGCCACAGCAGAGCTGCAGGTTATTAGAAGAGTAAAATACTTAAAAACAAAAGGTGACACAAAATGATGTACAACAGTCTATAAACGACGTTTCCTCCCAGTTAATACTTTTTGCGTGCAGTTCACCAGTGTATAGTGAGTCACCAAGTAACCGTTAGTTTGTGAATGCATGCTATAATGAAAGAGGTCCACGAGCCACACCACCGGGTTGCCCAATATAAAACAAACAAAATGCAAACAAGAAAACAGACGCGTGCCGCTTATACAACTATTATAATACGACACCGACTCATCGCCTATAAGTACTACTTCCATCTCTACAGACGTGAACAACACATTGCCTACCCCTACAAGCAACCTAAACTTAAGTTTTTCCTTCTCACCTGGAAGGCACGCATCCCGGCAGGACCCGCCACCCCCCTCCCCCTCTCGATCGACACCAACACACTGCTTAGACCTCGGCCACAGTCGAACAGACCTGACGAGGCACGAAGCCAGAACCAGTGACGAGATAATTCTAACGCCACCCAGGGCCAGAGGACGTCACGCCTCCCACGCTCCCTGCACCGGCAGCCTACAAGCTATCACTCTATAAGTCCGGCCACAGCCCAGTTCTGGAGTCATTCGTTCGCATCTCTTGCACCGCCCACAGCACTCTAGAAGTTCGAAACCTACAAGTACGCCTTCGCGGCAACCAGCTGAAATACCAAAACGAACTTTCTTCTTTTAACTTCATTTGTCTCCTCTAGACACCTTTTAATTTGTAGTTTAACTGTAACTATTATTTTTCGTCTAGGATCAACTTTTCCCGTTTATTTAGAATGAGGTCACCTACACCTGGAACCCTTCAGTTATTCTCGACTTGGTAGGAGGTAGCACAGGTCATGTGTCTATTGAACTTTCAATAAACACATGTTACTTTCTACTTTGCTACTTTTATTTCCAGGGTATATATCTGTACTCACAGTTGGGAGGTAGATTACGCTGTACACTGCCAACAGAATCCAGAGAAGTTATTAAACCTAACTAAAACATACCCATTAGACGGATACCTGTTTCTTCCCATCAAACACACAGCACTATTAGTGCTCGTGGGGAAGAAACAGTAATGCCCCAACCACTAGTAACACATTCACACCAGGAGAGACGACACACACTGGTTGTTTCGCACCACTCGCACTATTAGCTCGCTGTGACGGTAGCCTGCAGTGCTACCAGGTATTCTGGGTGGATGCACAACTAGTAGAGGCTTGGCGCGACTCTGGCTCAACGTCCCTGATCAGTCCGCCTACGGTGGGGGATCAGTGGAGACTCTTATCGAGCTGGCCGACAAGTCACTATTGGGGTACACTGTTAGTATTTCCGTTTCAGTGAACTGCGTGATTTATAGAACTGTTACCCTATGCCTTATGAGAGGAGTGGTAGGAGACGTAGAGAGCAACACCTGGCTCACCCTGCTTCCTGGCTGATGATACTATCACCCTATCCTACGCAGGATAGACAGGCGGAACAGGTTCGTGCCGCTGACCTCAAGACGTCAAACACTCGCGCCTGCACCGGTAATATTAATTGAGTTTTCACCGTGTGTTCGTACCAGCTACAAGTATCACCCTGTTGTCTACGGCTTCTTAACCGGAGCAGAAGTTCACCTAGATTGGGACGTGATCTTCTGGACATAAGAAGCACAACTATGAAACATTCATGCAGGCATTCACCCCGCTTAAGACTAAACTGACCTCAACTACCGAACTAGATGTGTGTATCAGAACTAGCAGACACTCCTCGCCTCATCCCGGCTACCTAAGTCGCTTTTGGTCTAACAAGTAAAATCTGTTACTACCATGTACGGTCTGTCTAATTGGACATGCGTTAAACAAACATTGTAATTTGAGTTGTTAAAAAAGGAAAAGAACAGAGGATTTCCTGATACCAGTTAGCTACAGTGGGACCTCGCAAGTGTGAGTATGGGGCTTAACGAGGCCTTCATAGTTGCGAGCGTTTTGTAATGCACCGTCAGTTTATATATGCTATTTATATTAAAAGTGTTTGGTATTTATGAGTGGTATTTTCATGGCCACATTCGTAGACACGAGAGATTTGCCATAAAATAATTAAAAATTACAGTAAATAAACTACGTGTAGACGGGTGTAATAATTGCCATAATTACGGTACCATTAAGACACATTCATTTAGCACGCTGTCAGTTGCATTGTCTCGAAACAGATGATGTGGCAACAGTGGAATGGGCACAGCATCTGGCAACCCTGCCATGAGCTTGCTGCTCGTGCTTGTATTGATCCAGTGATGCTGTTCTAACTAAATTCGCCCTTATATTATAACGGCCATCTTGTCAAACCTGAACAGCATGCTGCAAGCTGATCCAATACTCCTGCTGTTCCCCTGTCCCGTCTGCACCAGCGCAAATAATACGTATTTTTTCAGGTACAAAATTTGTAGAAAGCTAACAAAAGCTGTAGTCTAAAGGGGGTTTAGTGTCTTATATTACTATTAATTATTTAAAGGACATTTTTCACAGTTACGCACGTATGCATTAAAACATTTGGAAAAGGTTTAGAACAGTGGGGGAAAACGTGATATAGGTGGACGTACCATGGGCTATCATTCATTGGCTCGTGCCCTTGTTTACGTATATTGGTAGTTGTTTTAGTAAAAATCTACAGTTAGGAAGCACGTGCAAAATTTATTTTTAGATACCTATAATCAATTCTTATTAATATTTGCATACAAAATTTCATTACACTGTTGCTGATTTTGTGATTGATCGTCAAACTTCGTTGTACTGTATATGCAAGTTGTTTCCATTCTGCAGATAAGAAGTTTTTAGCAACCAGTCATGTGAAAAACGTCTTAACAGAGTTCTACTATAAGTTATCATTTTCGTATACTAAAACGGGTCACGCGGCCATTTAGTTAACTAAAACTGTGAATTGGAACACGGCTGTAAACAGTGTATGCACATATAAAAATACCACAAGAGATGGGTGAATGGCTATGCTGTTTACATGTTCATTGCGGCCGGCCATTTTTTTTGCTGTGTTTCATGGTGACGTGTGAAAATTATGGAATCCAGAGCTCACAAATAAAGCTTGGCTCATAACCATCTGTAAATTTTTTCGTCTATCAATTGAAAGTGACTCATAACAGTCCGTCGTCCGTTAATCCGCAGGGCCCAAAAATGTTCAGTTGCACCACCCAACAACACTATCTTTCTCGCGCACAGACAAATGTTTTCAATGAATGTAATAAATATATTCTCTTTTCTAAAGTAATTATCAGCATTTCCTCTGAAAATTTACAAAGTCATCTTCAGTTCAATTAAAAGGTGAAAAGTAAAAAAGTAAACAACTTCACTGTCTTGTGTATTCAAAAGAAAAATATTCAGACAAATAAACAAGTTACTGTTTTCAGACAGCCAAGTTCAAAGAATGATATTACAAGGCGGTGGCCTGTCTGTCCGTCCGACTGATAGATGAAACGGATGGTTGAGAGTCCAGCTTAACTCGCAAAGCAATTACATATCACATTCCTCGTAATAAACACAGACCTGTCACCTTACTTGTGTAGTGTACTTCTTAATAGCAGAGATATCAACATATCATAATACAACTTCCGCCCTTCTAGTAACTCATGATGCAAGTTTCTTTGAATTTTATTTTAATGCACAAATTTGTTTACTACAAGTATTTGTAGATACGAGGATTTTTTTAATGGTCATCAAGCCTTGCAATTATGAGGTTCCACTGTACTCAGTTATCCATCCCTCTTTTATTACTTGGAGCGAGAGAGAGCGAGATACGAATAGCTAAGCGTGTCTGGGCGAGACAGTGAGTGTTTGCTTTTTTTATTCGTTTTTTGGCAGGCAAGTATAAGTGTAATTAGACACAGCCTGTGTTACGAATGACCTCCACCCCGTCCCAGCTGTTAGGAAAGAAGTTCAAGTTCATTATGAGGGGAGCGGCATGCTGTGTTGCAGCACACAGAGTAGCGCCTTTTACAGAAACAGGAGGAGAGAAAATTGCTATTAAGGGGACAGCCCAGCATTCCCACGAAGGAATTTTCTTCCCATTCCTCCATACCAGAGAGTGGAGGCCGAGAGGAAGGATGATCGTGACCTGAGAAAATACGCTTTTGTTTCAGGCGGCTAGACAGCAAAAAGTTGAGCCAAAAACTATTCCTCTACACAGCCATGTGATTTACAGATCCAAGGAATATGTTCTGTCTCTACGCATGGACGTCTGCTTGATTGCCCATGACTGCGACTTGTAGAGGAAGATACGCTATTCCTCTCCGAGGGAACTTCAGTCTTTTTCCTACCCTGAAGAAACGCTAGTCGATTTGAGTGCCTGAGGTAAAAGGAGCAAGGCAGTGCCTGCAAGAGCCAGCCCCTTCCACCAGAGCAGACCCAATCATCTGTCCCCCCCTATAACTTGGACTACTGAATGAAAAGTGTTCTCCTAGCCAGACCGTATTCCATCTCTCCTCACAGATGAGCTCTAATCTCATCTTATTCAGGCAGAGGCCATAGAGGAAGTACTATATTGTCCAAAAGAGAATATGTCTTTCCATGACCTAATAGATAAGCTTCAGTCGCAGCGGAGAGGGGGCTAATTGACGCACAACATATTTTTCAACAATGGATACCGTATTTACTCGAAATGAAGACGACCCCTTCCTAAAAAAATATTTTTGAGGGAAAAATATTTAAACCTGAATTCAAAACTATCCATTTGAAGTGCTGAAAAAATTATTAAGGTCGAAAGTATTTTTGCATGAATTTATGACAAACCCTTCAAGAAAAAATGCTATTATATGAATAATATAATATATTTGATTTACTTTTAAAGAAAAGCTAATCACAATGAAATACGAGTGTCTAACCTGGTTGTATGGTAGCAGCATCTTTCTTGCACTATAAAACTTTTGTGGGTGTTATATATTCATGACTTAAGCCATTTTGCTTCCCAGTGAAGCATGTCCTCTTTATGGGGGGGGGGGGGGAGAAGGGCATCAGATAAGGGGACCTTTGTCAAAGTTGACAGGTACAGTCTCAGCACTACAAAAACAGGTACAACCATAGGAAACACCGTATTTAAGAATGAAAAGCCTTTGTCAAAATCGCCTAGGTTTTGAATTGAAGACCATTCCCAAATTGTAGATGACTCCTCATTTTTTTCTATTCCTTTTCTGTCAAAAAACCTTGTCTTCCTTTCGGGTAAATACGGTATTTAACGACTTTCACTCCATCCCTAGGTCAGCTTGTTGAAGTTGGAAGTTAATTTTGTCGCGTTAAAATGTGAGATTGTAGTGTGTGCCTTGCAGATTGTTTTATTCACCAGTCCACAGTAACAATGCCTAAAGGCAATGAGTTCTTTTACTCCCCACTAGATAACTCTAGTAGCAATAATCGCTTGTTTTTTGTATTGCATCCCCTTACAGCCGCAGGAAGATGACTGTCACAGAGGCAAGCTATGCATTTGCACCCCCCGAATCCAATACAAAAATGAGATGGCATGCATCTCCAGAGTAGTTTTTGTTTCTAGCGCTCGACGCTCAGGACTTGACCTGTCTACATTAGTCTCCAGCACCCATTGCACGGACGCTACACCCCGTTTACGTCACTTAAGCTACGGCTGCAATAGGGTTAGGTTATGATAGTTAGGAGCTCTCTCAGCTATGTATCCTGCAAACCCTTTGTCATCCTGAAGTTACGGACGTATCTTTAGTGAAACCAAACTTACAGTCTTTCTTAAGACTAAATCCTGTCACATCCTTGCTTAGTTCACCCAGCTACATGTCCGAGATTTGTGTTATGTCGTTCTACAAGTCAAATATGTACAACAATGTAAGCGTTAGTTGCTTAGACATTCAGCATTGTACACCACATTCTCTTGGTTGTACACTGGACGCCTATACCGGCCATCCTGGCTTGTGTTCCAACTTTCCGGCTGATATCCGCGCTGTTGAACAGGAACTACGTTGCATTCACTACGTGTTAATTTCCTTTACAGGAATAAAATGTGGGTCAGCTTTTATTTTCAGTACTTTTCCTGTAGACTTAGCACCTTTCTGTAGCTACCCTCACATAACAGGTCTGCAGGTGTTCCCGAGGAATTTAAACTCAATCGAGCCAAACAATAGTTTTTCCACACATGCACTAGTTTTGGCCACCCTTCACATCAACCCCTTGGGATTTAAGGAAAGGAGGAGCCACAGAGGTACACTGTCCTGGAAACAGCTTGTCGGTTTAGTATTCGCTGGCCTCTTCTCCACGACCTTCGCCGGGAGAGTCTGACATCCCCTAAGTTGGGAAGATTGGGACAGGGCCACACACCTGTGTGCGACTTTGGACAAGGTGAGGCCTGACTTCCCTCCTGGACCACAGTCTCTGCCAGACTTGGGAATAAGGTGTCCGCCAGTTCTTTGCTCGCACGAGGTGCGACATGTAAAGCTGTAAAAGGAGCCTGCAGACACGGTACAGTAGCAGTAGGGTAAGTCCACTACCTAATGCCCTACTTCCAGAAGAAGAGTCTCAAAGTGAAGATGTGACAGATATTCTCAGCATCTGGTCGAATGCACAAGTATCAGCCCTCCCTGGTCAAACAGATAGCTAGCTTAGCACAAGCTCAGATGCAAGCGCTTTGCCATCTTCAAGACCCGGTGGAAGTAGCTGTTCCAAGAGATCTCTTCAACCCTCCAGAGAAGAGCGGCCCAACGGAGTACCCTTGATTGGTTGCCGAGCATCTAAGTCAACCCGACCAGCCACCAACACCAGTCGCAGCATACTTAGTATCAGCTATACTGCGTCCTACTTCTCCGCCTAAGTCTCAGGTCCCAGCCAATCACCAAACTGCACCCGTACCAGTAACACGTTGCACAAACACTGCTCCCATACACAGTTGTCTAGGTATAACCAAAGCAGTAGTGGCACTTAAACGCTGTACTGTGTTGTCCACACCTGATTTCATGCCCTTCCACGCAGCCACATGGCCAGTTTTGTACAATGGAAAGGCACCTGCACCCAGGCAGAACTGAATCCCCGCACACATAGAAGTGCCTGGCTTAACTTCTAGCCAAAAAGACTGGGATGTCCTCTGCAAAGACAAGCATCTGTACAAATTCCATGTGTCCCCTATTGTATGTTTTTGAGTGCTTTTTCTGATATTTCTCACAATAACTGAATACTGCATAAAGCATTAAGATACAATGGCCAATATATTTTATGCCACCCACTTTCTTATAAAACCAACTATATCTGTAATTACAGTCCCTGAAGTAACTTGGTGGTGTTAAAAGTGGGTGTTGCATGTCTAAATATGTCCAAAATTACATGAGCATTACTCAATAAGTGAGAACTGTTTCAAAAGTGAATTGCACAACTGCATTCATCACTCATTTGGCATCAAAAACATGGAAATGGTGATTGGTATTTTAATTCATCTTTGAAAAAAATTACAAAATTATTTTATTAATACAGTACAGATAAAAACCTAGTAATAAATGGATGAAAATAATCCATATACAAAATGCTGTTTTACATGTGATACAACAAAGGACTAAAACTAGAAAACATTTAATATCATCATGACATGAAGCACAAAGTCAATAGAAGAACTAAAAAAAAACCCATCCACAGCAAATTAAACATAATGGCAGTGGAATGGAACACAATTTGTAGCTTTATATTAGATAGAGTAGTAAACATGAGTTAAATTAGTTTGTACTTTTCCCAAAATGGCAGCTTTAATGTGTCAATGCTAATTAAAATAAACTAAGCACACAGTTTCAATTAAAATACATAAAGCATAAAGTGTAATACAGACATTACAATGTATACAGACAAACACAGTATTTGTAGGAAAATTAAGTTAGTGAGGCCTTGAAATAAATGTGCATTACGAACAAACTCAGTCTTGATTGAGCACAACAGGGGTACGGAAACAAAACTGCAGAGGTATCGGAATGTTTTCCAACAGGGTGCAAGGAGACTGCATCCCTGCCTTCCGAGACATGGCTGCACAAGAGCTGCAAACATTGTGGAGGGCCGTGTCATCAACACACTGTCCAGAATATGCCAGCTACAATATCAGTATCACAAGACTCAACATTTTCATGCATTTCCCCGCACCTGATGCTTATTTTTCCACTTGTTGCAATGAAAATATATTGTTTCGGACAGTAATGATTGCTTTCAAAATTCTGGCTGAAGTTACTGTATGTCTCTATAAAATATGAAGTATATTTTAAAGTGCAACATAATGATTAAAATGGATATTAAAAACTGGCTTCAAAAGTGTTTATAAATGGCTAGTGGAGTGCACAGCTCAGACATCCACTAGGGGCTGTGAAGCTCACATCGCTGCAAGCAAACATCGGCTGTTCATGGTAAAATGAGCACTATTAAAAGCCCTGCTTATGATCTACTGTACTTGTATGCACATAGTGTATTTTTCCACATGTACAATTAAAATTACTATGGACTTGACCACTTTATTCATGCATCGTGCAAGTGAAAGTGTGTAAATATTAGAAAACTAAGTAAATATTTTTTAGATTTGCTAATTCTTGCACTTGTATAAATTTAAAAAAAGTTAGCATTTGGTACTTGGCCTGACATTTTTGTTTTAATTAAACTTTAAGACATGGCACTATTTCCTCCCTGTCATAATCTCAAGACCTCAATGTTAAAAGGTGTCCAAATCTCTTCACTCACTATTGAAACCCCTTTTATTAAGATCACCTTTCTTTTGAAACCTGTTCTTGAAGAACCGTGAAAAATTCTGTTTAAACAAGTTGAAAATTTGAGGGCAATGGACTGAAAAATAATGTTACAAAATGCTAGGGGCACATCCAAGTTCGTAAGGGATGTAGATCTTAAATAAAAATAACTAAATTTGATTTTTGTTTTATTTTGTTTAGACTGTCGTACAGTGCCAGTCGGTCGATGTGGACAATCTTAGCACCTGAAAGCCTTTACGACAAATCCGTTAAGACCACACCATTGATCTTCCTCAGAAATCTGTACAGGCCGTTCCCAATATATCTGTAGCTTCAGGCAGTGCCCTTTCAGCTTCTGTAGATTCTACAGCTATAGAATTTGTCCTCCTTTAAATACCTCGCCCGACATTCTCATTATACCAGGTCTTCATCCCATCAATATTTATTGTGTGATGCTGTAGAGTAAAATTATGAATACTGTACGAATCAGTCTGTATTTTGTTCTGGATATTTCGATCTATCACCTGCAATGGTTCTGACTCATATTCATTTACAATATGTTAAGTTTCCTTGCCTAATGCATCACTTTGGGATATATCTACTACCAACCAATCACTGTTACAGGCTCCTGCATCACTGTACGTTATCTACTTTTTTTCCCCAGCAAACCATTCTATAGTAAGAAATCTTGTGTTATGTCATGTTGGCTTCTATACCCAGAACATCACTACAAATCTGATACCTTCACCCCACTTAATCGGTCACAAGAGAGAGGGTGGCAGGGTGCAAGGATGCCATACTGGTTATTACGCAACCATCCCTCTTCTTGTCCACTATAATAGGGGTGGAAATGAGGTCATGTTGTGCTAAAAACAACCAAACAATGAGCTTGTTCCTCCAAGCCAGATGAACATTAGCACCTACGCACTGGACGTCATTTGTGATAAGATGTTGGACTTTTGAAGTAATTAATACATAATTAAAAAAAGTGTGTTGTTTGCGACAGCAGCAAATAAATACAATCATTAGGATCTGTTTCTATACTATCTTCAGTAATGAATATTTCAAAACCACATCCTCTGGTTTTCAAGTAAAATTACATTAGCCCTTGCCGCAAGTAATGTTGCACTCGGGCACGGTGTTTGCGCATTATTTCGCGACAAAGGGGTGCCATATATGCCCTCACACGATATCAGTTTATTCAGAATGGTTTTGTCTGTTGAAATAAATTAACATTTTAAAAATAAATACTTAGAAACTTGGGCTTCGCTCAATGTTAGTAAACCTTTTTTATGAAGAGAGGAGGTCCAATGTAACCTTCTAAGGTATGGTTTTGTTTGGACGACATCTGCCTATTAAATGAAAGTAATGTTTTAATAACAAATCTTCTGATTTTCCTGCAAGAAGACACTGAAAATGGACTTTGAGCTTGGTAAAACTTGCATTCTACTCTATGTTTGTAAACATTTTGGGCGACAAGAAGAAGTCCAACATGTCCTTCCAGGGTAGTATTTTTTTGGAAGAAGTCTGCCTATTAAAACAAATTAGTATTTAATTAAAACAAATTGCTGTTTTCACGTCAGACACAATTAAACATGGACTTTACGAGAAAAATTGCAAATTTTGAGGGTAGGGATTGGGGTGGGTAAAAAAAACTGCCCAAAATCACCGAAAACCTCTATTAAAACCACCCTTCCTTATCATCCCGTTTCCTGAAACCATGAGAAGTCGTAATAGTGAGGTCCTACTGTATGTGCAGGTAGAGGCAGTGACATTTTTAAAGGCTGATTTCAAAAGCGATGAATCAACCATGAACAGCCTATACATGTTTCTATGCAAGCAGTTCCTCATAAAGCTTCTAAATAATACTGAGATGTCCAGGGGCAGTGATAAATTAACTGGCAGTGGGCGCTCATTCCTCGCAGACTGCAACAAACACACTTGAGACCTGTATGCTGTGAGTAACCAACTAGCATCCCAGTCCACTCTTCATGTTAGGCCATCAACTACTCACCTTGCACGCAACACTCTCTCTCTGGTCATTAAAGCTGCCAGTGGTCACGTCCACCACAGCCAACAGCTGAGAGTAGCCTGCAAACTTCTTCTATCACCATAACGTGCCATTCTGAAGGAACAGTGAGTGTCACAACCAAGTCTTGTGATTTCGAGGAGGAACTTCAAACAGGTGCATCTATTAATGTAAATAAATATCATTTTTACAGCTGCCAGTGTTAATGAACCTAGTTCATGTTAAATTATGACACATCTTACCATATGCTATGTCTCAGCTGCCGACTGTAATGAATCCAACCAAAAACATTACAAACCCCACTTCTTCCTTCTCTCTCACACAAACACACACATACAACAATAACTATAAACATAACTACCCTACAGTAAAAAGCACTACAATATGAGGCCTGCATCATCGGGAATCCATGTTAACTTCACTGACATAACTTATCACTATATTCACACACTTCCTAAAGCTGCAAACAAAAACTGCAGCAACGATATGATTTGTTTAGCAATGTAAAAAATGGAATTAAAATACTGATATCTTTTCTATAAATGTATTGACAAAGTAAAAAACACGATGCTTGTCTCAGTCAGTCGTACTAAAGCACTGTAGCTGCCGGCTAGGAACTGGCAATGTCTCCGACAGCAGACAGTCTCTTCTGGTCTCAGCACTCAAACTCTGATGCCGTTATTGCGTTTAGGTCCTTCATCAACCCTTCGAGATTCGCCATCTCTTGATTCAATTCCTCAGTGCTGTATGAAGCCTGCTCAACACAAAACAAGCACACTCAATTATCGCTTCTAACCTCCTTGCTTAAAATGTCTCCTACCTTTCAAAATTAACACCAATCAATGTTGCTCACAAATTTTCAATAAAGAAATACGCAGAGTAATTATATGCTTCAAATTATACAACTTTATGAGGGTATTAATAAAACACCTAGAAATTCCTAACACTTCAAAAACAGTGGAACCTTCCTGTATTGCCCTGTTTGTAATTATATCCATTGTTTATTTGCAAGGTCTTGTGAAACTTCTCTTTAGAACAATAGATCATTCCCTCCAGTAGCTTTCTTTCATTTCTATCCTTTAAGAGCCCCAATCCTGTTTAATCCTAATCCAATAATCCACAATACTTGTATGTGGATTATTCATAAATGCTGCAGGCTTTATCGTACATGTGATGTCTGAGTCAAGTACCACAGCTGATTTGGTGGTTACTGATGCTTGGAGCAAGAAATGTCTCTCTGCCTGTTGTACATGGTGAAAGTCAAGACAATCTCTCTGATGCCACCATCGAGGGGAATCTACAGGATGACGTCAGACACAGAATAGTTCAACTTCCACTGTATTCTAGTTAACTGCCACATTTTCATTCCAAGAACACGGAGCCACCCAGACATTACTCTTCTATGAGATGTACATCTATTATCTACTGCAGAACACAAAATGGAGAAAGTGAAGGGGACAATAATGGGGAATGGGAAGGAGAGGACATGGGAACACCAAAAACCTAGCACAAATTCATCAATTACACAAAAAATGTGTAGGTAAACCTCTATTTTTTAAACACGATTGAATACTACCTGCTTTTCTCTTTTGTGACATTGCAACTATTATCGAACAGCATATAACCAAACCAGATGACACGGATGGACATGAACATAAAATACTGGACAACTTGAGGGGTAAATTCCTACATGCATTTTTACGCTGGTCACTTAAAACCTAATCTAAGGAGGCTCTACAGTATAAAATACAATTGTTTTATAGCCGATATATACCAATGCCATAGCTAACTGGTCATAAGTGTAAGAAAATAATACACAAAAAACCTAAGCACTTACTGCTGGGAATTTTACAAGGCCTCTTATATTAGGTGACCAACAGGACATAGCCAATTGACTGCATAGAGACTGAAACAAGTAGGCACACAATTGCAGAGTACAGCAGCCAGCACAGTTTTCCCACATCTAGCGTGCTTTCCTTTCCAATGTTCTAGTAGCTTTCAATCATTTATGTATGTATACAGTATGCATTCATTCGTAATTTTGTGCCAGTTCTTTTTCAAAATTGGATCAGAATTATGACAAATCGTCGAAAGTGAAAAGAGCTTACTATTTAATATTGTTATTTTCTATTCTATTGATGTTCCTGCTAATGCTCATGTTTTGCGTATGACACCCTTGTACTCATGGCCAGTAGTCAGTGTTTGCCAAGATGGCACAGGTTGAGAATAAAGTTTGACGCGTGATGCACTGCACTGCTATAATGCACACAAGACTTCGCCTCATCTGAACGTAGTTTCATTTTGACTAAGACAAGTTGCAAAGAGTACTAGAAGAGCCTGATCATGTGCCTGCAGGGTATGCCCTTGTAACAAGAGGAGATATTATAAATATGTGCATCCAGCTTGTACTGTTCATTCTCCACTACAGTCACATGTCACGTCAACCCCCCAAAGGGAGACTGTACTATCAGCCGAGATACCGAGCCCATCACCCAAGGTCATGTAGTGCTACAGCCCCCCCCCCCCCACACCTGGGATGGCACCACCCATAGTAAGAAGCGATAAGAGATGAAACTTGCTGCATCAGCGATTCTCCCGCAGCAGAAGACGCTAGCAGACGACATGAGGGGAGGAGTTAATAAACCCCCTCACCTCATGCCACCCAAGGCCCAATGTCCAGCCAGTATATAAGGCCCTGTGCAGCCCGCAGAAGACAGTCTACCCCTAGGTAGGGGGAATTTGTCACAGAGTGGGGATAGCTATGTTCCTCCCGCCTCGCCTCACAGTTCATATATATATTCCCAATGAAAGTGAGGAGAGCTGAGTGAACCCCATATTATGCATGCTCCTTCCTAAACTGTGGAATCTTTGACAGTTCTCACAACCACACACAGTGAACGAGTTCATGGAGGCATCACTACGTCCTCAATCTCACCTCGTGAAGATGGCTCAACCCGATCAGACCCTGAAGGTCGAAGGGCAAAACACTCACAATAGGCATCTATCATCACACACACATAGCAGAATTTGTGGTGTCCCCTGATATCGCCATAGCTGTAATTCTGGGACAACCATGGCTAGCTCAACAACTGCGTGTGATGGACCACGAAAAAAAACAAGTGTATATTGAGGATAAAAATTGCATCAGCATCTACTGGGAACACAGCCTGCCAGCAATTATTGCCTCACCTATTAATCCCAATCACATACAACACCAATTAGACTCACAGAAATATGCAGAGTTCAGGCAAATACTCAATGAACATGCGGGCGTCTTTGGGCAAAGTGGATTGCTACATACAACGCATAACATCCAGCATGAAGTCTGGCCAACAAAGAACGTTTCAGTATACAACAAACCCTAAAGTGTCCGCCCGATGACGACACAAAATAATGGCACAGATACAGGAGATGAAGGAGCAGGGAATCATGGAGCTGCCCAAGTAACCTTACAACTCTAGAGTAGTAGTCGTTCCAAAGAAGGTGGGAGACCTACGCTTTTGTGTCAACTACAAAGACCTCAACGACATGACTCACCCGATTGCCCCTCCTACCATCGACCTACATAATACGCTCAGAGATATAGGTGAAGACTCAATCTTCAGTACTCTTGACATGCAGTCAGGATACTGGCAGATCGCGGTCTACCCTGATAGTCAGACGTATGCAGCATTCACAACTCTGGAAGGCGACAATACAAACTCGATAAGAGTCACTTCGGCAAGACATCCATCGATTACCTTGGCCACGTCATCACGTCCAAAGGTAATTACCAATGAAACAACTACATAGGGGTCATTCAAAAGGCTGAGGAACCCACCAATGAGAAGTAATTACAACACTTCCTCGGCCTATGCAACTGGTTAAGTGAATTTGTGCCAAACATTGCTCTCCAGATGGCCCGCTACTCCTAGAGAAGGAAACACATTGGCGATGGGCACCTGAACATCACACTGAAAAACACCTTCAACTCCATCTCTCAACTCCACTGACCACAAAGGGAGAAACCACTCATTCCACGAACGGACGCAAATCAAGAAGAACTGGTTGCCATATTGTACCAAGAAGATGCCTCTGGTCAACTGCAGGTGATAGCTCATGCAAGCACATGGCTGAACAAACCAAACCAGAGCGCAAATACCACACTAATGAGTAGGAGTGTCTTGCCGTCATCTGGGCAGTATGGAAGTATCGCTATCCCCTGGATGGCAAACACTTCATACTCCACACAGATAGCAAAGCCCTCCAATGGCTGTGCAAATCTCGAAACTGATAGGTGAAACTCTGATGGTGCGAAATGTTCCTATTTCGAGGTACAGCACTGCCCGGGAAAATGCAACAACCTCCATGACGCACTGTCACGCCAGCCAGATCTCAAAGGGGACCTGAAGGAAGAGGAAACATGGGAGCAGATAACACCACCTCCAGCACGACCAGAAGCCCTGAAGAAAATGTCCGTCTCTTGCAGTTGGAGGTCAGCAGGGAGAGCATTTCATATCACCAACAACAAGACCCGGACCTTCAGTGTCTCATTCAAGAGAAACCCCACCAGTACAAACTCAGGGATAACATCATCCAGTCCCATACCGGCCATCCAAGGGCTACTTGGAAGATCTGGATTCCAAGAAATCTACATGCAGATTTCTGCGGACATCACCACAACCACCCATACGCTAGTCATCACGGAACAAAAGAAACACTACGCGATATTGCCAGTTGCAAGGCATGCTGCCACTGCAACGCATACCCCATACTCACCCCTATAGCGAAACCGAAACAACCAATCACAGCATGGACGCATTTGGCAGCCGACATAATGGGATCGTACCCTCGCAGTAAAAAAGGGTACCAATATTTGTTGGCAGTCACAGACATGTTTTCTCACTGGGTGGAAGCATTCCATTTCCCCCACACAGGAAACATGGAATATATTCAGAAAGCTCAAAACAGAGATCTTCCCTCGTTGGGATTACCCACAAGCGATTTTGACAATGGCACCCCATTCACGAGCCAGCAATGGCAGAAAGCTTATAGAACTGGGGCGAGAATACCTGGATGACGCCAACTTATCATCCTCAAGCACTGAGCAGAGAAACCAAAAGCTCAAGAAAAACCTCTGTCTCTGTGTGGACGACGACCACCAACATTGGGATAGACACAGAACGCCCCTTATGCCAAGGGAGCCCGAACCTCAGCCATAAATCAGGAGGAGGCATCCCCACTCTATTCTCACCAGGAGCACACCACTACCAGCTTACAGGGGAGGCGCATCCATCAGGACCCTGCCCTCAATGCCAAGCACCTATATCCGGCAGATGTCAGCCCGACGAGGCTGGGGAATCCCTCTGAACTGAAGACCCAGCCGGAGACTTCAACCTGCCAGTCACAACCCTGAGGAATATGGAACTCAACCAGCCGTCAAGGTAGAGGTCCCCGAAGAGCCTCTGCCACCGGCCAACACCACATCAGCCATGACAATCCAGGAGGGCCTGGCCATGATCCCGACCTCGACATCTGATAGCGCAGAGGTCACAGATGCTTCCTCTCCTGTACGGGAGGACGTACATCACCACGCCGTTGAGGTGGAGGATCACCACAAGTCTCTACCTCCGGCCACCACGACCATGCCAGCCCAGGAGGGTGGGGTCATTCCACAAGTCGAAGAGGGAGGAGCACCACCGGAACTGCTCCATTTGACGGTCTCCAAGGCCTTGGCGCCAGGAGGTGTCGAGGCCAAACACTGGATCCAGTCTCCTGTTCAGGAGGACGAGTCCAACAACAAAGCAGCAGTCAAGGTAGACATCCCCAAAGAGACTCTGTCTCCAAACTCCACCACGTTGGTCCTGCCAGCTCACGAGGACCTGGCCAAGCTACTGACCAAGACGTCGGACGACGCCGATGTCACCAGTGCTACCCCTCCTGTTTGGGAGGATGTACCTCACCCGGCCATCGAGGTAGAGGTCCCTGAAGAGCCTCGACCTCAGATGGCCACCTCAAGAAAACCTCTCCCGGAGGAGAGGGCTCCAGAAAGTCCCCAGGCACCAGGCAACTCCGAGCAGGCCCCCGCCGAGGATGCAAACTCAAGACCAAGCAGCCAGGCTACTCGAGAGATGCCCGCCCACACCTTTCGCAGCATCTCTGAACCTGATTGCTATCGCGAGTTGTCCTGGTGACCCACTTCCAGATTTATGTGGCCTTATCCCAAGGACGCTGCCTTCCGGAAGCGTAGTCGGTCATGGAAAGAAAAGACTCCGCCACCAATAGCCAGTAAACCCCCATCATGCGAGTGTTCACAAACATTGTTAAGATTTCAATTACAGCTGTTAATAAGGTGTAACAAGTGACAAGTGTAATATAAGAGAAAAGACAGACAGACAGACAGACAGACAGACAGACAGACAGACAGTATAATAACAGCATACTAGTGTTAGTAGCATACCTAAAAATTATGCTAAGTAATAGTTTTGGATGCTAGTTAATAAGTGCTGAACTACATCAAGATAACGAGTTACATCTGACATGTTGAACTGTTCGTGTGTAATCTTGACGCGTGCGCAGTGGCTGGAATTGCAAACAACAATTATTTACTGGTGCTAGCCATGTCAAAGAATGACCTAAGATGTTTGGGGTTAAAAGTTACGTTGACTCTGGTCACATAACGTTTAATATATGAAAATAACATGCTGGTCACTTTGAAGGTTGTAAATCATGATGCCAGAATCACAATATTCATATGGGTGTTTTAGGATGTAACTGGCACATGGCCAGTGTAAAGGACCAGTCTGGACGCTTGTCTGAGGGGCACAAAGTCTAGAACCACTGGCATGCCCCTATGAGCTGGCTGACACTTGATCACACTTTTACCTGGAGGTATGCAGTGCTGCAAATGGTGTGGCCTCGGCTGAAGGCTCTCACCCTGGCATGGCGAGGGCTGGTGGTCGCCTTGGGTGCTCATTGACAGTGAAGCGTTCTAGTACTGCTGATTGCTGAAGACTGATACAATTTACTGCAAAACCAAGGGTTTGTGATCCCTAGCGGAGCTGCTTCACCCCTAATGAAGGCCTCGATCATTGGGAGAATTGGGTCTTCAAATTTTACTAAGGATGGAAATAAAGGCAATGGCAGTTTTGAGGGGTGAGGGCCCTCAGTAGGGCAGGCAGATGAACTCTGCCCCGCTCAGTGGAAGTGCTGGGGGCGCAAGCTTCCCTTCTCAATTTTATCTGTCTACCTCCCTTCCGAGCGTACGGCATGGGAAATTAAGGGTACAACCTGACCTCACGAAAGTAGAGCCGGCGCTGCGGTTCCCTAAAGTGTACTTATGAATATTCACCACCGCACAGACTGCTCCTTTCGCCCGGCCCTATAGTGAGCGGTGGACAGAGTGTAGGTTGGTTTAAGCTGCTTGACAGGAATACCCAGATGTGGTATCCACTGGAGGTCAGATGATCAGAGTTATATCCACCCCCTTTCCGGCCCCATAAGAAGTAGTGGCAGAGTATGGAATAACCTGATTCACTGATTCAATTGGTGGAGGAGTTACTGGTGATATAGGCTCTACAGAATTCTACCTGGCAGCAGAGCTTGGGTGGCCACTTAATGTGTGTGTGTTTGGCTTGAAGTTTTGGTGGTCTGCCAGCTTCACTTTAGTAGGCTGAAATTACATAGGAAACAGCAGTGACACATAAGAAATGAGCACACAGAAAATAGTAAGAGTTCACGTGTCATGTTAATGTAGTAATAGTAACAGGTGGCCCTGTACAACCTCTTAGACTAACTTGCTTTGACACAGAAGTTATTTAACCTGTTCAATTCCAAGTTAAGATAACAAGGGTTAATTAATCAGACTGGGATTAAGGCGAATAGACTGCTAGAATAAGTAATTTATAACTTGCTTCTAACTAATCTAACTGTTGTTCTGAAGGAACAGCAATGGGGGGGACAACTACCAGAGGGGTAGTGATGTCAATTGCCATTACCGTCCGGTGGGCAGGGCGGAACTGAAGGGACATAATCGCACCCATTACCAGTTCTGGAGTCTATACCAGGGGGTGGTAAGGAAGGAGCAGAAATCTTCAGGAGCCTATGAATGGTCCAGTCTCACCAGAAGTATGGTTCTGCGGTTGCTGCAGAAGTGGTTTCTGGAAGGATTGTTGTCTTCAGCTGGTAGAGATTCCGGCCCAAGAAGAGCGGTGGAATCTGCGGATGTACCAGCCAAGCACGAACTGCCGGTGTCTTCCTCCGGCCTTCGACGAGTGTTGGAGGAGCAGAGACTGTCTTTTGCTGGTCGTGTCAGCCCTTTTATACTAATCTCGTACAGGGTTTTCATTGGCCAAGTTGGAGGGGGTGATAGCCTCGTTCACAGGAGCCCAAAATTCAAAGGTAGAATGGGTGCTGCCCTCCTCGGCTCGCAGTGGAAATACATGACCTTGGTTGAGGAGGGAGCGGTGGCGCAGTCAGGCAGTACAATCTTGCATCGGGGCTTGTTGATGTGACATTTCTTGGTGAATCTTGACGAACAGTACGAGGTGGCACTGGCATGTCTGTGATTGCACCCAACATTGCCTGGTGTCCTGTAGGAACATGCTCAGCCTCCTCAGTACTGTAAAGGAGTAATGACCTACCCAAAGGGTTGAAGATTGCATCAAAGATGCTGAATACAAGATGGGGGTAAGTTGAAAGTAGAGTACGCATAAAAGATGCAGAAATACGTCATACGTCAACTTCTACAGATAAGAATCCAAGGGCAGACCTGTGCCTGTAAATTTAAGACACTTTCTAAAGAAATGAAAGCAATATAAATACTGTACATAATTTCAGGATTTTGTTATTCATATTTTATTTACAAGTGATGTAAATACTCTTAATGTCTTGACACGTGCCACTCTCATGTATTATACTACGATTATGACTCATCTGACTCAAGTATTCGTACTTCACCTGAGAGAGAGAGAGAGAGAGAGTCATAACCTGCCAACTTATTACACGGACATCTTGGATCACCACGACCCTGGATGGCGATTCCAAATGCGTGAGAAATAAGGTTGCGCAAGCCAGCGACCACGCCCCCCCTCCCCACTCATACTGAGCTTACAAGCTGAGGCAAAACCGAGCGCTTCCGATTATGCACGAAACTAAGCTGCCGGGCAGAGGGTAGCTACCTCCACCCCGGCCTCGTACGAGAGAGACATCATGAGGCGACATCACACCTTCAACCGCGGCTCGGCGCTGCACCTGTCCTTCGGACTATGTAAGTTGGTGTATGACAGGGTTCGCCATTCAGTTATTCTTAGACTCATTCCTTCGGGAGTTATTATTACTCAACAGTCTTCAGCTGCCACCAGCGACTGCCTATCTTGGATGTTGCTCAACAGTCTTTGGCAGCCCCCAGAGGTTGCTACCTTGGACGTCAGAGTTATTCTTCGGGTTAGTTAGTTATTTCCTTATCCACCCACTTGCTCCTTCACTTCGTGTGCTCAGTCATTCGACTACTCAACAGTCTTTAGCAGCCACCAGAGGCTGCTCTACCTTGGACGTTTCTCAACAGTCTTCAGCAGCCACCAGAGGCTTCATTGTCGACAACTATCACCGTCTACCAGACGATACTTCTTCTTCTTCATTCCACACATTCAGCTGCTGTTCGTACTGGACCAGCAGCCGCCTCTACTTGCTGATAGGGGCAACTACACCCACTGTTATTAGAGTAGTGGTCCTCTTTTTATCTATCTGTCTCTTCTAGACACCCCTTGTTATAGTTAGCTGTGACTTATTTGTTTTCATAGCCATCAATGCTACTAGTCATCTTGGGTAGCTAGGACCAGGTCGCCTACACCTGTACAGCGTAGATTACTTCCATACTCGCATTCTCTTGGTTAGGAGATAGCACACATCACTGTGTTTATTACATTTTTTAATAAATACAGATTTGTTTCATCACCCAGGGTTTTTGTTTGACCATTAGGAATAATACTTGAATACTTGCTGTGCACTGTCAACTGAGACCGGGATTGAGTATACCAGTACGACCCAGAGTAGGACTGCGGATCCCCATCAGGAATCCGCACATCTAAACACACACACACCATTCGATGGCCACCCGTTCTAGACCTCTGGGGATAGAACGGCAGAGCCATTAGCAACTCATTCAACCACAGAAAGACAGTACTTTTGAGTCGTATCCTAACTGGAGCACTTGGGTACTAGCGGGGGTATTTGCTCGAGAGTTAAGGCCTGACCCTGGTTGCGACCTACACCCAATAGTCCAGGAAGGCAGCCCATATGGCTCAATGCTTCTAGTCCGCCCGCCAGAGGTGGGGGGAGGGGGTTTCAAATGCACAGAGCTCATGCCGACAGCCACTGCTGGAAGTACACTAAGATAGAGCACTGTCTTGTGTTCACGGAGTACAGTAACTCATTAAGTGGCCATCCAATTTCTATGCCTGTTAAGGTAAGACACTACCAATGAAGGGAGGACCAAAGGACAGTCTGTATTGAAGCCAAGCGATTATGTGTCCTAGTCCCTCCTACCCTTAGTACGCAAGCTGACCGGGACAGCGCTAACCTAACCCGTCTGTTAGAGAAGCCTACCTCTCCTGTGTACTCGTATATCTATTTCCCACCTCACGTACGTATTCCTAGGGAATACCACCCCGTCGTACAAGAGTTAATACAGGATACCGAGATAAAGTATGGGGTAGCCAACCTCAGGTTCTGGAGCCCGAAGTTAGCAGCTTGGAATTGACGGTACAGTGTTGGCTAGCACGGGCTACCAAGGGCTGCCTCTAGATCTCCGTGGGGGTCTACAATTCTATAGTCAAGGTCAATGAGTCCTGAAAGCCTCTGCCAGTGTGCCGTAAGTTAAGTATAAGTTGATTGATCCATTGAAGTAATTAGTAATTGTTAAATTGTTCATTAATAAAGTGTTAAAATTGATGATGTGAAGCAAGGAATGTAAAGTTTACGAGTGAAGTAGCACTCTGCCACGTAAATTACATTCATTAAGCAACAGTGGTATGTTAATGGGTTAAGTAAGGTCTAAGGCCACTATGTTCAGTTAACTTGTATTAGAATTATGCAGTCACTAGGGCTTCTTAAGAGAAAGTATTCTATTGAACTTTGTCTATGAAATATGACAAGTAGTATTAAAATGTCTAATTAACTAGTAGACTCCTGAATATTGTGTAGAAGTCGAGAACATTAAAGGCAAGTAGATAAACCATGTTAAGTAACTAAGGTACCATTTATAATCACTCCATGTAAGCAACCATATTGTTAGTTTCCCAGCTTACTTTAAAATTTAAATCACTTGGTACCTCATTTATAGAAAGTACATATTTGACAAATTAACTATAACTAAATGTCCAATTGCCCATTTTACTTGAAAATATAAATTACCAAAAGTGTTAAGTGTGAAAAACTATGTATCTATTGCAAACTATTTTTGGACCTCCACACGTACGATAAGTTAGCCGTAAAGTAACTTTATAAGAAATTCTATTAAGACTCGTACCTAGATTGTGACAGGGAAAGCTTAGTTAAGTCTAGTCAATGGAAGGTCTACACACCCATTCACGTTTACCGTTTACTACACACAGGCTCAGGCGAAGCCACTTTCATGCTTGTTTTTTTTTCTTCATGGCAAACAGCAATTAACTTTTTCTCTCCCATCCCTTTTTTGTACGAGGAGGACACCTTGCATTCCCTTCAGTGTCGAGTCATACCAGCTATTCACATTAACTTCATTCTGCCTTTTCAGGAGAATATGTAAATTAAATATTCTACTTACCCATGCCTTGTGCAAGATTTGTGAACTGGTATGGCACAATTTAAAGAAGGCATATGAACCCTTACAAACTAGAGAATCCAATACACACTGCTTTGATTTCACGCACCGTAACCTCTCTTTTCCTTACTCCAAGCTATCCTTTCTCCCTGCAGGAAGAGAGCAACGAACCCGCAGCCTGTCCAATTGATACCAAGATGACACTCCAAGAATACAGATAAGGGGAAGCAAGGGGGAAGCAGAAATAAGGAGTGCATGAACAGAGAGACAGGCCCGCCAAGTGACAGATTGAAACCAGATGCCTCTTCACCAAGTGGCCTGAGATAACAGCTCACTACACCACAATCTGGACCCACTCACATGTAGAACAGGCACAGCTACAGACACGAAACCACCTATAGTTCATGGGCCTGACCTATATCGACCAACTAAAAAACTACTACTTTCTACCCTTCAAGACGGGTCTTCGTCAAAACAGGGGGGGGGGGATTGACGCTGATACATTTCTGCGCTTCTAGCAAGCGCACACATACCAAGCGACTTCACCCCATCTTGAGTAGCGATCACCCGATGGGCAAGTCACCCCCATTTAAAACAGTAATGGAGGTAGGACACATACCTACAGGGTATTTTGACAAGCCTCAATTAATACTATAGAGATATGATCTCAGCTTTTACTGTTCAACGCATCTCACCTAGAAGTTGACCCATCAACACCCCTCTTAGAATATTTTACTAACTATCAGATTGCCTGCTCCCTTCTGATGGTCGCAGTATATCAACATGCCGCTGGAGGGCAGCACGCATCCCCATGGAGCTCACAGCCTCCAGGAGCGTGCAAGTTTTAAGATGTAATCGCCTCCGCGCCAAGCAGATTAGGATCCAGGCATCCATGCATAACGTTAGAGCTTCCAAGCCCCTAGAAGTGGGGATGACTTCCCTCTTCACCCTTCTGAGAGTCTCAACAAGCTGGAAAATTTAGTGTAAATAAAAGTTCCAGTGCTGGCCTCTGGGCCTGAGGTGACAGCCAGGGCAAGTGCCGTGCCTACCCTTTCTCTCCTCTGCTTAGAAGGCCTGGAGATATCTGCAAGGGTGTGCCTGCACTAGACCGTCACCCTGTGTCTGTGACCGTGGTATACCAGTGGCAGACGAACACCTTCAGCAGCTACGGAGGACCTCCCCTTCGCCTTCCAGAGGGTTCACCACCTCTTCAGCCACTCCAGCAGATCCTGACGGCCGCCGCCGCCGCCTACAAGAGGGTCCTGCCGACGTCTTCTCCTACAACCCCTCAACCTCTTCCTTCCTGGTAACCTTCCCAGGTATACAGAGTTCAAGGTGACGACGTTCCTGCTGGATATTCCCTTAAGACTCTAGTCAGCCTCCGTCTCCACCCTCTTGGTGAAGACCTCCTTTGATTGTTAATTAGGTCCATTTACGACATCCTATTTGAATTCAATTACAGTTAAATTAATTTGCCTGATTTAAATTTAATCTTTCTTTGCCATTCATACTTCCATATAATTATTACATAACAGCATTTAATTATCCAAGTTACCTTCACCTGGCAGTAACGTACAGCCAATTTCTGTAAAACTGATTTTGAATAATAAATTTTATTACTTAACTTCAGGAGAGCGTTGAACCAAGTGTTTAACTACATATTCAATAAATGTAATTATTTGTTTTATATTTTAAATTTGTATTGCTTTGCTAGTAGCTTTAGATAACCCCGTTTATTAGACATTAAAGGTTTTTTATAAATGATAATTTTTTTGCATTAGGATAAAGCCGGTTGCTGCGTAATCACGCTACAAAAGCAATTACACAACACCTTAAAAGGCAAACAGACGTCTGCCGGCAGTAGATCATCTGGAGCACCAAAATCACCATAGGAACTCATTCAACCTGTGAAATCAAGTGTCTCAAATAGTATCCTACTCCGCCATTACTGGAGAACGGCCAGGTTGGAGAGTGAATTATTTTTGCCTCTTGACCCACGGTGGAAACTCACCTAGACGTTCTGTATAAAACAATGCTTAATATCCAAAGCTCTGTTTCACTGCTGGTGACAGCCGATAGTTCTATCCACTGCTGTTTAGGCAGGATGTGGAACGACAAGGTGAGATATTGCATTGTAAACCAGTGCATCTAGAAGTACATGATAGGGCCATAACCAATCACCAGCTTCGCCTTAATTGTTTGTTCACTAGCCCCCAATCGTATACTAGGACAGGTGGGCGCAAACACAAATTAAATCTCATTTTGAAAGTACTAGAAAAGGACATAGCAAATTTACCTACTCTAGAAATAGAAGTGGAGAATCCATTATTTTCACCGCTCACCAGAGTTTCAGCCTGCTTGCAGCTTGAGCATTTATTAATTTTTCATTTTTGCAACGCAATCCTAGGGTTCGAACCCTACTTATGAAATGAATCCTCCACCACAAACCTTCCCATCACAAACCAGGAATCTTTAGGCAGTACAAGCACCGCTGCACAGTAATCAGAGTCAAGTGCTGTCCAGCTGCTGACCCCCTCAACGAGCCATCCGACGAGGAGTGTGCAGCTGCCACGTTTTCAGCAGGTAAAACATCAAAAAGTTATAATTCCAGTCACACTGGATTTTATGCCAACTCGAAAACCAACCCATCACACTTTCTACACTGGCATACTGCATAAACTGTCTTAACCCCCTCGCTATGTTCCTAGCGAAACTGGCCTTGGGACGGTTGAAGGCCACCTCTTATTCTACAACAAGTCACCTTATCGGAAAATGTTAAATGTGAAATTGGTTGTAGGGGTTCAAGTTCCCAGCTCCCACACAAGAAAGTACCCTCCCAAATTACCCAACCAGTGAACCTTCCATGACGTGGTGAACCCCACCTTAGCTGGTACAAACTAAGTGGGCTTGTGTTCGACCTCCGGCGATGCCAGGACTACCCGCTACGATCCCACCTTCTTATTGACTGATCTTGGTTAGTGAGGCTTCACTCCTCGTTCCCTAACTGAAGAGACACCTCAATTTTGTTGGCGCCCAAAGTACATTATAATGCCTAGTATATTATCAGGGACCACAAAATGGCTTTGTATAAACAAGAACGTCATATTAACCGGGTTCGTACTAACGAGATTCGACTATACTCCCCACATGACAACCCCATGTCTCAAAAATTCCTGTGTGCTGGGGTCTGGCATTAAATTGGGGACCTGCAGTACTTATACATCAAACTCATCAACGTGAAAAAATTGTTACCAACACAAAATGTTAATAACACGCTAAATTTTTATTATGGTTATGCATAAAACATATAAATAAAAAAACTGGTTGCAGTTAGTTTCAAAAATCAAATTTTCAATAAGACGTTAAGTCATATGATTACATTTATTATTTCTGTGCCAACTTTATTCTAAGTACTGTACTCCCATCACTGATGATGAAAAAAAGAATGCAGCAACAGAAAGTAATTTTTTTTACTAAGGATGAAATCAAAAGAGCCAGATGAACAACAACTTGGAGACTGGTTATACTGGGTAACAGTACCTGCAGCCGGCTCTCATCGGTGTTGGTGGCAGCTGAGCTGGTGGCGCGGCCCTTGCCTGAGGCAGGGGTGGCTGGCTGCACTCCTGCCTTCTTGTACGGGCTCGCCGAGCCTTGCGGCCGCACTGCAACCACACAACAGACAGCCTTCACTCCCCCTTATACTCCAGCCATCAAGATGGAGCAGCTGCATTACAGGTAGCCACAGGCCACATGGTATATTACAATTATGGGTACTGGTAAAGTACATGTACACTCCTATTACAGTAGAACCTTTTTAAGAAGTCCCCTTTTAAACAAATTTTGTGCACAATAGTTTTACTTAATTTTGCCCCTGGTTCAAAGCACCAAAATAATTAGACCCTATTTACAGGTTTTCCTAATTAATATGCTTAAATTTTTCAGTCACATCTGAAAATACCTCAAGATAGTTTTACTGTAACTGTAAAAATTTACCCCAGCCTTAAAAAATACTCGACAAATTTGTAATAATAACTTTTGAGTAGGGAACTTTTAAGTAGGGATGGGTAGATTTCATTCTTTGATAACGCTGATTTTTTAAATTAAAATGAGTACCAAATATGTACTGAGTACCAATAAAGTAAATTCTCTGAGTAAATGACTTGGTATAAAACAAAGCACTGTACATTGAACTATATAGCAAAATCTTCTTTATAATATTCCGTATAGCAAAATACTGTATACAACAAACTGTAACTAAACTTGGTCTTTGCCAAATGCATAATAATAATAACGCAATTTTTACCACCATTTACCTAAATGAATTACATTCGTAACTGTGAAATTCTCATTATTGCAAATGGCAATGCTTCTTAATATATTAATTAGACTGTGTGACTTTGGGTGACTGACGTCACTGTTGGGCAAGGTTTTAATGTGTCGATCAGAGACACGGGCTATACAGGCTGCTAATTAGTCCCTGACCGGTATATAAGCTAGAGCACGTGACTTGATGGCACAGCAGAAAGTCTGGTGTGGGCGTAACGGTCCTTCGCACTGTTGGTTTGCACAAATCCACTGGTTTACCTGGAATGGGCATGGCCCGAGGTAGCTCCTGACTCGGACGCTGTTGCTGCTGGAGCCGGTTGGAACTGGTGCACAGTCCATGGGCGAAAGTGGTGTGCGGCTGGCGGGAGCCCGCGAAAGGCTGCTGGTCCGGCTGGGTTTGAACCAAGGGTTGTCTATTCCCAGCAGCACTGGAAGTCCTTGGTGAAATCTCTTGATGATTGGATGCAGCTCACTGGCGGTCTTGTGGGGTGGCTGAAAGAGGGACTGGGAGGTGAGGCCTCTCCAGTTGGCGGGTGGCTTGAGCTTGTTCCTACGGGGTTAGACTGCAGGGGGCATTTGGTACTGGGTTGCACGTCACGCTAGGCTCAGAGACAGTAGCTGCACTCTTCACTCTCCACTTTGCACCACTTCTAAGGGGTTTATGGTATAGAGGTAGTAATTAAGGTCTTACATACTAAGGAAGAACAGTCGGTGAAGAATCCCAGCTAGGTGTAAAACCAGTTGTGGCCAAGCCAACCAGAGTCGGACACAATTACTCCAACCGGTGAAGTTCAACGCGGTGGTTGGTGCGGTGGGTTACTCCAGATGTCTGACAGACATGTCAATATGGTTCAAAAGGGGCCAGGTCTCCAGAACCAGTCTTATCAATCCTTCCGGTGAAAATAACAATGCGGTGGATGGAGTGAACTAACTGGGCTGGCTGTCTAGCTGCTTCGTGGATTGAGTTTCTAGTGTTTGTGGCCCTACTGTACCTGATAAATCATATGGGTCATCTAATGTGTTTGTTTGTGATGTATGTGTACCCGGTTAAGGGAGCCAGCAGTCCTACTCTAATTTGGCAAAGAGGGTTTCAATGACGCAGTCTCCTGCTTTTCCTTGGTGGGTTGACGTCTACTTGGGATGAAAGTCACAGTCACCCTATAAATGAATACTCAAGAGGTTAGGTAAGATTACATGTTTATTCCCATGAGGAATAGATATGGTGGCCCGTACTAACTCCTAATTAACAATGAACTACAGTAATACAAGGTGAAGGTGACCTGGGTCTAAACTACACAACAGCAGATGCGGTTAGGTAGCTAAATACTAACTGATCCTAGTTCTAATGCTGTTGTTCAGAAGGGACTCAGGTGTCACTACCAGAGTGGTAGTGCATGTTAATGGGGGCTGACGACTTCTTCGGAGGTTGAAGGTCTGGAAGATGTCATGACTGTAGTAGTGGTCCTTTGTGAGGAAGGCGGTAGTAGCAGAGAGCTACAGCACATGATGTGGTAGAGCGAGCTGCTGAGTATTAGCTGGAGAGTTGGGGGCTGTGCACTTGCCTGTATGGATGGCAGGCTGTCGGGCCTTTGGCTCCCTTCGACCGGTTGAGCATCCTTCATGCTGGAGCTCCTCCCTTAGCGGTGAAGGCAGCTATCTCTCGGGGAGACTGGAAGTGCAGATTTCTTCGTATGTGGGTTGCATCACTCCCACAAGCTTAGTGACGGCACTGGGCTGCTTGGCTGACTTCTATCACATGTAGGTGGGTGGGTTGACATGACATCTTACATAAGGGTGAAGACGGTCTTGATTGCCGATCCGTGGGTGCTCCCTACCTAGGGGCGTGCTGGTGGGCTCTGGTAACAAGTTGTCCATGGTTCAAACACCGCCTGCGATTATGTGATGACACATGAAGATGAGGAAAGTTGTGTTTAATATAATTGTCAGAAAGTGTCACATGTCAATTGTGTATGTTTGTAGTTGACACATAACTTTTAATTGCATATATTTCATGTTAGAAATGTGGTGCTTTTATTAATGCAAAATGGAAACAAACTTTTTTTGTGTGCATCAAAGATTCAATGATGAACAAAATGACTGGCCATTTCTCACAACACTAGCGCTGGAAAACTCATTTCGGTACCACAACAGTGTCAACTACATCACTGGCGTGTATATGGAGTCGTCCACACATATGACTTGTTTTTTTCTTCTCCCCGTTATCAGCAGCTTTTTTCGTTGTGTTCTATTCTCGTGTTTAACATAGTTTTAAGGTTTATTTATGTACGTGGCTGTCTACATGCATGTGAAATAAGCATCTATCTAAAAATTTGTGTCAAGTTAAAAATAAAAAACATTGTAGTAATTTTACAAACAAAACAGCAACTTTACAACACGTTTAAACCCAGGTAATAAGCATTTGTTTAAAATGTGATGCAGGTTAAAAATGCATGTGGTTTACGTAAAAACCATTGCATAGAGCTGGCAAGAAGGGATAAAAAGTTGAAGAAAACTTGAAAATGTTCAACCAACCAAGATACAAGCTTCAAACATAATCTAGAAACTAAACGAAAAAAACCCAGCAGCTTGACGTGTCTTGTCTTATGGAACTGTGACACGGTCAATGTGGTTTGTTTGTGCTAGATCAGGCACACACTGATTATAAACAAAGTTATTAATTATTGGTAAGCTTCCGGCTACAAACTAGCATCAGACGTGTAGGTAGGTGGCTGGATACACAATCAGCTCTAGCAGGTATAAAAATGTGCCATACTAGAACACTGGCTGGGCTCGGTAAACCTTGAATCTCCTGTTCTGTTGCTGGTTGGTCGGCTTCTCTGCTAAGTGCAGATGGGTCAATTATGCATACTTGCTTGACAGCGGTATATGCCGCCTTTTGCTCCTTCCTCTGAGATCTGTGTCTTTTCCCAAAAGGCATATAGGTCTCGTTGATACTTAAGTATACTTTTGATCGGCGTGAACTCGAGACAGAACCCTAGCTAGGTGTACTTCCAGTAGTGGTTGACAGCACGAGTCCGGTGCTCCAATAAGCCCTGCACCTGTGGCACACGAACCTGGAGTGGTGAACCATGTGAACCGTCTTCCTACCACTACTGGGTAAGGTCGCAACAGGGGTTAGGCTTCAGACCGAGGCAAATATTTCTTCCAGCACCATAAGCGCTCCGGTAGCAGTACAACCTGGACTGACTGTCTCGCCTCTCTTGGATGAGTACCTAGTGGTTGTGGCTCTTCCTTTCTATCCACAAGGGTGTACAGAACGGGTGGAAGTCGAAAGTTGGTGTGTGTTCTGATGTACACATTCTGAAGGGAATCTGCCATCCTACTCTATGGTTCATACACTTCTTACACCTGGTCTTGGTTGATGTACAAAGATATAGTTTCTAGTGATTGTAGGTGTTACCTCTAGAACAGAAACACTCTCGGGATAGGAAGAAGAAGTATTTATTAGGAATTAAAAACACAGTGACGTGTACTCCCTCCTAATCAAGCCGACTATTATACGGAAGTAACCTATGGTAAACAGTGTAGGTGACCTGCTCCTAGAGTAATAAAGATGGCAAATGACTTTGATGGTTATGAAAACAACTCAGTCACAGCTACTCTAACCAAAGGACATCTAGAAGAGACTCTACAATAAGGGGGCCACTACTTTTAAGGGCAGTGGGTGTAGTAGTCTCTACCAGCAAGTAAAGGCAGCTGCTGAAAAGGAGGAACGGCAACGGAAGGTGTGATAGTGTCTGCAGGTTTGCTGATGGAGAGCGTCTGGTCGATGCAGATGGTGGTTTGAAGCCAATGGAGCTTCTGGTAGCTAGTAGTAGAGGCTGCAGAAGTCTCGGGTAACTGGCGTGGTAGCTACTGGTGGCTGCTGAAGATCTAGAAGATCTGATCGTCAGGAGAGAGCCCCAGCACACAAAGTGTTGAGGCGAGCTACTGGAGAAGATAACTCCTGTCCTCGCGACCGCGCACTGTTCTTTATAGTGCGCTAGGCATGTCCTCACCAGGACCAGGGTGGGAGATGTGACGTCCCTCTAGTGCGAGGCCCGGGTGGGGGTAACTACCTTCTGTGCCTGGCACTCAGTTTTGGCGAGTTTGACCACACTTGGAATGCTTCATGGCAGGTGAAGACTTGGTGGCTCACGGAGTGCGTGAGCGGGGGGTGGGGGTGATCATTTAGACTACTTTCGCAATATCTCATTCACATGTCTAGAATCTCCTTCCAAGATAATAGCTATCTAAATGGCACTCGTGAATGACGTTGCTTGGTTTTATTCACATGTCTGTTATCACTCACTAGACTGGGAGTGAACCTGTAGGCACTCGTGAATTACTCTGGCTTCAACCCATCCTCGGGTTACGTAAAATACATGATGGTTGATGAGTCGTAGTCGTTTAGTTACAATATAATACTGGAAAGCGGCACACGTAAATCTCGTGATTTTACTTTCAAAGGTAAATTTGAAAACTGAATTTGAACATTATGTGCTAATGCAGCAAATAATTACAATATTTTGATTTGGATTTGACTTTAGAATTAACACATTACAAATAGTTTCTTTCAGTCTCATCACAAAGAGGTTTTCCTTTGTATTTTTTTTTTAAATCAACTTTATTCGTAAGCCAAGAAGTTGTTTGAATCTAAACATTTTTCCAGTGAGATCAATTCTGATAAATTTATACACAGAACAACTAATGTTTCAATATTAATATTATCACTGTACTCTGAATTTACAAAAAAATTAATGGTATAGTGCGAAAGAATTTTTTTCGCACTAAGTATTACATTGTAAATACTTATTTTTATTAATCAAAATATGTACTCAAAACTGAGAATTAAGGGACAGATACTTAGCACAGACCTGGAATTAAAGCTGTCACATCCACTATTTTACAATGACTCTCAGAAAATTATCTGCTACATCTGTTTGAGGAACTAGGGCATCACTGGAAATTATGTTTTAGACTACAAATGGTGAGCTGAGTCCACAAACTTTGGAACATTCGCATAGTATTTCTGCTACCTAAATACTGCAAAAAAAATAAAAGATAGTAGAAATAAATGACATGATCTGAAGGTTCATAAGAAGTATCGAACTCCTCTCACCTCCACACTACTTTGTTGTTGCCTTTAAGTAGCTATTCCTGAGATGTATTCACATACACAGGATGCAACAAAGGTTTAAACACAGCAAGTAAATATTCATTCTGATCAGAGAAGACACAATGGTGAGTCAGGTGGAGCTAGTGTGTAGAGTGGTTGATGTACAGTGCTTACCTACGTGTTTGGGCTGGGGAGTGCCGGGGGCAGACTGGGGCGGGGGGGCAGGCACACTGAAGCTCTTGAGGGGGTGTCCCTGGCGCTTGCTCTCTTGGGGGGGACCCGGGGCCCCGGGTAGGCTCGACACAGTGTCGTAGCCTCCTTGCAATGAGTCCAACGTCTGGGCTGCAACAAGTATTCAATGCAACATCAATACGAACGTGAAACTTTTCAGCTTGTACAATGCACCACTCTAGTATTACTCAAGTTATTACGAGCAAGTGATTTCATGCCAACAGGTATTGAGCATGAAGCATATTATTGACTCTCTCACTATAGTCGATTTATGGTTACTTCCAAATTTTTTGAAGCCCTGCTAAAATTCTACTTTCAGGATATTTTTCCACCTCATGCAAACAAAGCTTAACCAAGCCTAGAAAATTACATCCAAGAAAGGGATAATGCACAGCAATTTTGCACATTGAAATTAATAATATTTTGCATCAGAACAATTTATTACTAAGCAATACCAACACACATATTTTGTCTCTGTTTTTATTAAGATAAATTATTTTTACATTATTATTGTTTATAGATAAAATATAGGTAAGGCTACAATTTAACCGAAAATATGATCTACTCTTGAAAAAATTCAAAGAAGGAAACATCTGAAAAAAGTCGCCACTCACTAACACATTACTGACCTCCCTTTTCCATCAAGGTTAACAATGTTTACATATGCACGCATGCCGGCCTGCCATTACTCAAGTTACCCTCCAGAGCTGCCTAACCCAGAGACCGCCCTTTGCAAAGCCACATTAACTACACTAGACTGAAGTGTTGAAAGGAGAATTAAAAACTGTCTTGAACAGCGCTGTGAATAAAATTGTTTAATTACAAGTTCATATCCAGATATAGAATTTTTTCTGTATGTGAAGGTTAATAGAACAAGCGAGGCGAAAACTTAGTGCAGTATTACGAACAAAATAACGTAAACTAATTTGGTTTTTTTTTTTTTGCCATCAGACAATGCAGAGATGCTGAATGCACACTTTAGTATTATATGAGAAATAATTTCGGAATGAATAAGTTTTGCAGCCAAACTATGGAACCATGAAGTTTTGCAAAAGCATTTGTGGTGATGCGTGCTCCTCTTTGTGGATAAGTGGTTAGGGTGCTGAATGTCCTTTCTGACCATCTAAGATAGAGGGGAGTCAAACCCCAGAGTAATTCGGAGTGTTAGGCTATCCCTTCCAGGCAGCCTTACTCTCCGTACCACAAGGGTCGTCAATAGTAGGGACGCCAGCTGTCCCGATAGGGGGTGAATGAGCTCAATTGGTTACAAGTTATGAGTGCTTGTAGAGTGAGCGATCTGGCTTAGAATGACAGGACTGATCCGCCGCGGCCTCGTGGGTTGTCATGCGAGGATGAAGTTGGATTTAAACCCTGATCTTCCACCCGGAAGCTAACGTGATTGTGCAGAAGTTGGGAAATACTTATGTTCTCGGGTGTCGAACACAAAGTATCCTGCCAGATTGTAGTCTCACTAGGCTAGATCGACTAGAGGAGCTCTGTGTGTCAGTGTTCGTGTGCGGTGCGAGTATCAGGATGGGCTGAATGAGGGTTTCCTCGGAATCTGATTCCTCGTCAAGCTCGCACCACCCTAACAAGTGTTTTAACTGAGTTTTGTGGTCAGGAGGCAACACTATATTATAATCAATCTGGTCGCTCTCGGATTCACAAGTATTCAGTGTACTGGAGTGTAAGTCATTAACTATCTGGTTCAACAAAGCTTGCTGTAGTAAGGCACACCTCTTGCATCGCCTCTGATGGCTTCCAATACCACCGTGTTGTATGCGCATTGATAAATGAAATATAGTAAATAAAATAAATGAAGGTTGTCAACAGGGATTGCGTACAAGCAGTCCTGGGCAGGGCGAAATCTACAATCACTCCCGTGGACTTGCTGTTCACAAGTGCAACCCAAGTAACAGAACCTTGTGCCTGATATCAGTGGCGGTTGCACTGGAATTTTGGGAATTAGGTCCAATGTCAGGCCCTGTCTCCTGAGGGATTCAGAACACTACATGGCCAGATAAAGACGTGTAGTAGGTTAGAAATAAATGTGCACTGAATGGATACACAACATTGAATTAATAAAGCAAAAATAATAAAAATGCCATAGGATCTAAAATGAAAATGACGGTAAGCCGACATACGAAAAAAAAAATTAAATTTGATACGTAACATTTTATTACCCTGCTAAATAATTACACACTACAAGCTAAGTAAGAAATGAGATTGAAGTACTGAATAAAAATCAACAGGCAAAGGCAAGCCTGGGAAAAATTAATAAAAATGAAATTATTAATTTCCTACGAAGATTCCTAACAAATTAATCAAATTAAAGTATAAGCTATTCACAGCGTGATCGTTATAAGGGACTCTATCCAGGGGGACGTAAATAGCGCAACAACCTATTACCGTGGAGTCAAGGGAAGTTGACTGAGGTATGGGTAAGTAGGTACGGTATAAGTGTGGGATTTACCATAAGTGGAGAGCTGTCCCTGGGCGGTCAGCTGAAGGAAGCTGTGTCTGGAGTGCTGGCAGCCTTCTGCAAGCTGCCAGCTGGAGGTGGTGGTTCAAGCCCTGCCTCGGGTTGCTGTGGTGAAGGAGGCTGAACCCTGGGCGGGCTGAAGAGGAGAGGAGAGAGAGTCTTTCACAGACTGTAGGTGAGCTCGCGAACCTTGCCGCCGGCGAGCTCCGGTGTCTCTGCTGGACCACGGGGTTGGACTTCTATTTATACGAAAATTGCCCTGTGTCAACGATTCTCCAGGAGTGGGGAAGTAGCGTAGCCTTCCAACACAGGGGCTGGTTTATCTGCTGCAGGAGCGCAGCTCAAATTCTTATCTAACCCTAGTGGAGATGATGAAATTTTCATGCATCCCGGATTGAGGCAGGCTAACCGTGACGTCAGAAGGTCACGGGGGGTGCTGCTACCTTGAGGGTTGTGTGAAACTTCTTAGCCAGGCAGGGTAGCATAGTATAATTCAAATAAATCATATTATATCTTCGTCGGAGTTGCTCTGGCGTGTTCCTTCTTGATTGGATGCGGAAGATTATAAATTCAGAAGTGAAGTTCAGTTACTTAGTTGACTCATTAAAGCTTGACGTTGACGCGTGCTGCTTCTACATCTATTATAATAGACCCCGACTCATCGCCTAGGAGTACTGCTTCCATTTCTACAGACGTGAGCAACATGTTGCCTACCCCTATAGGCAACGGGATCTTCTGTGTTTTTCCTTCCCACCTGGAAGGCATGCATCCCGGCAGGCACGCCCCCCCTTCCCCGCGCTTCATGCCAACAAGCTGCCCAGACCTCGGGCACGGCCGAGCAGACCCGACGAGGCACAAAGCCAGAACTGCTGACGAGATAATTCTCACGCCACCCAGGGACAGAGGAGGTCACGCTTCCCCCACTCCCCGTGCCGGCAGCCTACAAGCTACCACTATACAAGTCCAGCCGCAGCTGAGCTCTAAGAGTCATTCTTTCGCATCTTTTGCACCACCCACAGCACTTTTTGTACTTGAGAGTTCTAGAGAAGTTTGAAGTCTACAAGTACGCCTTCGTGGCAACCAAATACATACATCGACGACCAGCCAACCCGGCGACATACAAACACAACCTTTCTTCTTTTAACTTCATTCGTATCCTCTAGACACCTTTAATTAGTAGTTTAACTATAACTATTTTTTTAGTCTAGAATCAGATTTTCCTGTTTATTTAGAACCAGGTCACTTACACCTGGAGCCACGCAGTTACCTTCAGCTATTCTCGAGTTGGTAGGAGGTAGCACAGGTCACGTGTCTATTGAAATTTCAATAAACACACGTTTCTTTTATTTCGTGCTACTTTTATTTCCAGGATATATATATATGTATTCACAATTGGAGGAAGATTACGCTGTGCACTGCCAACGGAATCCGAGGAAGACATACACATTAGATGGCTACCTGTTTCTTCCCATCAAATACACAGCACTACTAGTGCTCGTGGGGAAGAAACAGTAATGCCCCAACCACTAGTTAAACCTTCACACCAGGAGACGCGACACATTCGGGTTGCTTCGCACTGCTCACACTATTAGTGCACGGTGACTGTGACCTGCAATGCTGCCGGGTATTCTGGGTGGACGCACAACCAGTATAGGCTTGGCACAACTCAGGCTCAACGTCCCTGATCAGCCCGCCTACAATGGGGGATCAGTGGGGTCTCTTAACGAGCCGGCCGACAAGTCACTATTGGGGTACACTGTTAGTATTTCTGTCTCAGTGCACTGCGTGATTTATAGAACTGTTACCCTATGCCTCATGAGAGAAGGAGTGGTATGAGACGTAGAGAGCAACACCTGGCTCACCCTGCTTCCTGGCTGAGGATACTATCACCCTATCCTATGCATGATAGACAGGTGGAGCGGGTCCATGCCGCTGAACTCATAAGTCAAGCAGTCAAGCCTGCAAAGGTAATATTAATTGAGTTTACACAGTGTGTTCGTACCAGCTACAAGTATCACCCTGTTGTCTACGGCTTCTTAACCGGAGTGGAAGTTCGCCTAGCTTGTGACAACTTGGTTTTCTGGATGAAAGAAGCATGACTTTGGAACATTCGTGCATGCATTCACCCCGTTTAAGACTAAACTTACCTCAACTACCTAACTAGAGGTTAGAATGTATCAGAACTAGCCAACACTCCTCGCCTCATCCCCGCTACCTAAACTGCTTTGGTCTAGCAAGTAAAATCTGTAGCTACTGTGTCCAGACAGTCTAATTGGACATGCGTCAACGTAATTTCAATATATTATTTCCAAGTCTCAGTGGCCAATGAATTTGAATTTGTCCCGCACTTGGCGCGTTCAGATGGGGCGAAGTTGGCCGTAGAGTTTGCATCTCGGTAGCGCAGAAAGCAGGAATGCGTCAGTGGAAAAGTGTTTTGTTTCTAAGAATACTATGGCAATAATATATATTCTTATAGGTTATAATACATATTTTTAAAGAGCAGTAGTTTTCAAAACATATGCAATACTCATTATACTTGAAAGGACAGTTTCACATGTTGTTCTAATATTGTAATGACAAAATGTTTTTGTACTGAACATATCTACACATGTTTTACCATTCCTTTGCATCTTTTTAACACTAACTCAATTAGCTCTACCCATTGAAAATGCCACTGCCCTGGTAGTTAAATATCATTTTCCAGTAAAATACAGTAGAAACTCAATCCATCGAGCCGAACTCAAAATTTAATTTTTACCGCATCATTTGAACAAAACTTTCTGTAGCATAGCTGAAAATTTCATGCTCCAATCACTAAACAACACAGTATTGACCAAAAAATATAAGTATCAATTGTAGTCACCATGGAATACGAAGTCAGTATACAGTACACTATGTACACATGCACAAGTAAAACTAATAGTTAACACAAATAAAATAAATTTTTAACACACGTTGTTTCCACTTACATCTCATTGCCCTGTGTTTATCCTATTTACTGTAATATATCACTTAAAAAAAAAGGGGGGGGGGGGTACAGTACACGTGTGGTGTGAAATATGTACTGTAGACGTTTTATTGGATGTTCAGCAAACAATTGCAATGTTTACGGCGGCATCCATGTTGGTAATGACCAGCAGAGCTACCACAAGAAACAGCAGTGACAAATTTTTTGAGATATTGATTCGCGATGCAACATTACCAACACCACTCACCAGTTTTTCACTTGAATATTTTTCCATGAAAATAATGACTGTATATATGTATAAATGTAACTCTAATAAATATGCCCGGAAAGTTAGCAAAAAAAGGCAACGCGAAATTAATTAACGTAGATTGTTTATTTGTGTTTTCTTTTTCATATATGGTCAATCGAGAACTTTACAACAGGATTCTACTCTATTATGAATGTTTTATTTAATATTCCCATTTGCATTGCTTTATTTTAGTTAAACTTGACAAATACCTAACTCAGGCCTATCAATGTTTTCAACATAAAGTTTAACGAGGTTGGGTTTCTTTTTGGTTGACTAATACAGTAGAACCCCCTTTTTTTTTACATATTTGAGGGGGGGGGGGGGGAGGAACTACTCTTATCTTGTAAAAGGACAACGTTAAAGAAGATCTATTTAGGTTTAAATACATACTTAACTACGTAAGAAGTAACAAAATCGTTTGTTCCTGGGTAAAAATTGTAGTCAAATATTTTTCCGTTACTGCACCATGTTAATTTTAATGTGCATGTAGCTATGTATTTATTTTACCAATTATGCAAGAGATTGCATGTTAGTTACCCAATGCTAACTAAATGAACACGTTAATGCTACGTCGTTTTAATATGGCAGCACTGTAGTGTAAGGTGGCACTGCACAAAGCTGGCAACACTGTTTCCCCTTATCGATCGCTGGACAAGCAGCATCATGTTTATGTTTACATTCAAAGATGTGCCTACAAAGATGTAAACAAACTTGACTCTGCTTTCGTTAGTTGTGGCACGAGTTAATTCAATTATGGAACAAGCATTTAAAAAAATATATAAATTATATGCTCGTAGCCACATAGACATGCTGAAGTGCGTAGATTTTGTTACTACAATTTTATGTTTACATAATTAACTGGCAAATGAAACATTGTGGTTATACTTCAGATTATTTTTATTGAGGTATCACAGTTTCTTAGGATGAAATGCATAAAGAACTGCAGTGATTACGTACATACATTGCGGGAAATACAGCTGCAAAGAGTGAGCAAGTAATGCATTCATAATATAGGTTATATGATGATACAAATAAAAATATATGCACATTGCGGGAATTCATGAAAAACGGGTACGTGAGAATGAGGATCTACTGTATGTCTAGTCTACACCCACAGAATGTTTGCATTGACTTAATTTTTATGTCAGCCCCTGAAATTCGAAGGATAGTTTCCACTTGACGCATGATACATTCCTGACTATACCACACACTCGACTTCGCATCATCTGAACGTTCTTTCCCTTCAAACAAGGTGGGGTTCAGTACTGGAGGCTGGTCACGTGATTACAGGATATGCCCTTGCAACAAGAGCCTTATTATAGACATGTCTGTCCAGCTTGTACTGTTCACTCAAAGTCAGACGCCACGTCAAACTCCCCGAAATGAGACTGTACTATCAGACGAGTGGCCGAGCACTCCGCCCAAGGTCACATAGTTCTACAGCATGCCAAGGGATGGCATCACCAGTACCACGGGATGATACTCGGTGTGCCAGCAGACAACCCTAGCAGACGACTCCAGCACACAGCTCAAGAGGCGGTGCTTGCCACCCTCTGCACCCCAGCGCCAAAGAAGATCCACGGACGAGGAGAATATAAGTCCATGTACCACCCGAAGACATCAATACTCCTAGCTTCTTCCACCACTCTGAACTGGGCCGGAAGGAGCTTACTCCAGCAGCTCGCTCTACCACTCCTGGTGCTAGAGCTCTCTGCTGACCACCAGTCTTCACAATCTACCACAAGCTCTTCAGCGACTAAGCCAACAGCCTCTGGACCTTCCAGAAACTCTTCACCACCAGCTCCTGAAGATGCCGTCAACCCTCTTGCCTTACCTGCTGGTAATGGCAATTGCGACAACACTACCACCTCTGGTAGTGGTTCTCGACGGTCCCTTCTGGATACCTCATGCTCGCCTTACCTGCTGGTACCGGCAGTCACAACACCACTACCCTTCTGGTAGTGGTCAACAGTCACTTCTGGACAACGGTTAGAATTAGTTAGGGTCAGTGATTTTCATAGCTACCTAGCCAGATCGCCTTGTTCAGTTAGCACCAGGTCTCCTTCACCTCGATTCATATAGACTAACTTCCGTTCAACTCCGGGATAGTTTAGGAGGTAGTATGGGCCACTGTGTATATTCTTCTTAGAATATATATGCATTTTTGTTCACTTCTGAGTGCTCGTATCTTAGTGCAACAGTGTTAGTCCTACATATATACTATGCCCACCAGAGTGAAACAGGAGACCGTGCTCAACCAAGTACAAACCATAGTGTAGGACTGCAGCCCCCGGGACGCACGTATGTCAAAACACACCCATTAGACGGCCACCCATACTGTATACCTGGTGTACAGTAAGATAGAGCCGCCACCACTCGTAAGACATCCAAAAGGTGGCTAGTCAGCCAGGCCCCTATACTCCGTCTACTGCTCTGACCTGAGCCTGAGGAAACCCACCACTCTGTACTGACCGCTCTGAACTGGGCCGGACGAAGCAGCACCAGGTACGTGTCTTGCCTGTGCAGCTGTGACCTTGGCTTTACACCCAGCTAGGGACCATTGTCACCTGCTTCACTCTTTCGAGACCGGTAGCTGTACCTTCCTTATGCCATACACACAGAAGAATGGTGCTCGGCAGAAGATCAGAAGGGCAACTAATGCCTCCAAAGCTAACCTGAGTTGCAACCCAACACCAACTGCACCTTGCAGGATAACCTCCGGTAACGAGCTCATGTCGCCTGTCAGCTAGAGAGGCCTCACTTACCAGCTCTCTCCCCATACTTGTTCCTGCACTCATTAAGACAGCCGGGTATCCACAACCGATAGTAGCAATCATTCGCGGAGACCACCAGCTTGACAACCACCGCCCAGCCCGGGCCTACACCAGCATCACCAGTGCATCAGACCCTGGGGCCGCCGTGCATCATACTGCACATTGTACTGGTCACCTACATTCTTGGCTGTTGCAAATTCAGACATGATTCATCCATACTCTTTTAATATGACTATTGTGCCTTTTTCCCCCCCGTACTATGACCTTCTCCATCTGCCCAAACACACGATCAGATACACGAATGAATGACAAACAATCGGAAATATGATATTGATCTGTGTTACAGGTGAAGTGGTATGATAAAGCCAGTGCATCAATATTCCCATCATTGTGACAATATTATGTTGTCCCAAGACACTCATCTACAAATAATGGATGATACAGTGGACTCTCAATGTACTGAAAACACATTTCCAGTTTTTATCGTTTATCAGATGTAACATTGTTTGAAATATTTTTCAGACCCATCACATAAGATTTCCTGCAATTATCGTTTTTAAGCTTGTTGTTTAAGCAAATATCTAATTGGATGTGAAATACGTTAAATGCGGTGTCCTATTTATCACTACTGCGGCACTGTGCTATCCAGTTCAGCTGACTGAGACTGACTAGCATGCTACCTCTCCTTACATGCCCGATGTGAGGAAAATGGTTACCTAGCAACCAGAGTGGTAAAAAAGATGCGTCTTTTCTATTACCTATTAATATTATCACTTGTATTTCAAAGCAAAAGATTTTGCCTCTAAATGTTACACAATACATTTTAAAAAGTTTTAACAACTTCAGCTCCATCCCTCAGGTATTTTGATTGGAGTATGAAGCTTAAAATTATTAAGTTAAAAAGTGATATTGTATTGTCAGCCTTGCTGCTTTTATTATTTACCAGTTCACCGTATTATGCAGGAGGACAAATAAGTTCAATATACAAAGTTTGTCACCGGCTATCGTATGTAAACAAAATTCTGTGTGCCTTCCTAGTATAAATAACTGCTCATTTTGCATAATAAATGGTATTTCTGTTTAGAAACGTGAAGTAGACCATATATTTTTTTAAACGAAGTAGTTTTTATTGATATAATGGCGTTCAGTTGTGCATGAATAAACACTTTTCTATACACATATTTTAGCAGCCGAATTAATGCACACTGCTCGCAAGCATTAAAAAAGGAACGTTTGGAATTTAAAACCAGTATTGTTTAAGAATTGAGATGATTAGAAAACAAGTCTTTTACGTTTCACGCACTAGAAACTTTGTTTAATTTAGCTAACTTCTTATAAACGCTACCAAATAATTCTATTGCGGGCCGAAAAGTATACCAAACGGATACATGCGAAATCACATTTAAATTGGTGAGAATGCTATTGCATTTCCACGTACTAAGCTCATAAAAATTGGAAAGACAGTGCATTTTTATGCCCACATGCTTCTTGTTAGGTTACACAGCAGAACAGTTGCCGAACGCAACACATCTTAATCTAAAGTGGTACGTTATTGGCCAGAACATCACGTGATGTAGAATGTTGACCAATGGCAGTCTTTGTTAGGAACACTACTGATTGTACTTTTATTTTGCTAATCACCCATACATGTGATTGCATAATGTAACACAATTAAATTTTCATTAGGAGATTTTGTTTATCAATAAACTTGTAGTTTTGAATGAAAGTTTTAATATTGTGTGATTTGTAGTGCAGTATCCTATATCTATGACACGTTAATTTGTTACAAAACATTTATAGGTTTTTTGAAGTATTATTTTTTCACTCTACAGTTTGTTTACATAGTTTGTTACAAGCAATTTGGATATAAAAAATTCTGATGAGAAATTCAAAGTACCTAATTTGGCATTTTTATGATAAAATGCCAGACAATGTGTCGCAAAATGCAAGGCTTGCTCTAAAGTATTGAAAACACATTTTGGTAGTAGGCCTACATTAAAATTAAGTTTTTATTTGCACATTTTGTTAAATTTCTAGTGTACCGACAAATTTCCAATCCGTCCCGTTTCCCGTGGGAAATTATTTTTCCCGCCTGAAATTTTCCTGAGCCAAAATTATCTATCCCGCCCAGCTCTAGTAAAAAGTAAGAAGAAAATAGAAAACAAAAAACTCCAGCGGGATGTAAACAATACTATTGATAGGGGGCCCGCGGCAGCTGAGCGATTAACTCGCTCGCCTCCCACCAAAGGTGAACTGGCTTCAATCCCCAACCGGGTCACAGAATTTTCGCAAGTGGGAATCGTGCCAGACGATGCCGTTGATCGGTGGGTTTTCTCTGGGATCTCTTGTTTCCCCTGCCCCTTCACTTTGGCGCCACTCCATACGTCAATCACCCTCACCGGCTCTCAAGACCTCGATGTTAAGAGCCGCCCAAATCTCATCACTCACCCACTCACTATCGATAGCACCAGTTATCGATTATCTGTGTTATTTTGCATTTGTGTAGTGTACAAAAATGATTGATACAAACAATCTTTGGCGAATGCACCAATAGGAAATACGGTAAAACGTAAACAACTAGAACAACTATTCCGAAAAAAATTGTTCCGGATATATTTTGGGTTTAGGACAGAATATCTCATTCATGAACGCTGTAAATTAATGCTTTACGATATCTGATATGCCGGTTTATTTAACATTGTGTTAAATTATTTAGTAATACTAATCGGTGAATAATAATTGGCAAATAATGTTCAGAGGGAGCTGATGCTGATGATTGTGGTATCGACCGGTTATTCGGTATTGCCATCGGCCCATCGCTAGTTTTTTTCTTGTGACCAATTTCGGATGTTTGGGAAGGGCTTTTGATTTGTGTCTGAGACACACAAAACATACAATGTGTCGTATTAGATGATCAAAAGTACTGGTAACAGCCGGCAACTGGTTTCTTATTTGCTATGTTTACTATGTTGCACATGCAAAGTGATGTCGGCACGCAAAAATTATAGAAATCCAACACTAAACAATAACAAGAAATTCCACGTCTATGAGGTGGAATTGTGCATTTTATCACCAGGCAGTCATAATTTGTTCGGCCTAGTCTCAAAATAAATGGTAATGCTAACGATAATCTTACATGTCATTCTTCTCTACCGTCCTTTTCCTATGTCTTGAATCCTTCAGTTTCTTTCTCTCCTTTCTAGGTTGGCAAGGTGTTGGAGGATTTTCCATTGAAATGGTATTATTTTTAATACTTCCAGAACTATTCCCCTGAGCAAATTATATGATCAACTACATGCTTTGATTGTTTCTTTTGGCACTGCCACAATAATCTCAGCTTTGTAAACATAATGAAAATTAAGTTAAAAATGATTAAATGGAAGATACCAGTATGCAGGGCAAATGAGTTTAGGAACATTAAACAATATTCACTAACCATTTTAACATTGAAACAAATGTCTCAGCTGCGATACATACCGGACTGATCAAGAGTGACATGGGCTCGTGACACGGAGTACTGGGTGCGAGGATACACCGGACGGGCGCCACCCTCACTACCGCCACTCTGGGGGGCTCCGCTCTGGACTGGGGTCCCTGTCACAGCCCCTGGAACTGGCCCTGTACACACGTTTACTCACATTCACACCTACAACACTACAGACCTCACCTTATTTACTGTTTTTATGCATCTTCTACATAATTTCTTGATATACTGAAAGCAACTGATAAGTACAGCTGTGAAAATATTCAGTATACTGAAAAAATAGCAAAATAACAGAACTTCCATGTTTTATTTAACTGAAAACTAATCATTCAAAGCCTAAACTTAAAAAAAAAATTGTTTTCAATGAATGCCAATATAATGTAAAAATACCCAACAACAACAACACCACCACCAACACCATCACCAACAACACCACCATCACCAACAACACCACCACCACCACCCCCCCCCCCCCCCACTATTACAATACCTACTATGGAAGAATCCATACTGAAGTCGCAATTTCTAAATAAAGCAATTTAGGCTACTTACTAAGTGTGCAAACATAAAATTTACCATCGGTCTACTTACAGTTGTGATGGTTTTTTAGATTTGGACATTAATACAAATATGCATAATTAAAATACCTACAAAAGATGGATAAAAAAAAAAAAAAAACAATTTTCCTACAAAAATATAAGTAAAAGTAAAACATAAATCGCTATTTGTGACATTTTAACTTTTAGAGAGAAAATAAGACATTACGAGTAATGAACTCAAAGACCTCTACTAGCACTAAAGTATTTTGGAAAGCTGATGGAAATCTTGGTTAAAGTCAGTGTCACATATGTACTATTTGATGCTTTAAGCGAACATACAGAAGAATAGGTAAATTCATTTCACATAAATTCTTCCAAATTGGAGAATAAAAAGAGCACTCAAAGAATACTTTAGTAATATACTTTTAATCTTAGGTCAGGGCAACTTAAACAATTTATGTTTTAAACTTATCATATAGAAAATATTTAATCTACAAGGTTATGTGCCACATTTCTCAGCATAATTCCATTACGTTTATATTCAGAAAATAAATTTTTTTTAGCATGTATAGTTTTCAAATTCAGCACACCCTTATTTTACTGAAAGTAAAATTGAAGCACTGCCAGTCGTCACGTAATAAATGTCAGTTTTCATACTGCTTTTACAAAATTTTAAATACCGAAATGAAAAAAATTGAGCTGCAGTGTGACGCCTGCAAAGTTGGTAATTTGGCAACCAGCAACACAGGTTGTAGATCATTATCTCTTACAGCGCCTGTCACAGCAGGCAGCCACAGTGGGGTGGGAGCGGCATCTCACTCTCCCTCACACTTCCCGTAGATAGTTATCCCTCAGCAGGGTGGCTTTTCACGCCCGCCCTTCCCTGTTGTTAAGTGACAGTCTGTCAGTTTGGTTCTTAGAATAAAAACGGCTACTGCTGCCTGTAAACAGCAGTAGTTGAACCTTTCTTACTCCAAAGTTGCCACCTTATTTCATATCCTCTGGTGTTATGGCCAAGCATAGTTGAACTGCGATATGGGCGCAGAGTATCTGAATTTATTTTCTCAGATACTTATGATACTGAAAACTATAAATTACAGTTGTTCTGATACTTAACCTTTTTTTGGTGTATCTGTATCAGGAATGGTATCAGGTCGATAAATTAGTATCGGTTATAGACAATGAAATTAGATTATTACTTTCTTTAGATACAAAAATTATGTGGTGTGGCTATAAGTTTTACAGTATTGATCACCTGTGCAATAGTTTCATCACTCACATTAATAAACAAAATAACCTTTATCCCACATGTGTAAAATGTAAAAAAAGTTGGAGCTCGGCCATAGTAGCCGTACATGTGAAAATAATTTCACTTCTGTACAAGAGAAAGATTTCTTACGTAGTTTGCACACACGCCGCAGCACCACAAGTGTACGTTGATAGACGCCATTTTGTGTAACATGTTGCAGTTGTTTTGCTTTCTCAAGTCATGTTAACATCTGTGGAATAGTAATCGTGTGACATATATTTGTAAACATAGTAAAATAATACAAATTTTATTTATATCATAAATGATTTGTAGGGGACAAATTAAGTCGGAATTTACTACGTTTATACGGAATTGTGATTTAACAATTGTTACAGGAATACAAAAATTTAGTGTGGCCCATACTTGAAATATTAATCATCTCCCATTTTTCATCAAAAACATTTGGTGCTGCTTATACATGCCAAAATACGTATCATGGACACAAGTGGAGAGTTTTCATCTCGCTGTGCTCTTGGTGGCGATAATATTCGGAAAATCTCTTGCTTTTTAATTTTAATTATTTTTCATATTTCTACACAATAATTGTGAGTTGGAACAATTAACAAAAGGGAAGGGCATTGATCTTGCAGTATTTATATAGAAAAACACGGTATCAGAACAACTCTACTATAAATATCGGCAGATACTGTGGTATCGGCCCAGCACTAGTATCAAGAAAAGTACTGGTATTGAGTATCGTGAGAATGTTTTGACATTGAAACTGGTATCGACTATCAAGAAAATATGTTATCGAGTCATCCCTAAAAAGAATATATTAATTTGTCCCTGTCTTAAACAGAACCCTGTGAGAAGAGAATGCCAGTAAAGCACCCTAGCACAGCTGTGCCTGAGCTCCACAGCAGATACCCCCCGCACTACAGGAAGACCTGTTGCCATCTGCCCAAAGAGAGATAGCAGCAAGTACAATTCCGCTTATGAGAGAAGAGCCACCCCTGGTGAAACTACCAGGAGGCCAAAGACACCCGAGACATCCTTAGCGCAGGAGAATATATGGCCATGCACCGCCACATACGGCAGTTGATGCTTGCGGCTCGCCTTAGCACCAACCATGCTAAGGCTCTCTGCTCTGTCTGCTTTCTCCCACTCTCCTCACGAGAAACCACTAGTTGATCACCAGCTACCAATTCAGAACTTCTTCAAGCATGCGCTGCAACCCTAGAAGAATCATCATTCCCCTCCCTACACTTGACACTTGCCGTCAAACCCACATCCCATAATCCCCTGTAAGTCACATTAGCACACCACCAGCTTCAGTTAGGGTTTAGTTGTTATCACGGCTACCTAATTTGTTGCTGTGTGCTCTTCTAGTTCACCCTAAAGGCAATGCTCTTTAAGCCGACAGGCCCCTTCACCTGTCTTTACTTTACTTTCCGAGAGTTAATCATCAGTGCCTTGGTTACTGTAGGAGAGTACGAGTCACTGTGTTCTATTCTGGATGGAATAAAACACCTATCCAGTTTAACCACCAACTGCTCTTTCTTGTATGAATTGTGCTTAGTCATCCCTGGTAAGCATCACCCGGCAAAGGAGAGGCAGGGAACTATATATTTGATACAGGTTTTGCCGAAATTTGTGTAGAACTGCAGCCTGTCCCCTGAAAAGGACTTGACATGTGTCATCAAAACACAACCCATCAGATGGCCACTCATACTGTAGACCAGATAGGTAAAGGTACCTGAAGCACACGTACGGTAGAACCATGACCATTAGCAAGACACACGACAAAGAGGCTAGATCTCCCTTGTCAGCTAATTCACTACCTTTATTGCATATAAACTCGCCAGAGGGAGTGCCAGGTCTGCCAAGGAAGGATCTACCCCTTCTGGTATACGCTCTAGCTAAGGTTATTGTTGCCTGCCACCCCGCTGTGGAAGTGAACTGTAGCACCTCATCCCCTGGTAAATGCCTTTCACCCATAGGAGGGGTAGTAATTGGAGCGACAGGAAGGCAACTGCCATCGTAACAGGCAGGTAAACATTGCTTAAACAACCTGTCCCAGTCTTCAGCTCTTTAACCCCCCGGGAACGAGCTCATGCCGCCCACCAACTGTTGAGGCCTCACCTCACAGTTCCCCCCGTCAAGTGTTCGGTCCCCTGGTGAAACTCTCCGGAGCTGCACACGCAGTTCTCAAGTTCCTCTGCCTAGGCCTACCTCTGGAACTAAGCATCAAGCCAGCTAACGATGTTGGACCAGCACCACCCACCAGCACCAGCGGTCCAGAAGCCCACCAGCCGCAGTCAACCAGCCTCATACCCGAGCCGTCTGGCAGACGCCGTTGCCACCAGCCAGCTGGGTCAGGAGACCCGATGCCGGACCTACGCCGATGAGCACCCAACACCCGGCAATGGGATGTAAGTCCATGGCTCCGCCAACAACCCATACACGCAAGTCCATACTAGCTCAGATAGACTTTGTGCCGAGCGAGTGGTCTACCCACCCGACTTTATGCAAAGGCACCATCAAGGCCAAGCACACACCACAGTATAGTTTGTACCTCTGCATCTGTGTGACTGATCTAGCACAGAACAAATAGACAACACCTGTTCAGACGTTGATGCACTCTGTCCCTTGACCCCTTGACTGCCATGCGTCAAATGTGTACAGGAAAGATGACAGCAAATTTAATCTTGAAAAAAAAAAAAAAAAAAAAAAAAAAAAACTGTAATTTACATGTGCAAGGACTGTGCAGAGTTGATACACAGTTGTTAAGTGATGTTGCTATAGCAAGACTGCACATTACATTCCAGTTATCTCCCAACCGCCAGACCAAGGACATGACTCGTGCATGTTGCAAAGCAGACAGATGTAGCGGCGTTCCACAAAACGTTCGCAGTGCATCTTTGTAAACAGAAAAACCTTGATACATTTTATTACTCCTTACCCTTGAGACCACGGAAATGTGACCTGTGCATGTCTATAAGCAGATAGACATAGTGATGCTAAGCTAAACTTGATATATTGTATATCACATGTGTACTGGAGTTTATATTTGTCTCAGAAGGAAGTCTACAGCATGTTATTTAATTATTTTCTTGCAGTTTGTTTTATCACCAGCTGTATACTTCAAAATCTATACACAAAGTATGGGATTCACCTGGCTGATGCATGAATTACGTTGCAAAGGTTTGGTAGAAAACATATAAACAAGGCAGGTAAGAGGTAAGTGGGCTTAACGTCTCATTGACAGCAAGGTCATTAGAGACGGTGCAAGTTGCATAGGGAAGAGGGATTGGGGAAGGATTGGGAAGGAATTGGCCATGGCCTTTGTTAGAGACCCATCCCAGCATTCACCTGGAGTGATTTCGGGAAACCATGGAAAACCTAAATCAGGATGGCTGGACCAGGAATCGAACCCGGGTCCTCCTGAATGCAAGTCCAGTGAGTTACCACTGCGCCACCTCGCTTGGTACATAAAAAAAAAAGGTTTGATATTTTGCAGTGGTGTCTAAACACCCAAAGTATTTACTAAACACTTTGAGTCCAACGACACGTTTCAGTATTCACTAAAACTCAAAGGATTATTTTTTTTGGGTGTTAACATGTTAGCTAAAATGGGTGTATTCAGAATCAAATTTTAGTTTTTGAATTTTTTATATAGAAACTTAAAACCTGCACCATACTTTCATATTTTTTAGTGTGCCATTAAAATGTAAGGTCACTGATTAAAATCAAGTTCAGGCAATTTGCCGACAAAAAGATTGCAGACCATTTAAGCACCTTACAGCTCAAGTGTTTCAAGGCGTGACACACACAAATTAAAATTAGCTGCAAGTAAGTGGAACCCCATTAAGCAGACAAATAGCAAATGATGTACAGGAACTTAAACCTACTTATAGGATTTTAAAAGTGATTTTCCAAATACAGTCAACTGTCATTGAACCGAAAACACATTTACCAATAAACTGTACCCACAGTTAATGTTCAGTGGTCCCGAAAAACTCCTACTTATAGAGTTATACACCCAAGAGGTTATGCTGTGTTGGCAGAATAAGTTCATGCGTTCAAAATTATGTAACGAAAATGGTCAAATTGTATATTAGTGTAAAAATTTAAAATTTTTTTTTAGCTACCCACTGCAATCTAAGAGTGAGATGCACTATAGCAACCAGCATGGCAACCTAGCATCCTCTCGCTCTCACACCCCTCTTTCGGTCTCTCTCAGCCATGCACCTTTCTTCCACCCTTACATACTTTCGAGAGGGGAAGTTGTTAACTAGCAAAAGAAAAAGCATGTCCTCTCTCTCTCTACCATTACTCCTTACACATCTGGCCACTAGCGCAAGTAAAGTGTGCCTCGCGATTGTAGAAATGTTATCAACAATCTCCGTTGCTCAAAATAGTTGCACCTATCATCACTAGTATTTCAAAGCAAATTATTTCACCTGATAATGTTACACAATACATTTTAACACTTCGTCACAACACTGGGGTCTGCCAGACCCTTTCTCCTATGTGTAAATTCTGGTGGTAGCACCCCCTAAACGTTTGTGTGATGATTCACCACATTGTGCTTCAGTTGCTTGTTACAGAGAGGTTAGAATTCTTCTTGGGGTTCCGTGGACCCCAGTGTGGTGACCATGTATGTATGTGCGTGCAGTGTTTTGAAAATACAATAATTTATTTTGGCACTATTTGAGTGCAGTTTTCATGCAAATATTTACATAATAGCTGGTTCTAGTTCTAAAAATAATCCACCATTTCAAGATGATGAATTGCGATCTTTGTAGTTGGATGATGAAGGTGAGAGTGATGAAGAATCTCTTTTTGATGGTGATGATTCAGATCAAGATCCCGAATATATTTTAGAAGAATCCAAAGTGTCCGATGAAGTTAGTGTTGCAGAAGAAGATGCAGATGATAGGCCTATAACTGCAGCTAGGATCAGAAATATTGCTTCGGTTCAAGGTGAGGAAGGATATCAATGGAATACAGTAGAACTCCAGAGACGAGGAAGACATCTCAGAAGAAATTTAGTTACTCACTTGCCTGGTGCACGGGAGCCAGCTAAGGATGTAACAACTCCTTTAGAATTGTGGAAAATACTGATTACTGGCAATATTTTGAATGAAGTATTACACCAAACTAATGAAGAAATAAGTAGAAAAAGAAAGGGTGCCAGCAATCCTCATACCTACCATCATGACAGCACGATTGAAGAGCTACAAGCTTTCTTAGGCCTACATTACTTAGCAGGTGTGCAAAGGAATTGTCACAGGCACACACGTGAGCTATGGTCTTATGAGTTTGGATGCTCTGTCTACAGAGCAACAATGAATGAAAACCAGTTCATATTTTTAGGAACGTGTTTGCATTTTGATGACAAAACCATAAGACCACAGAGGAAAGAAACTGATAATATGGCAGCTGTCAGAGATGTTTGGGGAACGTTTGTTGCAAATTGCAGGAATTTGTACACACCTTGCGAATATTGCACAATTGACGAGCAACTTATGGGATTTCGAGGGCACTGTGGATTTTGCATTTACATGGCATCAAAACCTGATAAATATGACCTGAAAATCGTTATGATGAATGATGCAAGAACCACATACATGATCAATGCCATACCATACTGTGGAATGGTTAGTATCAGTAATGAACTGGTACCTACATACTATGTAAGGAAACTTAGCAAGCCCATCCATGGAACACGACACATTACAGTAGATACTGGTTCAGTTCTATGCCACTTTTCCAGCAAATGCTCACTACGTACAATCTTACAATGGTAGGTACACTCAGAAGTAACAAACCAGAGATTCCTCCATCATTTCTCCATGCAAAGGATCCAGGAACATCACTCTTTGCATTTGATGAAAGCAAGATGTTGGTCTCTTATGCCAAAGAGAGTAAAACAAGATGTTGGTCTCTTATGCCAAAGAGAGTAAAACAAGATGTTGGTCTCTTATGCCAAAGAGAGCAAAACAAGATGTTGGTCTCTTATGCCAAAGAGAGTAAAACCAGTAATAAAAATGTTCTGGTTCTTTCTTCCATGCATTATAGTGCTTCAATTGATGAAGAGTCAGGAAAAACCAGATGTTATAGTCTTCTATAATTCAACTACGGGTGGACCTGATACCTTTGACAAGTTATGTCATATCTACACTGTATGCAGAGTGTGCAATCGTTGGCACTAAGGATCTGGTATAGAATGATGGACCAGAGTGCTATCAATGCTATGGTACTATACAACTTGAGGGCTGAGAAAAATAAATTGAAACGACGAATGTTCCTACAAGAGTTAGGTATGTCTCTCATCAAGCCATTCTTGCAATCCAGATTTCAAATTCCAACACTGAGGAGGAATCTTCGAGTGATGATCTCCAACATACTCCATATTCAATCTGTAACTCCAGTGAGGCCTGCTACTTTGTACAGAAAACAAAGGTGGCACTTCTGCCCAAGAGCCAAGGATCGCAAGACAAAACTGACCTGCGAGTCCTGCCAGCGTCCTATGTGTGATGAGCACCATTCTTTGCATTGTTTGGAGTGCAGTGAATAAAGAATACATCGGCAAAGACTTTATCCTGTCTTAGAAATTGTCATAATTCCAAAAACAATGTAAGAATAGGTTGTTATGGTATTTGTATGTTTGATATTTACTTGGTTTCACCAACCTTTCTAAGACAGACTGTGATGTTTGCTTTGATTTGTTTCTTCCAAATGCTAAACACAAAAAATAATTTGCAAGTACTAAACCAAACATTAATCTTTTTCATCTCAATTTGATTTTTATATTTTTATTGCTATTTGTTTTGTTAAACTATAAAAATTTTATATTATACATTTTAATAGAGTTAGCGTATGAAAATAAATGTATTTAGTAAACATTAATTTCCATTTTTTTCTAAAATTTTATGAATTTAGAAAATTGGGGGTCTATATGACCCCAGTGTGGTTACTGTGTGCTCATTATTATTGAGTGGTGATGAAGGGTTAAGAAGGAATTATTATTTGCAAAGATGTTTCCTTGATTGTTTTTCCTGTAAAGTTTAGTGTTTAATTATATCTGACATAAAATCAACACGATTTTAAAATAAAATTGTGACGATTTTGCACTTATCTTCTCTTTCCTTGGTCGTGTGCCTTGACGGAGGCTGCCAGCCGCTCCTCCTTGGTTGTCCCCCTCTCCTTACTCCTCTCTTCCCATCCGTTTTGAGCCAGCGCCGTGTAGGTCTAATGTTCTAGCGATATTCACTTACGTCCCACCGTCTGGTATACTTCTGCTTCAGGATCTACCGGCTAGCTTGATGCGAGCCATTTTAACGCCTGTTCACCCGACATTCAACAGTGATTTCTTCATAGCCTAGTCTACTTATCTGCTTGTTCATGTTTTTGGTGAAGACACAGAGGGTTTTAGCACACTTGCATTAACAATCCATTTGATTGAGGCCAAGTGAAGTAATGTTTTACGTGTTATTTTATAGCACGAGGTTTTGATAGGTTGTCTGTGGTCGCCCTCATAAAAGATTAGTTTCTTTTAGTGCACTTTAATTAACATTTTAATGTGTTTAATTTTATATTCTACAACTTTGGAAGCACATAATTTACTCACCGCCTGTATCGTTAATTGTGTAATTTTTTGGAGTTACCAAGAATAATGAAGGTGTTAAGTAAGGTTAAGTACATCCTTCTATTTACAGCAATTTTAGATGTATAATGCAGTTTTGCTTGTAATGACATGTTCACTTTTAATTGTGTTGTCAAGTTTAAAGGAAACTTAGGCACTTTTGATATGGAACCTTAGTAGTGTAGACGAGTTCATTCTGTGTCAGATGAGGAATGGGTCCGAGGTGAAATATTGTTGGTGTTTGTTAATATTGGTTCGCCGGCCTGCTAGCTTGAGGATATATTTACTCAAACAGTCTGTTCTTAGTTTTGAGGGTCAACTTTAAATATTATACGGATATTTTAAGAAACCTTATGGGTGTGTGAGAGGAACTATTATGGATTGTTCGAGTTAGAGTGCTCTTAGGGCATTTCATGCTTTGTATTTTAAATGAAGGTCTGTATTGAATTATTCACATACAGTGATGAGCACATTTTGGAATGATTTGATACAATTGTCATTGGCATATGATCTTACCATGTTATAATGGCAGCGTAAAGTCTTGTAATGTTTGTGATACATACCTTGGTATGCTTAATTGTACAATCTCATCCTTTCATTGAATGTATTGCACTCTATACATGCAAAACCTGTAAATGTCTTTGATACATACAATTGTATGTCTGATTATATAAGCTCAACTTGTTATTAAATGCATTGTACCTTTGCATACATTTAATATAAATGTTGTTTACATGGAATTATACTGAAGGTTTATTTAAACTACAATATTGTCAACCATTATATTGTTTCTGAGAACTCTGTACCAGCTATTGATTTTTGGCTTTCTCAATAAAAAGGAAATTGTCTCGAATTGTCTGGATTCTTCTTTGTGCTTCAGCACAAAATATTAATTTAACTCAATGGGCAGCATTTTTGAAAATAAGATGATATGCTTAGAAGCATATACTTCATGTCCCTATGTCGCCAAAAATTTGTTTGAACATTGAGTGAATTGCATTACCAAGCATAAAGATCATTTTCAGTAACTACCTGCGGGGAAATCTGAAGATTTATATTCATTTATTTCACTAGACATGCATTTCTTGAATAAATTTACATTATGTAAGGGCCTATTCGACACCTATTGCTGTCTAATAATAGGTAAGCACCATGCCCGAGTACAGCGTAAATCACAACAGGGAAAATCAGAGGATGTAGTTTTGAAAGATTAATACCAAAAAGAAATAAATTTTAATTGCCTTATTTATTCATTTCTGTACCAAAATTACAGTATTTTGAAGTGAAATATAATTAATTACTTGAAAAGACAGACATTTGCACGCATGCAAAGTGTCAAGAATATGAAGAGGAGGCGAGGGTTATATTCTTTCACCACTCCTGCTGCTTCCTCTTCATCGCCGCAACCACCTTGAACACACTGCCCAATCGATAATCTCCCTACATGTTCTCAGCTGATATAGTGCGTGCGGGTCATTCAAAATTTGCCTTACCTTCGGGTATCATATTATTTTCATTTTCAGAGGGTATGAAATTTTTCGGTCAGCTTGAATTTTGTGTCTGATTACAATCAATTATATACTGTATTTTGAGATGATATATTCTTTATTAAAATGAATTGATGTGAAATGTTTTTTAAACGTACAGTATTATTTACAGTAATACTAACACAATAATACATTTTAAAAAATCCCATTAACTAAACTTTCTTCACAGATAATGTACAGCATTCATTATACTCAAAATGAAGTGTAATAAGGTTAGAAATTGTATTATATTGATGTACATTTCAGAACACTCATCTACTGAAATCCCGCATGAGTGGAATTTTTTTGACAGTCCCCTGAACAAAAATAGATAAGGAATCTACTGCACATACATATGTTTAATTTTTTGAACTGCATTTGGTTGGAACCCGTCAATACTAAGAACAAGAAAAAAGCAGGCAATCAATTAAGTTAATATGATTAGCCTCAACCAGTATATTACAATGTAAATAATTACATATTTTGATGCAAATGTTGTCGATCCATCCAGACATGTAACTTTCACGCTTTTATAGCCTGTAGCCAATGTTATGTCATCTGTCAGTCAAATATAAGCTATTCACGGTAAAATGAGCACTTTTGAAAGCCCTGCTTAAGATCTACTTGTGTGCGCATAGTGTATTCTTCCACCACATGAAAAATTAACATTGCCAAGATCCTGATTATTTTATTTATGCATCAGCAGAGTAAAACTGTAAAATTATTAAGAAAGTAAATATTTTAATGACACATGGCACATCCCTGCACATTGGTAATGCGCACTCTGCATTTCGACTTCGCCCCATCTTCGAGTTGCTACACTTATATGAGCAAGTCACACGGTGGCAGTTCAATTAATAAAGTGCATACACACCTGCTCTCTGCCTAGTGAGACATTACAGGCACATGGTGAAGTTAAACATTGTACTGTCCAGCCGAAGTCGCAGTGTGGTCGTCTATTTCCCGCCCAAGAGATTTTACTGGTGGACGAGTCATCGACACGCAGCTAACAGAGAAGCTAGTTCCAAGAGATGCTGTAGGATGGCAGCACCCCGCCTACGAGGTCGTCACAAGCTACCAGAGCCTCGTGGAGAGACTATAGATGTCAGCAGCCTCCAACAGGGGAGATAAGGAAAGGGTGGCTCGGCTGCAAGGCCAACATAAACTACCTCTGCGAAGTGAGGCTAGCCACCTCTGCACCCCTCTAACAGCCAACAAGACCGAATTTTTCGTATATAAGGTGGTTGCCAAATCCTAGGTCAGGATAGTTGCCGGCCCTCCAGCTTGCATAAAGCTGAGGGCACAACCAGGGGAAGTCGCTGTCACCCTGACCTCACAGTTTGCAAATACTTGAGCTGATTTAACCCAGGGTTTCTGACCACTAGGCCACTTGCGCCGAGGTCACCGAAGTTAAGTCTCCAGGGTAAGCCGGTCTCTGAAGACGCCTGCCAAGACGCCGTCAACAACACTTGGAAGACGCAGCCAGCACAGTATCCAGAGGTATCATGACGTCCCTACCTAGAAAATCTTTTTCCGTCACACTTCCAGGTAGCAGGTTACGCCGAAGTCCCTCCTAGACTGTCCCCCCCCCCCCCTCGGCCCATCCGTAAAACAACATAATTCTAAAGTCTAATTAAAATTTTAAGAAATTAAAATTCTTTTATGCATGTCGTCTTCACCTGCTCTAACGTTAGCTTCTATTGTTCAAATGAGCTACGCATCTCTCTGTTTTCTCAAAAAGTATAATTAAAATAATGTGGATTCAAAATAACACTTGTTGACTTACTTTATTCAAACCTAGACTAGATTCATGCTTAGATATCAACTGTGGCATAAATCTCGTTGGTACTATTAATTTTAGCAAACTCCTACTGACAGGTACAATCAAGCCGGATGCCCTTGAATTATACCCAGCCTGCAAAGGCCGGGATAATGGATATTTTACAGTCTTAACAAGACCAGGAAATCCAAGGACAGTCCGGACCGCTTTTACCCCCAGCGGGATTCACTCTCAGGATCACAGACAGCTTTCTATTATCCACCATCTCAGTCCCAGCCTGCAGCAAAGACCGGACCCTGGAGACACCGGATACTGTCTTGTGTTCTGGAAGTGTACTCTTTCAATACCGAGTCATATTCTGAGTACAAATAAAATTCAGGGCATTCCAACTGTCAGGTACAATAGGACCAGGTGACCTTGGGTTATCCCAGCCTGCAAAGGCCGGGATAATTTACATTCCACATTCTGAATAAGATTGGAATAACCAAAGTACAGTCCGGGATGTCTGAGCCTCCAGCAAGATTCAAACCTAGAACCCCAGGCTATTTAAGTATCCACCATCTCAGTCCCAGTATACAGTAAAGACCGGATCCAGGAGAGTTTGGATACCACCTGGTGTACTGGGGGTGTGCTCCTTTTCTGTTAGATTCTATTAGGATGCCTTTTTCTACTAAAGGACAAGCTAGCCAAATACGTAGATTAGCCCGACGGGCATTACAAAGAGCACTAGACGCTCAATCTCAATCAGTAACACCACTAACAACACCCTAACCTCTTGTTTGTCATTGAACCATTATTTAGTTCAGGGATAAAAATAAACAACGAGACTTCTCCTGAGTTCAAGGCCATAAAACATGGTGGAAATTCATACTCTGCATAGATTGGCCTTGGCACATGGTCGACTATATCGACACCCCAGCTCCATCTTTGCCTACGCCCAACCCCAAACCAGCTACTGATTCTAGCTCTGCCTTACCAGTGCGAGACACCTTCCCCACGTGCCAGTTTCACATGGCTACAGAGAGGGTCGTTAATATTCATATACCACCCAAGGTCACAAACCCTCATAGAATAGTATCTCCCGATTTCGTTCCAACACATAAGTCGACTAGACCCGAATCATATAAGACACAGAAAGCAGACTCCTCAGAATAAGTCTAGGTACCGAGTCGTATTCTCCTCCAACCTTCCATAATTTGATTTAACCTGTGACAGCTGGCGTCATGGTTTTTAACAACCTTCATGGTAAGTAGGATCAAACTCCCTGGATGGGAGAATTATCTGATCAGACTTACCCGGGGGTTTGATTCCCCTCCTCCTACTAGAGTCTCTCAGTCGGAAGGGTTAAGCCCAAATCTTCCAGGGTAGGAAGATCCACGACCCAGCCAGGCAAATCTATTACACACCCTCTCGACACCTGAGGCGAGACTCAATGTCTTTCAACAATGGGAGTGTAATCTGCATTTCCGATTTACAAGTTAGGGAAGACGAACCCCTTTCCCTGGGTTCGCCCCGAAACGATCTTTAGAAATGTGCTAATTATTACGTGCATTATGCATAAAAAAAACATAAAGTAAAATTAATCCTGTCATTAGTCACAAATATTTAACCTAACACTTTTAATTAAGCGTTAAGACATGGAACTATTTTCCTCTCCATCGTTACCAACCTTAATGAGCACGTGTTGAGCAGTGCGCCCGTTAAAACATATGCAGGTATGGGGCAGTGACATTTTCCCAAGATTCATTTCGAAAGTGCTCATTTTACAGTGAACAGCCTAAGAGTCTAGCACTAGGCAGATGATTTTCACAGCGAGCAAAGCCCAACTACCGCAGCATGAGAAAGAGGGAGAGGGGCAAGGTGCTCATCCTACCCTCACCCCGTGGCCAGAGTGAGAACGGTTATGCATGTGTAATAGACCTCTAATAATGACTTATCATTGCAATAATAAATCCTACCTTTTTCATGCATTAAATTAATGAATATGGACTCTGCACTTGTTATGCTGTATTTAGTTGAGATAAGCGAGTGTGTGCAATATTAAAAAAAAAAAAAAAAGAGATAAAACATTTTTCGATTTAGTCTTGATTTAGTTTCAGGATCTTTTGAGGCTTTTGAGATTTTACCTTTATTAGTAAATAAGGATGGTTTTTAGTACAGTAAGAATCACCTTCTGAATGTGTACTTGAATTTGTAGTTCAGGTGCAATTTAACTACAGTGGAACCCTCGTATAAAACTATTCAAGGGGAAAACTGAAAATGGTGTAATTCAGGGGAAAGTGTAAATGAAGGGAAAGTGTAAATAAAAGTGAAAAACATTATGACAAACCCAACTTCAAGCTAAGAGTTACTAAAATAACAGCAAATGTATTATAGTACAATGTTTAAACACTAGCACAATGTACTATTCAATACCTTAAGTAAACATCCAAAACAACACGAAAATTAATTTCTCATCAATTCTTCAAAATCAAAGAATACAAGAAGCACTCAAAACATCCTTTCGTAATATATTTTTAATCTTAGCTCAGGGCAAATGAAACAATTTACGTTTGAAACTTACCAAATAAAAAATATTAAATCTACAATGTTGTATACCACATTTCTCCGCATAATTCAACTACTAATACGTATAGCTTTTAAATTCAGCACTCCCTTATTTTATTTAGAGACAAACTGAACTCTGCTAGTGGCCAGGTAATGAATGCCATATTTCATATTGCTTTTAAAGGATTTTAAATACTGAAATGACAAGGTGAAGTTGCAGTGCGACGCATGCAAAGCTGGTAATTCGGCGACCTGCAATACAGACTGTAGATGATTATCAATGCCTGTCACAGCAGGCGACAGTGGGGTGAGAGCAGCACACCTCTCTCTCCCTCCCTCACTCTTTCCTCTTCCAGAAGATAATTATCTCACAGCGGGGGAGCATCTCCCGCCATCTCTTTCCTCTTCCGTGAGTGACAGGCTGTCAGTTTTGTTCTTGGAATAAGAATAAGAACGCCAACTACTGACTCAAAACAGCAACAGTTGAACCTGTCTTACTCCAACATCGCCACCCTATTATCCTCTGGTGTTATGGCAACTCGCAAGAACATACCAACAAATGGTGTATATCGCAGGAAGGCACTTACATTTGCCATATAAGTTGCAGGAATGTAATTTATTGTAAACATAGTGGAATTGGCAGGGCCGAACAAAAGTGGTGTATTTGATGGGGGAAATGTTATTGGCGGGAATGTCAAGTCCTCTGGCGCTACACAGGCGGCTTTAAACAAGACCAACTCCTGGTTTATTGCCACAGATTTAATCAGTATGATCGACAGCCAGGCAGGATGGGCTCGCCATCCCCAACCTGGACTTTAGACATGATAAACCAATGGGAGGACAAGAGCCCTAGCAAGGGCTTGTACTTCCCCGCGCTGAGGGAGTAGTGTCCCAGTGATGATAAACGGCGGCAGCGGGAATGTAAAATCCGGGTTCCACAGTAGTAAGCGTGAATAATGAGCTTCTCTTTCACAAAGGCCTCAATGCCCCCATATTGCGAGATAATCATTAAAAGTAACATTGACAAGGGTCGATAAAGGATGAAAAAGGAAGAGTCCAAATGTTTTGAAAGCAATGCAGTAAGTGCTCACGATGTGCTTGCCAAATGTGCCCTGCCTGCCGGGTAGGCTTCCTTATAGGAGAGTTCAGGGGTAACTACAACTACCCATTGCAAAATAAACACAACAGAGACTTTCCATTCTTATATTTTTTATTTATTTTTTTAAAGAACTGTCCTCAGCTTTTGTTGGAGAACACACTTTTATTTTGTATGACATTTTGCACACCTAGAAAACCCTATGTACACATCAGGAAGGAAAGCTCTAATGGGTTAAGTCTGCATGTATATACAGTAGAGCTTCACTATAACAAACCTCAAGGGACCAAAATATGGCTAGTTTGTTATAGTGAAGTTCTTTATAGTGAAGCGCACAAAACAAATTTCTTGAGGTAAAATTATATGTGGCGAAATGTTACTGAAATGCAGTTAGTTTCAAATCTTTATTGCCAACCTCTGGCCAAGAAAGTAACTGTCACTCACGCCGCATACGAGAGGATAACAGGTTGCGTTCAGCAGAAGAACCACAGAACCGCACATATGCAACATGGCTGCATCTGGAATGCTCACAGGGGTGCTTGAAAGTAGCATGTTCAGAAGCTTATAAATTGAAAACTTAACATAATAAGTTAATAAAACATACCACATGTAGGTCACAAGTGCCTTTAGTGTCAAGATATGCAGAAAAGTCAAGGTTATGAGATTTAATTTTTATGCTGCGAGCCTTTGAATTTCGCAATTTGAACACACATCTCGAACAAAAAGCCAAGTTCAGAGGCAAATATTTATAAATAAAGCTACTTGAGGTAATACAAACAATAAACACGTTGCTTTCATGTGCCTATAGTATAAAGATATGCAGATAAGTCCGGGTTCCGAACCTCCATTTTTCTACTATGAGCCTTTGAATTGGTGGGAAAGATACTCCTGGGCTAGCGTAAAAATAATATATATATACACACACACACATATATAATATAAAAAAATCATGAGCACAAGTACACACAGGTTGGTATTTGCAGACAGACACAATGTGCGTTTGCAACATTTTGCTCATTGGACCTGCTTCTTCAGGTACCTAATGAGTGATGCCAAAGTATTTGTAGGCAAAGTATAGTTACTTTTAAGCATACCTGCCAGAGGATACACACAAGAGTACAATTGGAAATTTAAACACATTAGATGTTTCAAACATTTAACATATGCGTCTACATGACATTACAGTGTGACTAACTCACTTGCACCTTCGCGTCTTGCACAATATCTACCTGACACACAGGGCTCTATCTTGGGTATTTAAAGTCCCTGCCAATTATCTGTTTTCTCCATGGCTGCAACGTTTACTATGCATACCACACCAAACCGCTTGCTTAACTAATAAAGCAACCAGCAAATACTGCAATTATACATTCATGACTGAAAATGTGACTCCATACTCCCTTACAAAGGTTCTGAAGGAACTGAAAAATTCTGACTTATTAATCACGAGAACTCTGTTAGAGAGTCAAATTACTTTAGCATACATAGACAATTTGCAAAATTATGTAAACTTATAGACAAGGGCAACTTTTTAAAAAGTTAAATTGTATTTCACTAACATGTCTATCTGCAACTACCAATTTGTGCATATTTGCACTAATACAATTTTTTCACTAACAATAAAAAAATTATTTGACATGTATAGCCACATTTTACTTTAATATTTACACTATGAACTTTGAATTCTGAAAGAAACAGAATTCTGGCAACCGCTGTACATGCACATGTACACGCTACAGTGACAAAATATACATGAGAAGCATCCCTGGTACTCACGCTCTCTGTGCAGCTTTCCTTCTACAGGTGAGGTGATTTTCTTGGTTTTCACCTTTCTGCGGCCTGTTGACTCTTTCTCTTCTGCTGCTATACGCGGCCGTGCGCAAACAAACACCAAGCAAGTGCAGAAACAGGCGTGCGAGTGTTGAGGGAGACCGGTACAGGTACAGGCAAACACTGCTGCTAACCTACTAGAACCTCCTCAAAGTGAATATGTCCCTCCTTAACCCAAACACTATCATGATCCACACGTGCAATAACTGCATTGCTTCATGCCAACAAACTGTAGCCACACAGTTTTGCCTCTTGTAATAAGAACACTATAGGCTTTCCTTCAGTACTCAGCTGTACCGGCAGTTCTACATGTACATTCGAGGCTCCTCTACAGCCACTTAATGAACAGATATCAACTTCAGCTTCCGGCACGACTACAATATGACAATATCATTACGGGTATGCACTCATATGAAGAAAAATTCATGTGAATCACCATCACTAAATAAAAACTAAAATGTGAAAAATTGTAGAATCAAACTAAGAAATTGTCGTACTTAGATTTGGACAGAGAAAGCATGATATTTTGGCCATTTATAAATGTATAAAATACGGAGAGGCCTGTGAGCCTGGGATTTTTAGTTCGTGCCAATCTCAAGTAAGACTAGTGAAAAGTTCCTGAACTCAGGCTCAAGCCCATGAAAAAATTAAGGCTTTTTAATATAGATTAATAGTAATGTTTTGAAGGTAATCTGTTTTTATATCTGCAGTTATAAGGAATGATTTTAACACAACACTCCCAACTTTTAAAATATTTTTTTTTTTTTGTTTTTGAATTAAAAGAAATGCCTGTTTTCTGTGAAAATGTTTCCATCATTAATTAAATTTTAATAACACTATTTATTTTGTTTCACTTTTTATAAAATTGTGTTAAAAATTTGTGTAATTTTTAAAATGCAATATAATATCACAAACGATAAAGTGCATGTACAATTAATTTTCATTAAAAATATTACATTTAAGTGCTTGATTTTACAAAAATATGTTATTTTATTGACTGAAATTTGCCAATTCAATATATAAAACATTATAAGTCAATGTACACAGTACATGTATGTGCATACAAAAGAGAGAGTTGAATGAATGTAAAAAATAAAAGCAATGGCATGCATCACCAGACTGAGTCCAACACAGAATATATTCTACTTTTAAAAATACAACAATAAAAAAAACTTTTTTTGCAAACTAAAGTAAAATACTTTTGATGTGTACCACATTTAGCATAAGTCTAACCATTTGAATGCAAAAACATAAAGACCTTGTATGGGTTTGTTTCCAATCAAAAATGACACACAATTATGTAGCATAACTGGTGCACAACACAGCTTAAGAAAGTCTGCTGTCTACAATCAGCATTAATGAAAAATAATGAAGCTGACATGTGACAGACTTAGGGGCAGGAGCACATCGGCATGTACTAGATCTTCAGTTCGTGTTATGTCAGACTCACAGGCTTGGGGATGCAGAACTTACTGTGGGACGGTCTGCAGGATCTGGCGCTTGGTCTTGATTGTACCTTTGAACTGTCGAACGGGAAGGTCGCAGGCAAGGCACAAAAACTAGCTGGGTTAGGTTGGCCTTGTGGGTGCATGACGTTGGCAGGGCCGGTGACTTACCTCTGACGTGCCTCACTGCCATGGGTCGAACACTCGTCGGCGTAGGTCCTGGATGGGGTCTATCGACTTGGCAGGCTGACAGTGACTGCTGGTCGACTCCGGCGAGGGTCTGAATGCATAGAGGAAGGCAAGCTTCCAGCCCGCTGTCAGTGGCTGAAGGTTTCTGGTCCAGCATCGTCTGCTGTTTCGATACCCAGTACCAGGGACATGCAAAGGCAAAGGCACTCGACGACAGGATGAGCAGCTCTGGGGGTTTTCACTAAGGGGTCAAACTAAATGGGCGATGGGGGGAGGGGGGGGGGGGGGGGGAAGCGAGGTGAGGCCTTAGCAGTTGGTGGGCGGCCTCAGTGAGCTTCTCGGGGATCAAGTAGCTGAAGGCTGGGGCATATTGGTTAAATAGTGCTTGTTTCTCGGTGAGGATAGCAGCTGTCTTCCTGTCGCCCCAGATATTTCCCCTTCTGTGGGTGAACTGCATTTACCAGTGATGGGGTACTACAGTTCACGTCCGCACTGGGATGGCAGGTAATGATACCTATAGCTAAAGTGTAGCACAAAAGGGGTAGATCCCCCCCTGGTCAGACCTGACACTCCTTGCAGCAGGTTTATACGCGGTGAATGGAGTGAGTTAACTGACAAGGGTGATCTAGTCTCTTCATAGTTTTGTCTTGCTACTGCTCACGGCTCTACCCTATGTGCACACCAGGTACTTTTGCTTACCTGGTCCACAGAACGGCTGGCCTTCTAATGGGTGAGTGTTGGGTAACATACAACAAATTCTTTTTACAGGACATGCCACAGTCCTACGCTAGATTAGGCAAACCAGATTTCAAACCACGGTTCCCTGCCTCTCCTTTGCAGGGAGCCACAAGGAAGTACTAAGCACAGTTCACACAAGAAGGAACGAAAGGATGATTAGACTAGTAGTGTGTTTTATTCCATCCAGAATAGAACATGGTGATCCATACTTTCCTGCTGTAAATCAATGGACTGGTTAACTTAAGGATGGTAAAAGCAAAAGATTGGTGAAGGGGCCTGTCAGAGAGCCTTGCCTAAAGGATGTGCTTAAAGAGCAAGAGCAATGAATTAGGTAGCCGCCAGAACAACTGTACTCTAACTGAAGCTGTGTTGTCCTAAAGGGACTTAAGGGAGGAATATGGGGTGTGTGGGTTGACTGCAAGTGTCAAGTGTAGGGAGGGGGGAGGCAACGACTCTTCGAGGCTGCAGCGAGTGCTGAAGAAGTCTGGCATTGGTCACTGGTGATAGCAGCGCGTTTCCTCATGAGGTGGAGAGCAGACAGTCTTAGCACAACTGGTGCTGAGGCGAGCTGCTGGTATCAACTGAGGTTCTCTGGCTGTGCAGGGCCCTTTGTACACTTGGCCAGAAAGTGTCTCGGGTTCCTTCAGCCTTCGGGCAACTTCGGCAGAGTGGCTCCTCCCTTTGTAGATGGGAGCTGCACTGGCTGCCATCTCTAAGGGGAAGTTGAGAACAGGGTTTTCCTCATATATGGGTGGTCGAGGTTGTGGCGGAATGATGGCCTGAGTGGCTGTCCTTCAGGGTTCATATCTCTTCTGGGGCACGTGACGTGCAATAGATGATAGGGAGTTATATCAAAAAAGAAATAGTGTAACTACGCATCATGTGTCAAAGTGATGAATTTCAGGTGCAGTTAATGTTAAAGATAGTGATGGGATGATTCGATTATCGATTCTAATGATTCTTGTCTGAATCGAAGAATCAAAGTGTTCCAAGTTTTTGCATTCAAAAATTTGACTTGATTCTGTAAAATTTTCTTACTGGGAGGCATATTCTGCAAACCTGGTGACGTTTGTATATGCAATGCAAATAGCTTGTGTGCATTGGCAGTAGTATTTAATCAGGCATAATAAGAGGCACGATTTTGTGGTAAATCACAATAAAACGAAATAACACCAAAATACAAGTTAAAATGTGAAATAACACGAAATACAGACAAATGCGCAATATCTCACGAAACTAGATTATTCTACAAGAAATGAACCCATCTCCCATGTTATATACACAAATTTACTTTGGCACTATAAAAATAAAAAATTTATAGATGTGTGAGTCTTGGCAATATCCAGAAATACTCAAGATGAAAAAATTCTCGATTTCGCCTCGAGACAATTTTTAAATCTCGGAAATCATAGTTCTACATGCAACACGCGCACAAACGTACATTAAGTTCTTTCTTGCATAACAAAATGTAAACAAACATATTCCAAAGATTACACAAACTGTAAAATATGCCCTTTGAAATAAGCTACAGTAGTTTGACAACAAACCACCTCCAGGCACTAGTAACAATGGTGCAAGGTGAATACTCACAACTATAATGTTTGCAATAATCTATGGCCGCAGTGTCGAACAGAATGTTTGTTTACATTGACAGTTAAGTGTAAAATTGCATGAAACGAAAACATGATATCTAAATTGATACATTAAAAAGACTGTTTTCATAAAATATTAAGTTTCATAAATTATGGAAAATGCTGCAGCCGATGTAAAAGACTGTAAAATGTCATTAACTTGGACATTTTGTCCGAGCTAATGCATGTATTTAAACTCCAATGCACGGCAATTGATTTGTTTTGCTTACATTCAGTGGTTTTATAAATCGCCTCTAGACACAACAAAATCAAAAGTTAAAAATGTCACACTGACAAATTTACAAAAAGAATATACTACATACGTACGACTTGCCCTAATGTTTACTGTATATCCCTAAAATTATATTGTTTTGTTAAGTGTGCAGTATTCTTGAAAAAACTCGATGTTGACAAATTGGTTTTACCTAGTAGGGTTATTTCTATAACAAAACTATAAATATTTTCCACAAAGTACTGGATGAAATAGATAATGCCAATAAATTTGCTAGTTCAACTAAGAAAAATTATTTCTCTCGTTCTCATTATTGCAGTCCCCGCTGTAAGTTGTGTGAAATGTAGAACTGTACAACTGTATACAAAATGTTGCAAAGTATTTAACATTAGTTGACAATCAATCAAATTGAATCCAGAATTGAGAATCAAATTAAACATTTTTGGAATCAAATTAAGAATCGGGATTGACAAAAACCTTCAATCGTCCCATCACTAGTTAAATATTGTGTCTAGTAACACATTAAGATCTGTAACTACATCTGCTATTTTCTGCCAACTTTACTGCGAGTATTGTAGTCATTGCTTATGCTAAAATGTATGTAGTTACAGGGAAGGGACTTTCTCAAAGGTTGATTTCGAGGGTGTTAATTTTATAGTGAACCATTTATATTGCGCTTGCATACTGTAATATTAACGTTTTGACAAATGTAAAATTCACTCTTGGTAACTTACATTGCTGTACCAAAAACTTAATAATCTAGTTTAAAATCAACAATTTTCCAATAAACTAAACATACCCCATTTTAAATTTTTACATCTCACCTGAAACTATTAAATATTGTTCTGATAAACAATTGATTCAGCACAAACTATCACAATCAAATGCTCGAACCAACATTTTTTTTAATACTTCACATGTGAAAATTGAACAAATATTGAGTATTTTTGAAAGCGTTTGTTTATTTTAAAATTTCAAATAACCTGACAGATGACATGTAGCTATGTATACATTTATAACTTCAACTCAGTCCATGGGAAGCCACGACACCCTTACCGAAAGATAAATCTGGACTGCTACACCTGAGAGATGAATACTACCCACCGTTGCTAGTATAAATAAAATATGAACATTAGTCATGCATCCCTGCCTTGCCATCTCAACAGAGCCAGTCTACCTCTAAGCGAGCGCCATGATACCACCCGCAACGTAGAGCTACCCCGCTTCCAACCCTTGCTAAAAGAGCATAGCAAGGAATGATGTTGCGCACACAGGGAGCAGCTGGCTGGCCGAAGATGCCCGAAGGAAGATACCAGTCTGTATTTAGGGCTGGAGGAGCCCCAAGAATGCAAGCTGACGTCAAGTTGTCATCATATTGACTAACTCTGCCGTGCTAGGGCCCTCTACTGCAACCAATCAACTACCAGCGAAGCTTCAACCCTGAGACAGGCACTACACTCACTTGGAAGTGTCACACCCCATCCCTTCAGGACCAAGCTACACAACAGTAGGGTTTGGGTACTTCTCACTTTATTAGTTGCTCTAGGTTTGCTCTTGCTTTAACCGGTCCCCTTCACCTGTTCACTGGATGCTTGGTAATTACGAAAACTCAGGAGTTAGTACGAGTCACCGTGTTTACGTATTTCGGCATGTATAAGCCGCACATTTTCAACCAAATAAATTACTAAAAAAAGTGGGGTGCAGCTTATATACGAGATATTGGCAAAAAAATTTTACCCCCAAAACATGATTAGAAATGTGTGAACATACTACATTTTAATATTTCAACTTAGTTTTGAAGGGATTTGGAAGGAAGAAAGAGAAGGGAAAGGAGGGGGGAACGAAGAAAAAAGTGCAATTATAAATACAAATTTTCTATCACAAATGTTTTGTAGGGAAAAATTAGGTTGGAATTTATTGTGTTTGTATGGAATAGAATCTTAACAATATTTACAGGAATACAAAAATTCAGTGCAGCCTATACATGAAATATTAATTATTACTAGTTTTAGATCAAAAAAATCTGGTGCGGCCTATACACGCACGCAGCCTATAAATGCATACGCTCAAGTGAACACACTGCGTTCCATTCAAAGGGTAATTTGTACCTCTCAAGCCCGCCCCCGTAAACGACATCACCCAAAGGAACGACAAGTGACTGGGCGACTGGGTCTTGCCAAACCATTGTCGATACTAGGGTAGGGCTGTGGGCTACTAACGGGGTAGTTTGCACATCGTAAAACGCAACAGAATTTGCCAGCCACCTAACTGTGCAAAGGCACTTGGCGGACACATATGTTGGAGCCCTTTACTAGGTACACTACACGAGGAAGCAAATGGACCACCAGAGTCAGCTAACCCTCTCCATCCACCACGTGCAATTTGCAGGTTGAAGTGCCAGGCCTGACAAGGTGTGACCCAGTACCCTCTAGCGGCTCATGACGAAGTCTTAGCACCACCCCAAGTCAGCTAACCCGCTCCATCCACCACATGTTATTCGCCAATTAGAGCATCAGGCCTGACAAGGTGCGACGTTACAACATCTGGGTACTCATAGCTAGGGAATTACTTTCACCTGCGTCTTGCTTGCTATGACGACCTAACCTAACGCCATTCACCTGATGAGGAGGGACTAAGTGGGCCGATAAGCCGACATCTACAGCTCCTACAGCCAACCAACTGCCAGGTAACCAATCCCAGTCGGCCTTCAGCCTTTCCTTCACTCGGGGTAGGCACAAGCCGCCCGCTGACTGCAGGAGCCTCCTTCCTCCGTACCCCGTAGTAACTTGTTCGAGCCACCCCAGAAAGATTGCCAGCACACCGCATCTCGCTGTCCGCCTGCGACATGGACTGCCCATGGGACTGGGCCTCGCCAGCACCCACCACTGTCACCCGGAGCCTAGCAGCTCCCGGATCAGCCACTCCCAGCCGCCCTTGGATGGGACCCGGAAAGTTGTTTACTATAGCCTGCCAGCGGTCAGCTACAGCGCCAGTCTACAAGTGGTAAGCCAGCATCCACTGCCATCCCCACTGCTTTAGTGCCTACATAGCCAGCCTCTGCCCAACCAGGTTGACTCTGTACACCAGCTCCCTCCGAGCTAAGGCACACCTACAATAACCAGGCCATAAGGCCGCCCAGAGTTCTCAGCCTGGCCAAACACAGAAGAGCCACCTCTGTACACTAGCTGATGTGCCATGCTTCCCGGCAGTCGTGCATCAAACCAACGCAAATTCTGTGAAATTTTTTTTCCAAAAACCAATCTCCATCTGAACAGTTTTATTTTTCTACCAAACTGTCTTGGCTGCTGCATCGTAGACCAATTCACGACTTCGTTTTTATGCTACTTTTGATGGGAATCTATATTCATGTATGCAGTACTGAGTAATCCCTATACTGAAACATGCTGACAGTTTCATTAATAAACAATGTGTTGTTTTCTTTTATCAAAAGTAAAAAAGTCTCATAGGTCACAGACTCGATGACCTAACATTGGTATAGAAGTAGAAATTTTATGAGCCTGAAAAAAATTTAACGCAGAGCTTGAGCCAAAAGCAGGTATTTTCGAGTACATACTGCAGACGTCTAGTATCAAATTCCAGTTTCATTACCTATGAAAAACTAAAATTATTTTATTATGATTCATTAACTAAAATGATTAAACAGGAGAATTTCTTTACTATTAGAGATGAGTAATTTTTAAGTTTTTGATGAAACAGTCAAAATGTACTGTCCTTCACAATTTTCTGCAATGCTTTGGGCAGTTTCATAACAATCCTGCTGCTATGATAACTGGTGCAACATGTTTGGCGCAAAGCTAATAGCGAGGGATCAGCAAGAAACAAATAGAGCACTGTGACCAACAAATTATAGTAATGAAGCCAAATACAAGTTAACCACTTGGATCAGATATGAGTAATACATTTTGTAGCCTGCAGTTTCGTAACTGTGTAGGACATGTTACAGAAACTGCATCAGAAGTAAACAGAGAAGTGTTCTAGCAGACGACGAGCTGGCAGTAGTGCATGCCTGTGCCTGGCCACATGAAGGAGTTGTGTTTCATGCAGCATAGAGTGCAAGGCTTCCCACCAGCTGCAAGCACCAATGTTACTTTCAGAACATGTGAATGATTAAACACATAATAGAACAGAAAAATTCCACTGGGAACACACTGAAAGCTTTGTAGTAGTCAACCTGTAACGCAACATACAGCATTTGAATCGTAATAAGCATCACACTACCAAGTGGAAAACATGCATTTTTATGAACCATGTACTACAGAATGCACCATAAAACAATCATCAGCTAGTTAAAGTCTGTAAGAAGTTGACATGCAAACCACTAATAGGGCACAGCACAGATGTGCAAGATTGCTAGTTGAAGTAAACATTCCATTACAAATATAAAAATTTTAATTTCCATGAACATTGAATAAACAAAAGTTATAGTCTATAAATGTCTCAGAATAACTTTGAAAACGTTGACGCGTGATGGTCAAGGCACAGGTATACATCAGCACCTCAATAAAAGTTGTTTTTAGTTCTGCACTAGATCAGGTGCACAGGTGCAATGGGCACAGACCCTAATGTGACAAGGTCTGTAATAACAGGAAGACTAGGTTTTTTGACAAGTAAAGAAAAAAAATGAGGGATCTGCTACAATTTGGGAATCGTCTTCAATTCAAAACCCAGGCGATTTTGAAAGGCTTTTCATGCTTAAATACAGTATGTCCTAAGGTTTTGTAGTGCTGAGACTATACCGGTCAACTTTGACAAGGGTCCCCTTATCTGATGTCACCCAGCCACCAAGAGGAAACGCTTTGCTGGGAAGCAAAATGGCTCAAGTCACGAATATATAACACCAACAAAAGTTTTACAGCGTAAGAAAAATGCTGTTACCATACAACCAGGTTAGACACACCTATTTCATTGTGATTAGCTTTTCTTTAAAAGTAAATAAAATATATCACATTATTCATACAATAGCATTTCTTCTTGAAGGGTTTGTCATAAATTCATGAAAAATACTTCAACCTAAATATTTTTTCCAGCACTTCACAGGGGTAGTCTTGAATTCAGGTTGAAATATTTTCCCCTCAAAAATAATTTTTTGGGAAGGGTTCGTCTTCCTTTCAGGTAAATATGGTATTTGACATTTTGCTTATATGATGCCTTTATACAGTGTAGGGAAGGTAGGCCGCCGGCTTGGCTCAAAGTCAAGCTGTCCTAATATTGGTTTATGAGTGTGAGGTATTAGTGGAGTAGCTGGCTTAACTCCCACTGCCAGTCGATGGATGCTTGTCAAAGCTGATCCAACGTCAGGTCTCCTGGCCCGGCTGGTTGGTGGCGACTGCGTCTGCTGGATGGTTCGGTGTAGAGGCGTACTCGACTGCGGCTGGTGGCATCTGGCCCACTGGTGCTGGTTGGTGGAGATGGACCTGCATCGTTAATGGGCTCAATGAGTAGTTCAAGTGGTAGGCATAAGTGAAGGATCTCGACGACCAGGTGTACTGCCCCGGGGAGTTGTACTAGGGCTCCAAACAGATAACTGGGGAGAACTGTGAGGAGAGGCCTCGAACAGCTGACGGGCAGCATGAGCTCGTTTCAGAGGTGTGACATAGGTTGCTTAAGCAGTGCTTGCTTGCCAGATAGAATAGCAGATACCTTCCTGTCACTCCATTTACTACCCCTCCTATGCGTGAACGGCATTTACCAGGGAATAAGGTGCTACCAACAATTCACTTTCGCAATGGAGTGGCATGTAACGATAACCCTAGCTAGTGTGAGATTCAAAAGGGGTAGATCCTATCATGCCAGACCTGGCACTACTTCTGGTAAGTTTATATGCTGTGGAGATAGTGGGTTAGCTGACGAGGGGAATCTAGCCTCTTTGTTGCATGTCTTGCTAATGGTTGTGGCTCTACCGTACGTCTGCACCAGGTACATTCCCATGCCTGGTCCACAGTATGGGTGGCTATCTAATAGGTTGTCACTGTATGACGTACGTTGAGTCCTTTTTAGGGGTCGGGCCGCAATCCTACACTAAGATCGGCAAAATCAGTATTCAATGCGGAGTTCCCTGCCTCTCAGTTGTAGGGTGAAGCTTACAGGGGATGACTAAACACAATTCACACAAGAAAGAGCAGATGGCTGTTAAACCGGATACATGTTTTATTCTTTCTAAAATAAGACATAGTGACCCATACTCTCCCACTGTAACCAAGGCACTGATTAACTCTCGGAAGGTAAACAAAGACAGGTGAATGTGCCTGTCTGCTTGAAGAGGCCTGGCCTGAAGGGCAAGCTAGAGAGCACAAAGCAACAACCAAACTCTATCTAAAGCTCGGGGTGTCCTGAAGGGACTTAAGGGGGGAAGTATAGGGTGAAGGTTTGACGACAAGTGTAAAGTGTTGAAGGGGGGAATGACGACTCTGCTGGGGCTGCAGCAGGGCTGAAGAAGTCTGATGTTGGTAGCTGAAGATGAACTGTTGGTCTCTCCTGGGTAGAGCAGAAAAGAGCAAACAGAGCAGAGGACATTAACATGACATGTACAAAGATAAGCTGCTGGTGTGAACTACCATTCTGTTGCGGTGCGGGGACATACCGTATTTCGGCATGTATAGGCTGCACATAAAAAAAACCCACAAAAAGTGGGGTGTCGCTCATATACAAGATATTGGCATAACAATTTTTTTTTGGGAATTTTTTCCCCAAAAACATGTTTAGAAGTTTGTCAACATACCGTACATTTTAATGTTTTAATTCTCAACGGCAGGAAGGAAAGACGAAAAGGGAAAGAAAAAAAAAGTTGTTTACACTCTTGAAGTTATTTGTTCACTTGAATTCATATAAACAAAATAACCTTCAACCCGCACGTGTAAAATGTAAACATGTGGGAGCTTGCCCATAGATGTCGTACATGAGAAAATAATTTTTCTTACTGAACAAGAGAACGATATCTTATGTAGTTTGCATGCCCGCCATGGCTCTACAAGTGCACATTGATAAGATGCCATTTTGTGTAACATGTTGCTGAGGTTTTGCTTTCTCAAGTCATGTTACCACCTGTGGAATAGTAATCGTGCAATGTATATTCGCAAACATTGCAACATAACACAAATTTTCTGTCACAAATGTTTTGTAGGGGAGAAGTTATGTTGGAATTTATTATGTTAGTATGAAATTGTGACTTAACAATATTTTACAGGAACACAAAAATTCAGTGCGGCCTATACACTAAAAATTAATTATCCCAAATTTTTCATCAAAAACTTCTGGTGTGGCTTATACATGCATACGGCCTATACACGCCAAAATATGGTATATTCCTCTTGCGTTGAGTGTATCTCGGGTGTCTTCTGCCTTTGGGTAGCTTTTGCGCGGGTGGCTCTTCCCCTGTAGGCTGAGCCGTACTCTGGTGCCATATCTCGGGGGCGGCTGGTAGCCGGCCGGGCTGCTGTGCAGGTTGCATCTTCTACACAGTTTCTCTGGTGCAATGTACTGGTATTTTCCCATTTCCCGAGTTTTATTGAAAAGCGGGGGCAATTTGATATATTCTTCTTATGAGTGCATTGGTGTCTCAGGCATCCACCTTATTACAGGAGACGTAATGTTGGTTTGAATAGCTTCAGTTTATGGTTGTCTCACCTGTAGGGTAAAGTAGCGCACACGTGATGATACGTAGTTGCAGCAAAAAAAAGTAGTCTTTACAGGCATCACGCATCAATCGCACTCCCTCTCTTGCGATATAGAAACATTACATCAATTCTGGTGGGTAGGTGATGTCAGATTATCATCTTAATGTGGGCAGCTTTCGCTTCTGTCTAGGCCGCTCTTCTGTGCGGCATGGCATGTGCAGGTTCTCTCTCTCTCTCTCTTTTCTGCTCGGGTCGCTTGGCCGGGGATGCGTTAATGGCCTCGGCCCCCTGGGGAGTTGTGTTATGTGAAGGAAGTAACGGGGGTGGTTCGACTGTACAGAGTGGTCATAAGGTCTTCTGAACCTTATGTCCACAGGATATGTTACTTAACCTAAGCTATGTACACTTACCTACTTAAAAATATGTACGTGTTTGGACTTGTAACCTTGTAAATATGTATAGTTTAGAATTTCGCAGCAGAACTTTATGTAGTTTCTTAAACTGATCTCGTAATACTTGTGCCACCTGACTTGGTGTGCAATTATCACTTGTCAACACTGTCTCAAGGGTTGATGGTCATGTGAAGCTGCTGCCAGTTGGTTGTTTTCTCGCTGAAATCTGTTGTACAGTCCACTAATGGAAATTTAATTTTAGTAGTTTTAAACTGACCACAACATTGTTGGCCGGATATTTGCCTGCATCGTCTTTTTAGTGCGTGTTTGCGTTGTTGTATTACTCTTTGTGTTGGCAGTAAAACACATGCATGCTACAGTGTTTCTAGTGAGTAAGTGCTTCGAGTACAATATAAAACAAGTTTTTCATTGTCAAGAAGAGACCTTGTCGACGCCGCGGACAAAGTGAACAGTAAAAGTTCCTGGGGATTTTTTAAAAATATTTTGTTTGCCATGTTCTTGTGTGGCCATATGTCTGCTATCTCTCTCTTTGTTTACATTGTGTCCATGTATTGGCGCTTGGATTCTTTGTTCCAATCTTAAGTTCATGCTCCTCATTTGTAATTTCTTGTCATTCACAAAATGTCACTCAAGTACACAGTCGTTTTGAGTGGCAAATGCAACAAGCCAAAAGAAAAAAAATTACGCCACACATTTTTGGAAGTCGTTCATTTGACCCCGTCATTTACTGTGACCCATTTGTTGCGTGAACAATTTTGCATGTGCTTGAAATTTCATGCAGTTTCATGTGCATGTTCATTTTTAAGGGTTTAGATGTTTCCAGTTAGTGCCTTTTGACATTTTTCTCTGCTGTTTCGAGAAATACTGTTGACAGCATTCGCAATCATGTTTTGGTTCATACCAAGTAAGGTTTTCATTGTTTGGTGTTAAGTTAGTGTACTTACTTGGATGCCATCGTAATTTCCTTTTCTCGTCTGATTTGTGTTTATGAAGTGTTTTAATTCTTGTAGCCACAAGATGTCTGGGGCACAGGCGATGCTTTTACGTCTTCGTTTGGCAGAATGTCGCCTTCAGCGCGCCCATGATCTTGCTCAGGTTGTTATATGAGTGAGCCAGCCAAACAGGATTTGTTTGTTGTTACCACCCAGGACTTGCCTAACGTCTGTGAGAATTTTAATGCTGATTTTATCACTGTACAATTGTTAGCAGATAAGTTGTCTGATTTTAATGCTCCTGAGCAAGCAGGGCACATTGTAGAGTTTGAAGAAAAATATTTCTTAATAATGGAAATTGTAGTCGCCCTCGCAGATGAGTCTAAATGCCAGGTTCAAGGCACTACCAGCATCAGGGCACACAGTTCAAGGGTAGCTCTACCAAAATCACTTTGCCTAATTTCAATGGTGACACACACCAAGCAATGGCTTAATTTTTTCTAACTTGTTTGCCACTATGGTGTCACATAACAGTGATGTGTCTTCTCCTGTTGAGAAACTATATTATTTCATGGGTGTACTTAGTGGGGAGCCTTTTGGTATGATCCTGTCTTTACCCATGTGTGAGGTTAATTTCAAGGTTACTTAGAAATTGCTGGTGGACCGTTACGAGAATAAGCGACTTATTCGTAACGTACATGTGGAGGTATTACTTCGGGCCCCTTCAACTTCCTTTAAGATACCTACCTCGTCGCGTCGACTGTTGAGTGTCATCACAGAGAATGTGTCTGCACTTAAGGCTCTTAATGTCCCAATATAAAAGTTGGACTTAGTGTTGTTGCCAATATTGTGCAAGTGTTTAGATGCTCAGCTTCAAACACAGTGGAAGCTCACACTTGGTTGTAAGTTACCCACAATGACAGAATTCATCTTGTCCTTGAGAAGCACTCTCATGCACAGGAGACAGTGAGTGCAGCAGCCACCAAGACCTTTGGGGCACACCCAGAGATGCCCAAACCCACACCTGCAGTGCCCTTGTGGAGACAACCTCGTAACCAGTCCAGCAACCAGTTATCGAAGTGCTTGGTCAGTTCTACCCAAGTAGATTGTTGTTTGTGTAAAGGTGCTCCCAAGTTTTGTCTCTTGCCATCACACTGCTCCAAAGGTTGGCAATAATAATAATAATAATAATATTCATCATCATCATCATCATCAATGTGGTGTTCACCACCACACCTTGCTGCATTTTGACTCCAGGGAGGCTGAAGAGGGCAACTCATCATCACAGGTTGAAGCAGGTTCCTCTCAGTCCACTGACTCGCAGTCCACAACTCTGTCTGCTGTTACACCAGTGCTTTCAACACCATCTTTTATGGTGCTCCTGTCCATAGTCCTCCTATACACAGCCAGCCGGCTAGCATCATTTCTGAACAATGCTGCCAAAGGCTGGGTTTGGCTCGTAAGAAGATGCATCTTCCCATCCAAGGATTGTATAATACAGCTGTCAATGTGGCCAAGTCATTTGTGTCCATTATAGTAACCCCTTGTGGAACTCCTGACATACAGTTTTCTCTCTGCGTGTTTGTTCTCCCTCATATAACAAGTAAGCTCCAAAGTGTTCAGTTGTCCAGTGAGGTGCACTGCTCGGTTGCCCATTTGAAGCTTGTTCCTGGGCCTGTTGATCTACTTATAGGGGCAGATCTTATTCCTCAGTTCCTTACTGGAGGAAAAATTAATGGCGCTCCCATAGCTCTAGATTCAATTTTTTGGTGGATTTTAATGGGCAATTTAGAAGCAGAACCTCCCACTGTGTCCTCAGCATCCCATTACATTTCATTGTTGATGTTGAGGATATGAGGTGGTTTTGGGATGTTGAGGAGATCCCAACAACAAAACACACATTTGTTGAAGAGGTTCATTGTGAGGACTTATTTCTTGAGACCCAGAGGCATGATGCTACTGGTAGGAATAAGGTGTGCCTGCCCTTTTGCTTGTCGATGCCAGAGCTGGGTGCAACTCTGCTGCAAGCGGTAAACCAGTTGCTTCATCTGGAAAGGCGCTTCAAGGGGGATCCGCCATTGAAACAGATGTATTCCAACTTTGTTTAGGTTTGTTTTGATTTGTGTCGCTCAGTGTATGTACTTGGATTCAAATTCAAATTTAGCACCAACTGTAGCGAGTGCCATGGCCGGCGACCATCTTGACTTGTGGTGCCATCTATGTAAGAAAACAGTTAGATACAGCTACTCTGTGTTGCTGGACATCATGCAGCTGAAATATGTTACAAAATATATTGTGTAGAAACAGAATTCATGAGGGTCTACCTTGCTGAGGGGTATATGGAGAATGTGCCCATTTCAGAATTATCGTCCTCACATACATATTAAGTTCCACATAATTTTGCCATCAAACTCGAAAGCACAACCACCAAACTTCGTGTCGTATTCGATGCATCTTCAAAGAGAACAGGTGTGTTTCTTAATGATGTTCTCTTAACTGGACCTAGGTTGCAATGCAACATTATTGATATGTTGTTGAAGGTCAGGCTGCATGTTATTGTCTTTACAGCTGATATAAAGCAAATGTATAGACAGATAGCAGTATGTCCTAGCCATCAGGATCTTCAGTGTATTGTTTGGCGCTTTGATGATGATGAATTGGTGGAGGATTATTGTTTAAAGATGGTGGAATATGGTGTCTCCTCCACTCCATACTTGGCACGTCACACCTTGCAGCAGATGGCCGAGGATGAGAAAGTGTGATTTCTTGTTGCTGCAAATGTGATGAAGTCAGACGTATATGTCGATGTCATGGTCACCGGTTCTAATTCTGTTAGTTCTGCTTTGGCCCTGAAAAGGGAGTTTATTTTATTGCTCGATGTTAGTGGTTTTAAATTGCAAAAGTTTGTCACCAACCATCCTGCCTTGCTTGAGTGGTTACCAGTGGAAGATGTTAAGACCCCAGAAGACCTGTCATTGGATCAAGACAGTCATGTTGGAAAGGTGTTAGGGCTGCAATGGAATCCCAACGTTGATTGTTTCTCATACAAGATACAGCCTAGTTTCACAGAGAAACATCTTGTCAAAAGTAAAAGGATTTTTGATCCTCTTAGGTGGCTCTCTCCTCTCACCATGTTTTTGAAACACCTCATCCAGACTCTCTGGCTGGAGAAACTTGAGTGGGATTATAAGCCTCCAGGTAATATAGTCGAGAAGTACAAGTAATTGGCCCTGTCGGTTCCTCATAAGAAATGCATGGCTTCTCTCATAGCTTGGAGATTGGCTACGCTTCAGTGGTTTATTTATGCCTCACCACACATACGGGAGTCACAACATATTTAGTCGCTGGCAAATCTAAGGTTGCTCCAGTAAAGGTTCAGTTCATACCACGGTTGGGGTTTTATTATTAGCTTGTCTACTTCATCATGTGGTACCCTGCCATCACCTTGTTATTTATCAGTGCTTGGACAAACTCGCAGATTGTTCTTTGTTAGATGAACTTGTCTCCTCACAAACTGAAAATTTTTGCTGCCAACATGAGTGAGATCCGGGAGCTAACCAGGCCATCCTGGTGGAAGCATGTCCCATCAGAGCCCAATCCTGCGGATTGTGCTTCTCGTGGGCTCTTACCCTTTCAAATAGTAGGGCATCCCTGTGGTGGACTGGTCTAGAAGTTACGAAAACCACCTGCTCGGTGGTCTTCCAGTTCTGAAACTCTAGTCACTGACCCAATCCTGCTAGAGCAGAAAGTTAAGGTTTTGGGAACATTTGTTTCAACTGATGAGTTTCACACTCTGCTCTCACATTTCAGTATTTGACAAAGTTGCTTCGAGTGATGTCATTGGTGCTGCGTTTTATTCATAATTGCAGTAACTCTCACGCAATCGCTCAACTGGGCCCTTTACCTCTAATGAGTTAGACAAGTCCCTTTACATTCAGTTGTTGCATGTGCAGTCCGTGGCGTTCAAAGAAGAGCATGCTTCTATGCAGAAGAGTCATCTTTCTCCTTCAATTCGAAAACATGTTTCCTTTGTTTATAAAACAGGTCTGTTAAGGGTGGGCGGTAGACTCCAGCACTCTGACATCCCCTTCGATCACAAGCATCCAGTGCGGCTCCCCAAGACCCATGTGTTAACAGACCTAATCATTGGACACTACCATGAAAGGGACCAGCACCCTGGTATTTGTACTCGGTAGTGGCATTTTGCACGTGTGGAAGAGCTTCATCCAGGGAGGGATGGTATTGCAAATGTTGCTACAGTGCGCACTGCCAGTGGAGTCTTCAAGAGTACAATTGTTAAATTATGCCCATTATCCAAACAGTACTAAGTTTATCGAAATCTCAGCATTTCAAGGTGGACGGTATGTTTGGACTTGTGACCTTGTAAATATGGATTGGTTAGAAGTTTAGATTAGTAGTAATTTCACAGCAGAACCTAATGTAGTTTCTTTTACTGATCTGTTAATACTTGTGAGGGACCCAGTTTAAAATTTCCGCGCACCTGACTTGGTGCACTTTTATCACTTATCGACATTGTCTCAAGGGTTGGCGGTCCTGAGTTACAAGAAGAAAAAAGCAGTTTTGTGTTGGATATCATGGTGGTAAGTCAAGTTGTGTGCAGCTGCTGCCAGTCAGTAGTTTTCTCACTGAAATTCGCTGCACATTATTGAAATTTTATTAGTGTTAAATTTGCCACAACAGTAAACGTCACCTACACTTAAGAAAAAAAACACATGGCATTAAAAAGACACATAATAGCACTTTCCAAGTATTTAAATCAATAATTTCTTTTTATATAGATAGTTCCATTAAGCAGGCTTCCACCTGTTCCTAGTCCTTCCTTCTTATGGAGTTCATGCTTCCTTTCCCTTGGGGAGAGTTCGGGGATACGTCACGAGTTTAGAGGTGCTGCTCAGCGGGTAGGCGTATTTTAGGGATGTCAAAACATCAATTTTTCTGAATTCCGAGTCTCGATTCCAACTGCGAAACCTTTCACTCCATTCCACCTCAATTCCAATACCATAAATTAGGATATAGTGATTATTAATGTGCCTACAGAGTCAATGTATCCTTTTGAAATTTTAATTTATAGGTCAAATCAGACAGACAAATATATGAAGACAATTACAGGAAAGAGTTTCTGATCTGCTAAATGAAGATAATTTCCTATATTTATGTAACATTCAGACTTATCTAATTAGGCCTAACTAGTTCACATAAGTATTATCGATAAATATAGGATTCATTTGAAATGAATATAGACACCGGATTTTACAAACAAAAGTTCTTAACTTCTCAATGCAATATTTTAGGTCAACTTATGAAGCTAACCAATATGTACACAAATATTGATGCTATTCAGTATTGAAACTTAAACATAAGTAATCTTTCATTTAGCTCCTACCAGACATTTTAAGTTGCATGGACACTGGATGACTTGCTGCTACACGCATCTTTGCCCAAAAGATCTTCTGAAACATCATTACTGGTGATTTTCTTGTATTTGTAGTGTTTGCTTAAGTGTTTTCTCAATTTACTAGTTGTGCGACTAGCCCAACCACGTAAAACTTCTGCAGATCACAAACTACAAAATACGTCATTTACGTCAACGGAAAAATAATTCCACACATCGCTAGACATTTTCTTCACATTTAAGTAAATAAAATCCTCAGTACATTGAAAACTGTGAACACTACCCACTTTTTAAAAAAAGAGATGGCTATTTTTGGTATAGGTTAACACAAAAAAAAATTACTTTCAATCCCGACTAACTCAAAAACGAAAATGTCACAAACAGGAAATATGTATGGTACGAGAAATGTACCTGTTCTTTATCTAATATGCCGTTAATAGGTAAACAAAATAAAAAAAACCCCAAAAAATAATACTAGGAACACTGGTATTATTAAGGATCCTGGTCCAGGATTCTTATGCTCCCACTACTAATAACTATCGCGCAACAGGCTAAAAGCCAATGCATGTTCTACGTCAGCGACCAGGAACTCAAAGAGCTTGCCACTAGCAAGGGTTCTTATCTACAAACCACATCTGCTTGCAGACCAAAGCCGACTTCCTTCCGGCGCCCGGCTTATCAACTAACGCTGATCGCAACACTTACAAGCAACAAAGTGCTATCTCCAACATTATCCGCGTGTGCGGTGGCCTTTCATCCGTGATTGACAGTTTGTTTTAGTGTTTCCTCTACACATACATTTACAGGTTTAGATATTGTGCAGTAGATTTCCACGTGCGTTTGTAGCATTCTTGCAACAGTATACACGTAGTATTGAATAATGCCAGAAAGAGCACAAAAAAAAAAGAGTGCAGTTTTCCCATTATAGCCGCGCCACACAACACATAGAATGACGTCGGAGTGAAATGAGGCAACCAAATACTGATAATAGCCATCTGCCACATGGCAGCCATCAAGATAAAACGACTTGTTTAACCGCAAGTTTCGATTATACGACTATCTCTTCGCCTGTATTATCGTGGATAATCGATGTTCTACTGTATTGTCTTGATTCTTTTATAGTTGAACCATCATTGAATGGTTAACTCTGGTCAAAACATGCAAGTTCGGTTGGAAAACCAAAGACCTGTTGCTGTGCAACATAACCTCAAAAAATCATGTGAAGGTGAACAAGGATTTATAACATTTAACAATTCGATTCTCGATTCTTCAACACCTGTAGTAATAATCGATCGATGGTATCGAGGTATCGACTTTGACATCCCTAGTATTTTTATTGGAGTACTCGGTCACACTGTTCCACACACAATTTACATAAGGAGGTGCACTGTCTGTTGTCTCACTGGTTTAGAATGGCAGTCACTTACTTATGAATATGATGTGTCCGTCATTGCAGATTATGACCCTTATTCTCTTAACACTAACTAGCTATTTACACAGCCACTGTCTTTACAGAGCTTTCACGGCTAAATGATTAATTCGCTGTTCTATACACTGTAACAATATATACACTTGATGTGGCACTTACTGGTAACTGTCATTGTCTCTGTTAAAAACATTTACAGCTTTCTTATGCCCCATCCTCTTCACTATCTATGGGTTCAGGTGTTTGGACGCGGCAATCGTTTTGCGGTTTCTTAATTCAGAATGCTATGGGTATGGCCACACAAAGTTCCGGGTGGGTGGTCACATGGTTTCCCAATACCCGCTGACCAGACCTTGGAGGACAGTGCAGCAGGCTGGCGGTGGCAGCTCATGTCTCAGGGCCAGTTCATTGGGGTGCAGGGGTTCTGCATCACTCCCTGCGGGTGAGGACTCATCTGTCTGGGGTTCGGGCTCCCACGGCTGCTCCTTGTTACCATCCAGCACAGCAACGTAGTTGGGCTCATACCTGCTTGTTGAAGGCAGTCTGGGCCAAGGGTTTGGACTTGACTCCTGCCTCGACTGAGGGTGGGATGGGGGGGGGGGGGGTGCGGCCTTGTCAGAGGCTCCACATTACCTTCCAGCAACACAGCTCTGCTAGGCTCATCCTGCGGGTTGCGGGGAGTTGGGGCCAAGGGTTCGGAAGTGACCCCTGCATTGACTGATGATGCAGGTCCGGACTGATCGGTCCGGGTTTAGGACTCCTCCGGCTGCACTACGTTGGCATCTGGCAACTGGCTGCTGTGCATGTTGCATCGGTTGCGCGAGCTCACGCCCGGTTTATCTGGTGTGGTTTACTGGTACTTTCCCATCTCACCAGGTTTTGTTTAAGGTGGGGGTGATTTAATGTATTCTTCCTTTAGATGCATTATGGTCTCCAGGCATCCATCTTATTACAGGAAACGAATGTTGGCTTGAGTAACTGCAGTTCAGGGTGGTATCACCTGTACAGTACGTGGCCTGCATGTGATGATATGTAGTTGTAGTAAAAAAAAAAGTCGTTTATATACACATCACTAGGGGTAGGAAAAAATTTCTAAAGTTGCGATAAAAGCGATTTATTTGCGAATTTCAAGTATAAATGCAATTTTTTGCTACATTTCTTTCAAAATGCTATTTTGGCAATTTTTGTTTAAAACTCCAAAATGGTTGCAAAAAATTGCACATAATACCAAATAACGGTTATTTCAATTCAACCACTCCTTTATAATTATTTTAGAACACCCATAAACATGTGGAATTAATACATAACAGTGCAAAAAGTAGGCCTAACAAAGTGAAATTTTGAAAGCATTACAGTATTTATTTTACTTTGGGCACCAATACAGTTTAATTGTTATTTTTACTCATTTAATTTTTCACAGTTTACATTTTTTCTAGTGCCAAGCACTTAAAAGAAAAGGATTGCAAAGCCAGATATATTGTAAACAAACAGCGTACAAGACTACTGGTCGCCATATTTACCAGGTATGTACCATAGATTAACAAAACAAATAAGCAATGAAAACTCTAGTCAAAATAACAAAATGTAAAATGCTCGCATACAGTCATCAAAAACTAACCGCAATTCAGAATGATCACATTTGTTCGCACTATTTTTTTTAAATCAAATAAGCAAATGCAAGTATTTTGTAACATTGATGTGGAGACATTTTTTTTGTGGTTTCGTTATTTACTCCGCTGTATCTAAGTTATTCAGTTGGCGTTCCTGCTGTTGTACCAGTCACCTTTTGTTATTGTTTATATGTCTCGGCAATTTTTTCTATTTTAAGTTATGTACCTAATGGTACACTACAAATAAGTAAAATGGGGAGAAACAGAGTATCGGCGCAGGAAAGGGCTGAACAATATAAAATTCATGGGTTACACGCTACCGATAGAAATACAATATTCTGTAAGTTCTGTAACTGCAGTGTGTAGGTTTTACTTTAATTTTGTACAAGGCATAAGTAAATGTACTTGTGGTATAGTATTTAAATTGATGAGTGTGATATTTTTCACTGGCGTTTAACTGAAAAATTATTTTATTCTACTGAAAATAAATAATTTCACAAGTGTTGAAAATTACCTACCTTAAATTTAAATACCTTAAATTTTGTTTATTATTTCTGCACTATGTTACATTTTTGCCTTGCATTGCAGGTGTCAACACAAGGCATGTCAATTGTGTTTTAATATGTACATTTTAAAGTGTGTTTTTTCTGTCGCCAGAAGCAGTAATTTTTTTTTTTTTAAATAATTCTTACATTTAACAAAATTCTAGCATCTAAAAAAAATAGATGGCAATTAAAAAAAATAGATGCAATTTTTTTTTTGGGGGGGGGGGGGGGGGAGGATCTAATATCTACTTAAATAGATGCTAATTTTTCCAGCCCCTACACAACACGTATCAAACTCAACACATTCACTGGTGGTGACACTTATAATAATAAATAATCATGATAGCATTATCACCTGAGCCCAGTGCAGTGAACTGTCATAAGTATTTTTGCATCTACTATCACCTAGTGTCCAGATATAATATTATACTGCAATTCGGTAATAAGTAACGATGGAACTCTCAAGATTTTACATACATGTAACTTCAGCTGTAAGGCAGCAAATGTGTAAAGAAAAATTCTTGTAACTTGCATTTTTGTACTTAAAATTTAGATTACGTGTTTGCTCCAAATCCCAAATGTGTTGGTAAAGTGCAAAATCTATGAAATACTGTAAAATTATGCATTATTGTTTTCCACAAAAAAAATCAACTTTTTTTAAAATACAAATTTTTTTACACAAAATAAAATGCATTTAAATAAATTACATTACAACACAATAGAAGATTATGGAGGACAATAGATTATTATGTTAGTATTGATAATATCAATCTTTATTGTGATTTTTGTAAGCTCCAAAAGAAGGCAGTATATTGAACGTATAACCTCTCTAAACATTTTGATAGAAATAATAGTGAAAGTGATAATTGTAAAGCTCCAAAAGCGATCAATAAATTTAATATATTTTTTACTCCCTTTTTCTGCAGACACTAACCATCAACAACATGCACAATATCTGAATTTGGAGATACAAAACACAAATTCATCTTTGTTTGAGTATGTGGCATGCAGGCAGCAAATGTTGTACTTGGGTTTATTTTGCTCGATAATACATCAAATAAAATGTTTGTGTGTCCCTTAAGAACTTCACAATGCTAAATATTTTGCCAATATGTAATGAGCAGCGAGAGGAACTTTTTGGATGGGGGGTTTGACATTTTTGATATTGAAAATCAAATTATGATCAAATTATTTGTGTGCATTGGGTCCATAAAGACACACGTACAAAAAGTTTAAAATAAGAAACAGGAAAAGAAATAAAAATTATTTGTACTGGCCAGTCCCTTAACAAAAATCAACGCAATCCAGAGAAACGAAAAAGAATTTCATTTTGGGGTATTGTGGGAATGATGGTAGGGACAAATAGTTATCTAGAAAAAGCATATGATCCTACTAGTATGAAGTAATGAATACATAAATCTGTCCAAGGTGAAGTTGCAACTCCCTAGCATGTTACCTGAGGATGAAAATATTTTACTTAACCTCAAAAGGAGCTAGAGAGTATGGTGCTGTAATTGCATCTGCTTTTAATAGCAGTAAAACCACAACATTGAAATGTATATTAATACACCAACAAACACTAAAATGCACGTTAATACACCACCTAACACCAAGATTTCAGATAACACACAAATTTAAATGAAATTTAGCCAAAATACAGTATATAATGTGTGAAACCATGACCAACAATTTGTACCAAAATTGTATGTAGAAACCAAGCGATGAGAATTATTTAAGTTTTCAGATTTGGGAGGAAGAAAAAAATTAATTTCAGATAGTTGTTATTTTGGCTGAGTGAGTAACAGCAGTAAATATCATAAACTGCGTAGACAAGATGAGATAAAAACAATTTAATGACAATAGCAAAATGGATAAAGCAAATATAAAAATAGCTCAATGTCCAGGTTGGAGTGTTTTTTCTATAAAACCATATTGAAGAGATTCCTGTAAAATTGCAACAAACAATCCACACTGTCTAGGGTCCTCAACATGAGTTAGAAAGAAAAATTAAAACCCTAACAAGTGATTTTTTAACCTATGGTAATGCTCTGCGTTATCTTAGTTAAAATAAAATGCTTTCTTTTGCTCATGCGTTTGCATAAATATGATATAATTCTAATTAAATTATGCATAAAGGGTAATTATTAACTGACCATTAATTTATAATACGTAATAAAATTTGCCTTAAAATATCACTCTATGATTTTTGCTCTAATATGCACAGTTTTAGTTATAAAGTTTTAATTTATAAGTCTTTTGTAATAATACTGATACATCAAAATCTGTAATTTTTAAAAACGAAATTCCCCTTAAAATAACACCACAAAATCTTGTCTCTACTAATGACCAACTGTAGATGTAAGCCTATATGCCCCGAAAGTAGTTTAAATTCATAAAAATAAAAAACTTGATTCTAAAATGAAAAATCACCACTGCATAATATTCACACTGTTACCATTAAATGCTAACAAGAGTAAGAAATATTTACAGTACTGCACAAAAGTTGCAGTCCTTGTTTAGCAGCTGTTAGCTGCAGCACAAAACCTAGGAATGTACCCAATACCACTCTCTCTCTCCATGCTCTGTCTTGCTCTCATTCTCCCACTACATATTGTATCTCTTACTAACATTATACCAATTTTTAGCTTAAAAAAAATGTTACTTTAATTTGTATTTTTAAAAAGAAATTTAACAACTTTAATATGTAAGTTAAATTTCAGTCATCTTTCTTAGCTACAGTGCTACTTTTTTGTTTTCCTGGGTTCCTCTCTTTTTCACAGATTTATTAAGTTCTTGTCATTTAAGGTGACAGCTCATTTTATTTGACTGCACATCACCTCATGGTGACAAGCTGGTAAATATATGCAACCATTTACAATCAACTAAATGAAAGAAAAATAAAACCCCTAAAGTAAACCACATTCCACACAGCTAATAAGCTTTCTAAAATATACATCATTTAAAATGTGCTTTTACGATGAAATTGTCAACAACTGTGGACCAGTTAACTTTATTCCATCCATGGTACCTAGTCATCACTATCTACAAGTTATATTCAATGCTTTGGTTCCATCAAAAATAACAACATAATTACTACCAAAAGCCCATAGGTTTGGACAGTACAAGAAATAAGTATTTTTTAAACCAAACTCTCGGAACAAAATACCCATGTTGAAATGAACCTGCAGAAGCATTACGCATCATCCGCACAAATATTACAATCATAAATCAAAATTACTGATGTTAAACATTACACTCTTAGAAAGATTATTCTAATATACAAAACAAATAATTACAGTAAAAACAGTAGTAAATGTTATATTTACAGTGCCAGGTAATGAGAAAATAAGTGAACTAGTATATGCTGATTACAGCTTTAATGAATTTCAAAAGAATCTAATGCATTTATTTAAGCAGAACAACAACCTAAAGATAGTAAAAAAATCCATAGCACCGAAAGCTTGAATGACAACAGCATTAATGATTCTTCATTTTCAAAAAGAATATACACACTGTTGACTGGAACTATTAACAGCAGATGCACATTAAACGGGAGTTGAAATTTACTGTAGTTTCTTCTGCCGTGCTATTGTCATTCTTTGACATGTTGATCTTCTGTATACAGTTTCATTACTTTTTTTCTTATAAAAGAGCAGAGAACTGGCTTCAGATGGAGAAGTACTGCTATATCGCAACAACTGAAACACTGCACTGAGACATCACGTGAAAAAATAAAACATTACTTTCAGACTTGAAGAAAATGAAAATAATTTTACTCTTGCAATACTTCGATAAAAAAATGTTTTATTGGAAAAAGTATATACAGTAGTCTATTTCATACATCAGTAATTACCATCTACGACAATAATTTAAAAGGCTTATAGTACAGCAATTATTAGCGCCAGAAATTGTTATAAATAAGGCACATTATCAGCTTAGTAAATAAGCATCAGTTAACATTGTATGTTTACAAGAATAACTCATAAGCAATAGAAATCAGAATACATATGTACATAAATTAAATTTTACAAGGGTTCATTGGTAAAATGTTAATGAACACCACTGCTTGAAATCCAGACCTCTACAACAGGTTTGTTGATTTAATAATATAATTTATAACTGATGCAGGTGAATTATGCAACTTGCTAAAGCTATGAATCACGTATGTGAGGGTTGGATTATTCTGCATCGCCACATGAAAGAGTGGACTAAAAACTAACAAAGGTAAAAGACATTAATGGTATATGTGGCTCTTTCTGAATTATCAATGACTTGGCTGTCTTACCATTCCTGGCAGCCCTTTCTGTAATTAATGCAGTTGTGGTGCAGATACGGCATGTCTGCTCATCTTCAATACTTCCTCAAGTACATATTGTTGTATGAAGCCACTCTAAAAGAGTCAAGATTCACAATACACTTGTAGAAAATAATTCAGCTACCAGAAACTGTATGGAACTACGTCATATAAAGTGACAAAATATGACCCTCGGATAGCAGGGTTACTGCTCATGATAGCCACTCACCTTGCAGATTCCTGCTGACTGTTCAATGTATATCTACATGCATAACGTTAACAGAAAAATGTACTGTATAAACTACAGATCATTAAAATGAGGTAATAACCTAGAAAACATAACCTACAAACTTTTACTGTATCCTACCTCTTAACCTAAATCTCACTGCTAGTTCACACAAATATTACATGCACATACAACCCATACATTATATATACACATTTATACAAAAAATATTTTAAAATTATAATGAAGATAGAAGTTATAAGGTGCACCTGCAGAAGAGAGTGCCTAATAACAGGAGTATAAAAAACACTTTTAAATTAACAGAATGTGTTTTAATTACCAGTGAGAATATTAACTGCATAAAAGTCTAAGAAAATACAAATTACTGATAAAAACAAACAAAAAATGTATTATGTATGACACTTTTGATACTTAATAGAGATAGATACTTAAAATACTTAATAGTCCTTGGTACCATCAAGCCTATTAATTTGTTAAAGACCAAAACACGATCAGAGAAACACTAGGCTATAAAATAAAAATTTTATTTCCAGTCTAGATCATGAGTAAAATTTTGTAGTACTAGGCCTACCTCATGAATTAAGTAACTGCTAGTGTTTAGAATTACAAAAAATGGCATTTATTCCGTAACTGTACTTGAACATGTTTCACGTAAAACAAGTCCACATGCCCCTACAATGTTAGGTATTTACATCCATTTATGGTATTTGTGTCTCAACACCATTCATCAAAGAAAACAATAGAATCACAGGTGAAGAATATTCATTGCATTTTTATGCCAAAAATTTATTTTTCATTGGCGTCATTTTATATTGTCTTGATAAATTGAAAACTTAAGACATTTTTATGGGGAAGTTTTTATCTTCAAAGCAAAAAGTACATTAAATTTTAATGAATTTATGCTGTCTGGCAAACATTAATGTTAAAACATAAATTAACAAAATCAAATAACTCTGCTTTTTAATACACAAGCTCTCTGCATTTGGTCACAAATGAAACTGGAATTATACAAAACCACATATTTGTAATTATTATTTTTTTATATTAGTAAAAGAATGTAACACAATTATTTACATGCATGCATCCTCCTATAATCTAACACATTTTGGAAATACAGGGGCTAAAAATTAGAACTGTATAAATAATCAAATAGGTTGGGTATAGGTAAGCACAGTTTTGAGTTTCTCTCAGAAATTACATAGTATTTATTGTCGCTAAGTTAAACATTTCAGACTTAGCCAATGCAAATAGTACAACCTCTATATAGTGAACCGCTTTATAATAAAAACCTTTCTATTATAAAATTAGTGTTTGATCCAGTCAAAACTTTATGATACAATGCATTTTCAACTCTTGATAACAAATTATTTTTCCCTGTTCTGCACAAAATATCTTTATTACAAGAGTGAAAAGTCTGATTAAATTTACTTTCCTTTCATATTTCTCCTTTTTTACAAAATTCCATATAAAAAAAACACGCACGTGCGTTCGCCTGCACGTGCATGCGCACACTCACAAACACCCCCCCCCCCCTTTTTTTTTCTATTTGTCATATACATTATTTATTTACCCACATATGACCATCACATTTTTTCCAAAAATTATTCTCTCATAAACATGGTGCGGGTGATATCAAGGTCAGATGCCACTTAAGACGTTTTTGCACGGAGGTGGTACAGTCAGATTTGCACGGTTGTATATGCCGGTGTGCAGTTGTTGGCAACCGTTTGCTCACACAATACCTACATACGCAATTAATTTATGATGCTCCTGAAGATGCAAACATACAGCACTTAACCATACTCTGTGTAATAATTTTTCAAAGAAAGTCTACAAAAATCAATTGGGCTTGCAAAAAACTCTATGGTAAACGTTACAGTTGGAACATTGGTGTAGAATGTAAAATGACCGAACACGTGATATGGCAACGCTGCAATGTGACATTAACACGTGATGTTTACTGGCTATTTGAATTAACGACATCGCTTCATCTACAAGCAACAATGAACGGGGTTGGGAAGCAAAGCATAGAGTTTCTACCGGAGCGACTACAGGATTTTTCCTGCTCGGGGATTATTACAGACATGTCAGAGTTCTACATTTCAACAATGCTGCCACCAGTAAGCCATGCAATAGGCTGCCTCTCTTTGAGAAGATACCAACAATTGATTATCAGTAATTGACACTGCTGCAACCCCTACGAAGTTGAAGGGCGCATCGAGAGATTTCACATCCCAACAATGGCCGCCCTTAGCTCCGCCCAAGATGCGTAAACACAGCACCCCCACCACTGGGCTAGTGAGCCCTCGGCTGAAGCAGAATATATTCTAGTGCAGAGGCTGTAATCATCAGTTAATCGTCGGATCTCCTAAGAGCCACATCACCTGTTGGACAGATAGCTACACCACGCTCGTCGGCCAGAGTCCTGATCAGCCACCGTTACCACCTAAGTGATCTTCAGCTCACCGCGACCTATTGCAGATCTTCTGAAGCCCTGCTACCTGCAAAGTCCACCAGAAGTCATCTGCCACCCTTAGTTGCTTGCCCCTGGCAACGGCTACCCCCATGCACCATTAAGCCCCACCAGGGTATGTGTAGACAGACAGGAAAAGTTGTTATTAGCTACCTATTTGACACTGCCCCAAGCCAGATTAGAACCAGGTACCCTTCACCTGGACAGGGTAGTTTACTACTTCCAGCCAATACTGGGTAGACAGGAGATAGTACGGGCCACCGTGTCTTATTTCTCGAGGAATAAACACATTCTGAACCTAACTATTCTCTCATTATTCCTTGAGTTCCTCCAGACTACCATAATAAACACCTACGTTCCACAGAGTAGAGCAGGAGACCAGCTTTGCCAATAACAGTTGCTACTTAGTGTAGGACTATGAGTTCTTCCGTACAGGGGAATTTGTACGCCAGAACACACACCATTCGACTGCCACCCATTCCGTACACGTGCTGTATCGAACAGTAGAGCCACAACCACTAGTCATACCCCTGCTTGAGAGGATAAGTCACTAGACCAACTTGCACCCATCTACCGCACCGTTTGTATTGCCAGAGGGAACGCTTGGTTGACTCTAGGTTGGACCTGTCCGTTCAAGGGGCTCACCCGTCAAAGCTATCGGAGCGCCTCCGAGGGAACCCGCTCATCAACCACCACACAGTTTGTGTTGCCGGTTGAGGAATAAGGTTGAACTTGGGGTCATTCTGGTGTGCTTAGACAGCAGAACATGCTTAGAAAGGGAAAGCACGTCACCTGCTCCTGTCTCCCGGACAAGGTTCTTGAACCTAATGCCCTTCATCAAGACAGATGGGAAGGACTAAATAATGACCGGCAACTATTAAAGAGTTTCTTATGTCACATATTTAGTTAGTATAATGAATTTTCAGTTATAAATGGTACTACTATGTGCTCATTGCTTCGCATCCCGCACGAACGAGCGAAGAGGACAGAAAGTCGTTATATGATAAGAACGGCAGAGGCAAGGCAAGGCAATGACTGGTTTTGAATTACAGATACATACCGCAGACCCTGGTTGTATTGTTTTCTGCATTTATCTGAAGAATGCTCTGGATACTGACCCCGTTCTCTCAGCGTGACTCGAGGTGCGTTGAACCTTTGAGATGGTTAGAGGAACACTATAAATATTATGGCAGGCTTCCGGGCCAGGAGTTGAGGTGTAGTTGATGAATGAGTGAGTGAGTGGCTGAGTTCCGAGCGAAAAAAGGAGCGGCGAGAGAAGCGACCAGCTGAACTTTTGGACTGGATGCATGAATAAAAGACATTATAATTGATGGCAATGGATAGATTGAACATATGATAATAATGAGTATGAGTTAACTGATTGTAACCAATGGTGACAATTAAGGACATTAATTAGAGTTGAAATAGACATAAAATATTGCGCTCACTGTTAAATAAACAGAGCAAAAGTGGAGACAGATAATTAAATGATGTAAATACTAGAGGAGTGAATAAATTATAAATCAAATTTAGTTCCTTTAATAAGTTCACAACCCCCTTGCTCGCCCTGGGCCCAGGATATTTATATCGGCTGCAGCCCATACTTCGAGACTGGCTCGCCTCAGTTCAGTTGTATGCTGTTACTCTGCCAAAGTGTGCTTCGAAATTGGCTCGCTTCAGCCCAGTTTTATGCTGTTGCTCTGCCTAAGTGCATCAGAGCTAGTTTGCCCCCACCCATTTGCACACTGTTACTTTGTCCAAGCATGCATTGAAATATGCTTCATCTACTAGCTCTTCGCTTTACCTGTTACTTCAGCCATAGTGTTAAACCCTTGTGCTCACCCCACCAGCATCTGCATATACCCTTCAGACCTGGTGTGGGTACACACTGGTTTATACTGTCTTATAGGTTTGCTGATAAAAACAGATATCACATACCTGAGCATCTCTCTACCAGCACTCTTTCTTTCACATACATTCTGCATCTCCACTTTATCCCGTTTTGTCCAGTTTCCTCAAACACTCTTCCAGGAGTTGGCACCGACAACCCCCGCCCCTCCTTTACGCCCTTCAGGACACCTAACCTACCACTTTGTACTGGGGATCACAAAAGAGCAGGACAGCAAAAGGCAATCAGGTAAGGCTTGGCTCTAGCCAGGGAGGTTGAGGAGTCAGACCACAGAGCCAGAAATGTCTACTCCATCTGATTGGAAGAACCACCAAGATAGAGGACCAGCTCCACTACCCAGCAAACTTCCACATCAGCATCCATGGCAAGAGGATATCAAAAACAATTACCAATTCATCCACTTTAATAAATTATGAAGCTTGGAATGGGTGTTCTTAGACAGGTCAAGTACTGTTTTTTTTTGTTTATGAGTGTTTCAGTGCTCGCAAAATATGCACTTTACAGGAATCCCGCTAGTTATATTTTGTTTATTTAACTTAAAATATTCAGCTATTTAACTGACAACTATTCATTGTGATTTTTAAAAATGGTTTAGCTAGAAACTATTTGTAACAATATGCAGCAAGATTCCGTATTTATAATTTCCTTTCATTTTTCTGAGATGTCGACCAGTTGTCACATTAGAATTGCAAAAGTTGTGCAAACTTTTTGGAAAACAAAAAGAATAATAGTTTTAGCTGCTTTTCGTAATGTAAAATACAAATAAATATGCATGAGCAGAAAGTTGCTGTGTTATTTCCGTAACCTGCCCTACATGAAATGATATGTTTGCTTGCACCCACATGATTTGGAACTAACATGTTAGCAATTCGGAATAAGTAGATAGTAATAATTCTACACAAGTTGTGACATACAAAAAAAAGGTATTACCAAAGTCCCTATGCAAGTATTTTGTGATTGTAAACGGAATAGAAGTGAAGTGTAACGTTATGAACTCAGAGGTGACTTCAAACACAACTGTTATAATGACCTATAATTTAACGTTCTAATATAGCACACTTTTAAGATTTGCAAGATACAGTGTTGATTGAATTGCAGCACTTCTATCAAACACAATTTTAGTGTGAAACAAAATTAATGTCTATTCTATAAAATCATTTACAGCAAAACTTTAATTTTTTTGTCACAAAAACTAAGACGACATGACCTTTTGGAGAATAGATTGCTAACAGCATCCCCATTTAAATTTAAAAAAAAAAAAAAAAAAAAAACCCTGAATTACAAATTATCGCTCAATAAAAGCTTGCACATGATGGACATTCGTCACTGCGATCCAGATGGCTGTAATGGGAAGTACTTTGTCTGTGCAGACTTGTTTTTCTATAACAGACATACATCTGCATCACAATGGTGAATGTCAAAAAATCTCTATCTAGCCATTCACACCCATTGCCTTACCATTCAAAGATCTTCAAATCATGCACATGGATGGTGACTACATTCACTTGCAAGTTTTATTCAAACAAAGTGAAGTAACATAAGCATGACTGGTACAAGTACTATTTTATGTGCATTATGACTTTATTTATTTATAGAGTGAATTATTTTAAAGGATACTTGCATCATTGTATTTTAAAGATTTTTGGCAGCTGGACCAACGGTTTTTGTTAAGATAAAGGCAGCCCTAAATTAGGCTAAATGAATAAGAATACAGTAAAACCGTATTTTATGAGCATGGATCCAACAAGTATAGTAACTTCACAACAACATTCTTGAGAATAAAACAAAAACAATATTATTTAAAAATATGTTCATTAGCAACATATTAGAAGTTGTGCCCCTACCATCAATTGGTAGGTCACAGCTGTAAAACAAAGGAACTTTGGTGAAAAATCTTTTAAATCTATGGATGGAAGAAACTTGAAGGGTGCGTGGTGAGTTAGACCGTAGGTGCGACGCAAAAACACATGAACAGAAGTGGCGAATCACACTGTCCTCTTCTTCCCGCTTGCTGCTCACACTTATGTGTGCATAGCTTGCAAAATGCTGCACACATCGCAACAGTGATAGGCAATAGTAGCTCATGTTTCGCAACCAAACCCTTTCTGCCTATGTGATTAGCAACAGGGACAGCCAATAGTAGCATAAGTTTATTTGTCACCAGTTCCTCTGTCCCACACCTGCAGTCTTTGTGATTGAGCTATTTTAGTCTGCTTCTGCAGTGTTTCACATTTGGATATGTCTCATGATCGTGCTATTCTAAGGACTATTTTTGGCTTTACTTTTTGGATTTCAATTTCGGATTGCATTTGGCACTAGCTAGATTGAATATTGATGAAATTCATGCACAATTATATTTACAGTTATGGTTTTTGGTTTTGCACTTCGATTAATTGACAATCCACTTACGTTTATTGGCTACGACTTTGGATGAACCTTGATTCAACGAGATGAGTGGAAGCATGTGGATGTACAGTAATGTGTGTGTAATTCCGTTGTGAACTATGCCTCAATACTGTTTCAATTATCATTATTATGTTGTTTCTGTATTTTTATTTCCAAACGTTTGCCATTCCAGTCTTCATATTGTTACAGAAATCCTTGTATGTATGGTGCAATTATGCACCATGCGTATCTACAATTAACAAAACAGAAACACTGTCTACAGTGTGTACAAAATTTCCTTGCTTCACCCTGCTCTTCGCTGCAGCGAACAAACTCCCTAAACTGCACCAGCTTAAAGTTGATGCCACGAAAGTGCCCGGGTGGCATTTTCAAAAGTGTGACTGTGGATTGCTTTAATATGGAACTTTCAAAACAACCCCAGCTTAAAGCAGATGTTACAAGAGAGCCTGGGTGGCATTCCCCATGGCAAACTGCTACGTTGTACTTCAGCGCAAACTTCACTACAGACCAGCTGTCATACTTGATAAGTAATACACATACTTCTCTGAATTTATTTGTTGAAATACATATCCATGCAACATTATTTTTTATTTTAGCATGATAGGTATCAGGAAACGCACTTTAGGTTGGCTGAAAATGCTTTCATGATATATGTGCAGTGGTCCATTTATTAATATTTACGTCGTGTATATCCTTACGAGGTATAATTGTATCGAGAAGACAGCTGCACATTGAATAAAAATTATATTTCATTAATAACTCCTCTTGTTTTCATGCAATAAGACACAGAAAATGGATCCACACATTCTGAAAATTACAATATGCCACGCTGCTGATTACTGGGCACTAACAACTCCATGGCACTAGGGTTTTTTTTGCAGACGAGATGTATTTATATTTTTGCGATACAATTTTATTATAAGAAGACAGCATATTAAAATAATATTTCTATACATTGTTTGTTGATCCTCTGTCTTCCTCTGAGAAGCGATTGAAAATAAACACAATGTATTCCAATAATGTACCATGTATTCCAATACTGATACCCTGATACCACTGCTGATACCAAAAACTGATACCAATGCCCTTCGCACAGAATTTTAGAAAAAGTATTACTGTTAATAATACATTTAAAACATTTCTCCTAGACTCATTTAAATAAAGAAAGTAATGTCTTAAAATACTATATATAATTTATTGTAATCTGACACAAAATGCAAGCTGACCTAAAACTTTCAAACCCTCTGAAAATAAAATAATATGACACCAAATGCAAGTCGAATTTTAAATGCCCCCGCGCACTATCAGCTAAGAGCGCATGGAGAAGTTATCAATTGGGCAGTGTCATGTCTGTTGGTTTACGAGAAGAAAAGGGCAGATAGCGGCATCTCCATGCTGCTATCTGCTGTTGGCGACAACTTGCAGGCGTGACAAATGTCTGTCTTTTTAACTAATTAATCATATTTTACTGCAAAGAAAACTTGTAATTTTGAGACAGAAATGAGAACATTACAATTGATTTCTTTGCTGTCTTTAATAATTAATAATTCAAAACCATGTCCTCTGATTTTCCCTGTCATGAGTTACACTGCAGTCGCTTCGGTACTTACCTACCCATTATTAGACGGCAGAAAATGTTGAATAGGCATTTACATATTATCAGTTTATTCAAAGACACGTGTCAATTGAAATAAATTAATATAAATCCCCCAAATTCCCCGCAAGAAGTTACTGAAAATGAACATTTATAATACAAGTCACTCGAAGGTTCAAACAATTTTCTGCTGAGTAGTGGTAGAGTAAGAGCTTTTGGGCATATAATTTTATTCGTGAAGATGCTGCCCTTTGAGTTAAATGAATATAAAGTTTTAAAGTCGTGTTAATTTTACGCCAGATACAATGAAACACCAACCTTAAGGGATAAAACAATTTTTAAACACAAAAGAAAGCATCATGACAAATAATAATTCTTCGTTAAAATGTTTTGCATAATATTTTAAGGTGAAACAATTTGCATTGAAAAAACAAGTAATGTTAGGTGCAACTATTTTGAGCGACATATACCGTATTTACTCGTGTATAGTGCACACAATGATTTTTGCAACAAGTTCAAGGGAAAATTTTTTAAAAATAAATTTACACCAAAAATTTGTGGTGCCATGTTAGTAAGTATGGAACAAATTATTCTTCTTTACATTAATGTGTAGTGATTGTGATATGTTTGGAAAACACTTTAATTAAATAACAAAAATTCCTGAAACCTACTGCTCCTACTACTCCATATTTCTAGCTTAGTTTTTCTTTTTTCTCCTTTTCTTTAGCAGTGACAGCTTTTTTTTTTGCAGTGCTAGAATGTCACACTATCCTTATCTAAAAAAAAAAAGGTCTCCTCCCCTCCCCCTATAGAAAGAAAAGATGGGGGGGGGGGGGGCGGCAAAGTCACAGCTTTGGTTTGTGGCCTGACTGGATGTTGTTTGATGGTAAAGGGAGGGAGGAGAGCAGCATTTTCGACCTACACATAACTGAAGAGTCACTCAGAGAAAGAGAGAAAGAAGGGAGGGGAGTGATGTAAGAGTGAAAATGAGACTACAGACAGTCCCGCCACTTCCCTCAACATCCCCAGACAATTTATGGCTACCACACCCCTTCCTCTTTTTTTCCCGTATAATAGCGTGCACCCCAGAAATTTTTTCCTTTATTTTGGAAAAAAGGGAGGGCTATACACGAGGAAATATGGTATTCGTTCTTATTTTTCTTTTTGTTTTAATGTAAGGTGTATACAAACCGAAATACAGTAATTTTTATGCCTAAAGAAAGTAATAACCTGACTTTATTGTCTACAACCGATCGGCTGGATTCCATACCCGATACAGATACTAATGCGTAGTATCAGTCGATACGATACTTATTATTGGTGCCGGAACAACTCTAGTTACATTGCACTGGCACGTGCCTGATTAGACTGACTTGGCACGTTGGTCAAGGATTTTGGCGCTAGACCAAAAGCAGGGTAGTTTGGTTTAGATGGTTGGCGTGAGACGAGGGGTGTTGGTTGGCACTTACTTACTCCAACTTCTTGGGCATTGTGGTCAGGGTAGGGTTCATCTAGATGCGACGGATTCTGTCCATGCCGGATTGGAGATTCCAAAGGTGTGCTTTGTTGGTCCAAAAGTTGAGGTTGTCCCAGCCAAATCACACTTCGGTACCTGTCAGAAACCCTTTTACCACAGGGTGACACGAAGGATGTATGCGGATAGAAGGAGAAAAGTCAATTACCAAAACCGGAGCAGGTGCTATTGCCTGACGTCTAAGTTCGGCGGCGCGGTCCCATTCCGCCTGTCTCTCCTGCGTAGAACGTGGTAGTGCGATCCACGGTTTGAGAGCAGAGTGAGCCAGGTATTGTTCCCTACATTTTCTACCAATGCTCTTCTCGTGAGGCATAGGGCAAACAGTTCGACAGCATACATGATGCACTTAGACAGGAAGGTTTGAAAGTGTAAACCAATAGTGACTTGCCGGCACGAGCTTGATAAGAGTCCCCACTGATCCCCCACAGTATGCGGGCTGATCAGGAACGTGGAGCCATGTGGACCGCCAAGTCTTTACTGGTTGTGCGTTCGCACTAGGATGAACGGCAAAACTTCAGGCTACGATCGCCACACACTGACTTAGTGCAAGTGGTGAGAAATAACCTGAGTCTGTCACACCTCCCGGTGTGAAGGTGTTTCTAGTGGTTGTGGCGTCGCTGTTTCTCCCCCACGAGCACTGACTTAGTGCTATTGTGTGACCAGGAAGAAACAGGTAGCCGTCGAATATGTATGTCTTCTGACATGCAGCACCTGAAAAGGTTCCACAGTCTGGCTAACTTCGTTTAAATAAATCTCCCGGTTCCTGTTGGCAATGCACAGCGTATTCTGTCTCCAACTGTTAATTCAAACAAATACCCTGGAAATGACAAACACAAAGGTAGAGAACAATGAGTGTTTAGTGAATATTCAATAAACATGTGACCCGTGCAAGCTCCTATCAACCCGTGGAAGGATGAGGGTAACTGCGGTTCCAGGTGTAGGTGACCTGGTTCGAAGTTAAAAGGGGGATAGCTGGTTCTAGAAGAAAACAAATTAGTTAAAGTTAAACTACTAAGTAAAAGGTGTCTAGAGGAGACAAAGTGAAGTTGAATACGTATTTTCATGTTTGGCTGTCCGTACTGTTCCATAGAGTACGGAGTTCCATCCGTACTCTATGGAACAGTTAGTTCCATAGAGGAACTAACTGTCACAGTTACTAGCTAAAAGTACGTTTATACCATCAGTCGAAACCTCAGTTTTGGAATCCCAACTTCCAAACTAAAGTTGACATGCCATGGGAGATGTCATAATCTGTCGCTATCTGTTGGCGACAACTTGCACGCGTGGCAAATATCTGACTTTTTAAGTAATTAATCATATTTTACTTGCAACGAAAACTTGTAATTTTGAGACAGAAATGAGGCTATTATAACTGATTTCTTCACTGTCTTTAATAATTAATCATTCAAAACCACGTCCTCTGATTTTCCCTGGCATGAGTTACACTGCACTGGGCTCTGTGCTTACCTAACCATTATTAGATGGCAAAAGGTGTTGAATAGGCATTTACATATTATCAGTTTATTCAAAGATGCATGTCTATTGAAATAAATTAATATAAATCCTCCAATTTCCCCGCAAGAAGTTACCGAAAATAAAACCAGTGTGAACTCAAAAGACGTGATGGGAAGACAAGACATCAGACAGCATGCCACAGAGCAGTTATTAATGGCGGTGCATGTGACGTGTTTCACATTTAGTTACTAGCTGTTTGCATAAACAACCAGCTTAAAAACTATAGTTGCAGGAAATCTTAGGTCACAGGACCCGAAATATACTTTGATCAGCGCAAAATTCGATTAACTATAAAAGGTTATATTAACATTATTTAAATAGGAATTCTGCTGGGACCACAAAAAATTGTCGGTGGATGCTAATTTATTTGTTGTTGTTATTATTTTTTTGTAATGTGCAGCGTACAGTAAATCCTCATTAATTCAAAGTGCCCGGGACCTAATTTTTCGACTTTGAATTATATAATTTTGAATTATCTAATTAAAAAAAAGTTTGTTTATGTGTATTAAAGAAATGCACATTTTCCATTTACAAAGTAAACAACTATGGCCTTGGGAATAACTATCCTCACAAGATTACAACCCTGTTTTGGGGCACCATAAAATTTTTGGTTTAAAAAAGGCAAAAATTTGAAGGAAATATCCTAAAAAAATTGGTTTCTTGCATTTATCTTGGTCATTAATTATATGTTCATGTGAAGTAAAATACAGGTGTTATAATGGATACCTTTAATGCTAAGAGAAGAAAGAAAGAAGGAAAAAAGCCTTGGTTAAAAAATACAGCCGTGGTAGCCAGAATCCTCTTGCTTCCTCTACTATGAACGTACTTCCAATACACTTTGGGCGAATGTTGTCTGAAGCCCATACTGCCCCTGGCTGGTGGTTTTTGTGTCAAGCAGCCCCTCGCTAAGCTGGCTCTGGCCTCTGAAAAGATCACTCGCTCTCTTCTACTGTGCTTCCTCCCTCCCTTTTTTTCAGTCTGCCATTCACCACAGACTGTCAGTCATCCCTCCCCTTAGCCGCGCCACCCACACCACTTTGTTTCCTTCCTCATTCCATCCTCCAGCCACGCCCACACCGTTACTCTCCTTTTCTCTCTCCATCATCAAGCACGCCCACACTGCACCAAGCTTCCTTCCTCCCTCCAACTGCCACAACAGGCAGCCCGGAATTTTCTTTGTCCTACTCTCCCTAACTTCACGTAGTGCGTGGCACTGTCGCATCTTTTCACCTCTTCAGCGGGCGGAAGAGGCGACGAAAACCAGTCAACAGACGTGAAAACTCTGGCACAATCATATAAAATCCTATTCTTCCATTTGGGGGCAAATACAAACTTTGAATTATATACAATTTCATGTTAAATGAGTTAGAATTAAAGGGTTTTACTGTATACGGGTAATTTTCGTCTCTAAAGAAGAAAGTAATAACCTGACTTAATTGTCTACAACCGATACTAATGTATCAGCCAGATACCATACCCGATATAAATACATCGAATAAGGTGAAGTCTCGGCCAGTACCGATACTTAGTATCGGAAAAACTCTACTTTTTTGTTAATACGTAATTGTTAAATGATCGGAGCATGCAATATTCGGTGACGCCACAGAAATTTTTATTCGAACAATAGGGTAAGAATTAAATTCTGAGTTCGGCAAAAACCTATTTTCTTAAAGCATTATTTGCATAGTAATTTTGTCAGGAACACAACATTTTTTGTGGATATAGACTTTTGATCCATCCGTGTTTGATGAATAGAGTTTCCACTATATACATTTAATTTGTTTTTATGCCAGAAGGAATTAAACATGGATGTAATATACTAAGCAACACCTTACTTACCTAAATTTTTTTTTAAACACTTTTGGTGATGAGGGGTGGGTATAAATATACGCTTATCAGGTACCCTTTTATTTGGAAGACGCCTGTTTATTAAATGGAATCAACATTTGATTTTTAAAAAAAATTGTTTGTTTTTCGCCATTGGCCAATGCAAACTTAAAGCAAAGACACACTTTAAACATAATTTTTTAATTTTTTGGGGGTCAAAATTGGTTACTTTTCAATTTTTCCGCAACAGCGATCTTACTGCATTATTCTTGGGAACCGTGGACACTCGTAAAATAGGGGTCCTACTGTAAGCAACGTAACTTTCCTAGCTCTAGTCTCCTTTCTTTGAGCACATACAGCAGTGAGTCTGTATTTCTTTTCTGTTTTCATGGAATAAGTTCTGATAGAATGTAATATACACTAGACCTAGCAATCCACAAACTTCTATACTAAAACCCAAAATATTTTCCACCAATTTCTCCAGAATTACAACGGGAAATTAATTTTCCCGCCCAAAGTTTTTCTGATGTCGAAACTCCATTTCTGCACACCCCTAAAACATTGTCAACATGCTTGTATCTCAGCACCATTTTTCATCAGTGCTTTAATTTCTCGAGACGTGAATAAAGATGGCGACCTGAGTTCTCCAGCGAGGTCGCACTCTCACTATTTGCTCACAGTGAACTGATTGCACCTCCGTTCCAAAATATTACGTATTTATTTTCTCCGTTATAAGAAAAATTCTCGAATCTCAAGGTTCCACTACTTTACCAGAATTCTCCGGGTTCTCAAAACAAATAACCCACCAAACAACTAGGCCCGCTTAGTAATAAAGATAATTTTTGTATATACCTGTACACAAATAACTATCATGATAATATTGATAATACGTTACCTCCAAAACTTATACTGCTGAAGCATCACCTCTGGACCATGAGGCTCTTGTTGAAACCAGAGGTTACCTATGTCATGGATATGTATGTGTGCACCATTTTAGTGAAATATGGGTTAGTCTGGTTTGTAAGCCATCCACAAGTAGCCTTCCCCATTAAAGCAAGGAGTTTAAAAGTTCGGTTAACAATATATATACAGCATCTAAAATATTTGTCAATTAACTATCAAAATCAGCCCTGTACAACAACCATGTGAGTACGGAGCAGTTTTAAATAAAGAGGCGAGGAAATGGGAATTCCAAGAGAAAACACACCAATCACCAGCATCTCCCGGCACGTTTCCCACACGCTAAAATCCTGAAGCAACCCCACCGGGAATAACCCGGTTTGTCTATGTGGGAGGCGAATAGTCTAACCACCACACCACCGCAGCCCCCAAGTCTGTTGTAAAAAGTTAATTTAAACTAAAAAAAATCACAGGATATTGCACCTGCAGCACTGCCTTTTGGTTTGCTTCACTCACATTTTTGGGTAAATCCAAGGTATTTTAAGAATGTCACATGAAATCATTCTGTGGAAGGTGGCCCAAATAGCTAGTCTAAACTAATGGAACTAGTAATAGGAGATCATTAACATTCTATACTTAACACATGCTATGAACATGCATAGTTTGTCCACCTTGTAACAATAATCAGTATACTCATCAAAACCAATCAAAAATGTGCGCATAGTAGCATTGCCAGTAATAGTGTTAAAATTACCAATGAAAATAATGAGTTGAAAGTTCATCATCACACAAAGAGTAGGGATGGGCCGATACAGATACTGATTAACCAGCCGATACCAAGAACATCGGCATCTGCGGCATTAGAATCTTATTTGCAGATTATTATTCACCGGTTAATAGCACTAATTTATTTAACACAATGTTAAATATCCCGGTATGCTACATCCTGTAAAGCATTAATTTACTGCATTCATCAATCAGATATTCTATCCAAAATATATTAGGAACAATTGTGATTGATAATTTGTTCCCATGGTTTACATTTTACCGTATTTCCTGTTGGTACATTTGCCAAAGATTGTTTGCATCATTCATTTTTGGACACTACGTGAATGTAAAACACCTCAGTTAATCGACAACTGGTGCTATCAACAGTATTGTTTACATCCCGCAAGAGTTTTTTGTTTACTTTTCTTCTTGCATTTTTACTGTTTACTGCATTTGTAGATTGGCGACAATGAGAAAGCAACCTGATTTCTTATTCTTCTTGTGCGTTTACTACACTCGTGGATTGGCGGCAATGAAAACCAATCACACATTCTATGACATTTTTGTTATTGAAAATGGAAAGTTAAAGCAAATACGCTAGATTTTGACAGGTGTAATTATTATTGGAAACAGTCAGCTGCAGTTTTGGTTATAGTGTTAAAGTCTGAATAAGTCTCGGCAAGTAATAAATGGCAAAAATTGTCGCAAATATATCAGTTGTCATTTTAACCAAGGGAATGAGTCTGGCTCAGCTGACAAAGGAATACTTATCAATAATGTTAATAAAATTTTTTTTTGCTCAATTTCAAGTGAATATTTCATATTAAATTGATTTCAATAAGTTCTTTTTAATGACATATTTAGGCGGTTGGTTTAACAAACATGCATGTTGAGGTTATGTATGGTATTTCTCAGATGTAAAATCCAATTCTGGATCAGAGTGCCTGAAATTTCAAAGGTTGGCTTTAATTAACTCAGTTTAAAATTAATGCTGTATTGTATGGTAACAGTTTTTCCTTGACTGTTAAGTCACTTATTTGCCCAGTTAAATTGTCTATCTTATAATTTATTATTAATATTAATGTTGTATTTCATTTCTATGCTGTAGACATCTAATACAAAGTGCTTAAAGTGTTCACAAAACAAAATACTTAAATTTAAGTAATAAAATGTATTTCCAAATATTGGGAATTGGGAATTGTGATTGTGCTCATCCAAACTGGTATCGGTATCGTTGTAATCTGCAGCATCGGTAGTTGAGAACTGGTATTGTTGGTATCGGCCCATCCGTAACAAAGAGTGGCTTTCTAATTATTTGGTCATCCATTTTCCAAGAATTTCACAAATTTTGGAAAAAAACATTTCAAAGTTGTTTTAGGGTTAACATTGGCAATTTTTCAGTAAGGTCAGAATCCAAACTCTTTTGCCTTACAAACTTGAACAGAGTTGGGATTCTGAATAATACAGTACATCAGGAAGATGAGAAGAAAGGAGCACTTGACAGGCAACCGAAGTGAACACTGCTAGAGGCAGTGGTGGCAGCATGCAAGCAGTCATGCAGGGTCTCAGGTACCTATGTAAGAGGACACGTAGGTGCGCTTGTCGAGCGAATTAGACGAGGTGGCCGGCAGGGGCTCGTAGTCCTGGGGGACTCCCACCCGTGGCAATGTCGCCACTGCGATAGGTACCCCACTGCCACTGCCCGAGCACTCAGCCCGCGTCTTCTCCAGTGCCTTCAGCTCCATCTGGTCGTGGTGGATCCATAAGTCAGGTGGCTTGATGCCTGCCTTTGTCTTCAGGTTGCCCTTCATGTACCTGGAACCACAACCCACATCTCATTTTTGCAATACTTTCCACAGATAAAAATTAAACGCACACTATCATGATGATGCCTTAAAATACACGCTATAACCCTGTTCTCTGAAATAAGAGTTCCTGCCAGCTATAAATCTTTGCTATGAAGTAGCAGTCCAAAGCAAAGGAACTATAAGTGCCTAAATATTTCAATGGTTGCTTGATGGTGCTGTTGTTTACCATGTTTCAGCTGTTGTTAGGACGATGTCTGCAAGCTGCAGTAATAGTTTACTGCCTAGTGGCCTGCAACAAGCCGACCATGACACATCTGCCTAGAGTGGGTAGACGCACTCCCAGCAGTCGTGGTTGCTGGGCCAAGCAGGTCCACAGCAATGCATGGGGATGTTATGTAAGGAGTTTCCTTACCGGGAGTCACCACATGACAATTTTTATTACTTTATTTCTACACACACCATTTATGATTATTTAAATATTGTGAACATGTTATCAACTTCATTTGAATGATTTAATATAAATTCTTTTACACGTCACATTAATCAATATGTATTTTTACCTATTGTAATTTATTTAAAATCAGTCAATGTTAACTATGTCAAAACATACTGCAACTTCAAGTCGTAGAGGTGTATGTAATAGTGCATGGTCATAGACAAAAGAGTTACCATAGAAGTAGGAATATTTAAGACTTTGTGTGTATTGCAACATGGCCAGAGAGCCTTATTTTATAAGGAGTTCTATGAACTATTTAAGAGATAGTGGGGTGAATAATATGACAGATTCTGATACTTTGAGAATTGAAGGAACACCTGTTGTTAGTCTGACTACAAGTATAAACGAAGATTTTCATAGCGATAGTGAAGAGGTTGTCAAGTCTGTTTTGAACACCAACATAACGGATAAGGTTTCGGAAAAGGTTGATAAACTGGGGACAATTTCAGTTACAGATGCGACGGGAATAATGGATTATTTGGGAACGTTAAATACACAATTAAGTGCAGAAATTGCTGCACAAAATGCACAATTAAGTGCAGAAATTGCTTCACAAAATGCACAGTTAAATGAAAAGTTTGATTCCACTGCAGAACAAGGTACTAAACTCAATGCTAGGTTTGACGCACAAGATCAAAAATTTAATGATTTAACTCAGCATATCGTATGTATAGATAATAGTTACTTAAGTTTTAATGAGCAGGTTGACCAACCTAATACTGTGTTAACAACCCTGGGAAATACGGTTACTGAACTGCAGGCAAATCAGACAGCACAAGATAACGCTATTGCCACGCTTCAGAATAATGTTGACAAAAGGCATACACAATTAGAAGACTGATTAAGTCAGTTAAAAGCTGTAACTAAAGAAAGTTTTGACGTAATGCAAACGAGTGTAGGAGAGGTTCAGACTCGATTATATTCCATAGAGGTTAGTGTACCTAGGGGATTAGAGCAAACACGAACCGAGATTGAAAGTAAATTATGTGGACTGGAAACTCTTATTACTACCGTGGAATCCAGACCAACAACTTTGCCAACCAATGTCAATAATCAAATTTAGATAATGTAGACCACCAGTTGGTAAATTTTGAGCGACATCTAGAGGCAAAACTTAATTGTATGAATGTTGAATGTGATAATGTGCAGAAAGACGTCGCAAACCAAAATAAAGTATTGCATAGTAAAATATTGCAACTAGATGCACGTTTGAACGAGCTAACTACTAATGACACTTCTAAGACAGTTTTCAGCCGAGACATTCCGCATTCACCTGTTCCTGCAGATAGGAATAATAGTGAACAGAGTACAAGTAGTAATGTTATTCAATCTAGTAATGTTGCCACATTAAATTTAACAGCTGCGATGTTGCATCATCCCGCCAAGCAATTAAGTGAGGGACTGCCTACATTTTCGGGATGAAGCAATGAAAATCCAATAATCTACCTTAAGAAATTGGAGGACTATGCAAAATTGTTTACTATTAGCGAATTGGAAATTTTGTTATTTTTAGGGTTGAGCTTAAAGTTGACCTATTCTATTGGTGAGGTCGAGAAAAAAAGAGTTTGAACGTTTTCCCAGGTTCAACAAAAATTTCTGAAAGAATACTGGAATGCTCGTATTCAGGGAAATTTGCGAGTGCATCTTCATTTGGAGAAGTTCAACCCAAAGAAGAATAAATCTCTGGAGCAACATTACAGAGAAATGTTTGAACGAACGTGACATTTGGATGCTCTAATGGGCGAACGAGGAGTTCGCGGAAGTGATGATTGCTCAGTTACCACTTAAATACCAAGATCGATGGGCGGACAGGGCATTTAAAAACCTAAATGAATTCCGGTTTTAAAGATAGACCAGACTGAGAGACAAAGAGCAAACACTATGTGAGAATCGGATAAGACTATACCAGTGCGTGCGCCTCCGTTATACCAAGGTCCAGGTCAACGACCACATCAATCAAACCACTTTGGTAATAATCCACATGTCAGTGCAATCAAAGTGATAACGGAAGGTGATGAACCCCAGTCGTTACAAACTGATTGCGTATCGGAAGGCAGGTTGAATATATTTAATTACAATCTGCAAGGAAAACAGTTTTCGCCCGGATACCGGAAAAGATCCAAACATAAGCAACACACAGATGGATCTACACTGGACACTCCACAACCAAATGCTTATGTATATCCAGACGATAACGTCTATGTACTACGAGCTCAGGCAAACAACGTAGGTGAAAGGAGACCAATTTCGCTAACAAATGGTAGTACAAATACTCCAGAAAGTGTGAGTTGGTCTGTTACACAGTCACGAACATGGACAGCCATTAATCGTCAATCTCCAGGTAATGTAACGGCAAATGGTTGTAATCTAAATAATGGACCAGCGTGGGTTTATTTTCAGCCGCCGGTTGTTCCTGATTCGACGCCTGCTAATACCAATTACTTCACGCAGAACAATTCGCCACAACGACTGGGATATTTATAGAAAAACAAACGGTTGAATACCCTCGCACGTGCTTTTCCTCCTCCGGCAGTACCGCCTAATGTAAGTCAAATGCAAATGTCAAACTCAGTTTCTACTGGAAGCAGTACGGTAAACTAGACAGGGTTGGTGATGCGCGCTTCCAAGCGCTGACCCAGTATGTTCCCGTGAAGACAAATTTAGTGTATGGTATGGATCAAGGTTATGTTGCGAACGATAAAATTACTGAAGCTGATATTTGTAAATAAATCAATAATTCTACTAGCATATTGACTCTGAGAATGGACGAATCAGACAGAGAGTTTTTACTTAGGGAAGATGAAGTTTTACCAAACTCCAGGATATCTTTATGACCACAAATAAATTTAAATGTCTGCGATATTATGGTTTTGATGCTACTCGATAGTGGGGCGGAAATTAGCTGTATCAGTAAGGACTTGTTCAGAGAAATGAAATGCTGTAATGAAAAATTACCAATTTTACCTGTTCCTTGTTTGAAGATTGTGGGAGTTACATCACGATCCAGTCCTGTTGCAAACAGACAAATGGTTTTATCTATCAAAGGGCTAGGTGAACCTAAATTGGTAAATGTTCTAGTGGTTAAGGGATTATTGAAACCACTCATACTGGGTACAGATTTCTTAACATTGTATGGTATCATTTTGAACTTTGGTGGAAGGTTAATTACTTCGCCAGAAGCTACGTGTAATTTGCCAGTACCAGACAGGTGGAGTACATCTGACAATACAACAGATTTGGTACATAAAGATGTAAATGCGCTACAATTATAGCGAGAATCGACGTCTAATGTAAATGCATCGCTAAACATGAATATTTCAAAATCAGTATCCGTAATAGATACTTTAAATCATTCACAGAAAACACAGCTGTACAACATGCTTATGCAACATCAAAAATGCATGTCAGAAATTCCAGGGAGGAATAACCTCTATGAAGTAAGTATTAATGTTTCGGATTCTAATGTTTTCCACAGCAAATCATATCCAATACCGGCATATCCAATGCCTGAAGCATAAGTATTTTTGAAATTAATGCTTGAATGGAATATGATTAGTCAAGAGGTAGGTCTGTACGCTAATCCAATTTTGTGTGTTCGTAAGAAAGATGGTACTGTAAGGTTATGTCTTGATGCCAGGAACATAAACAAAATCACTGTTAAAGATCCAGAAGGTCCTATTTAGACTCGAGATGTACTATGCTTATATCAAGGTGTACGTTACCTCACTACCCTTGATATAACGTGTGCTTATTGGCAGCTACCCCTTAGTTCTAAATCTCAAAAGTATACCGCATTTCTGTTCAGAAACTGCCAGTATATTTTCACAGTGATGCCGTTTGGTTTATGTAACACTGGCAGAATTCACTCGTTGCTTAGCTAAAACATTGGGAGAGGAATGCAGTAGTTTCGCTCGAGCCTACGTGGATGACATCCTGATTACATCAAACACCTTTGATGAACATATAGATCATGTACACAGTATGCTATCGAAGCTTTTTCCTACGTTGTAGTTCCGAATTACCATTTTTAGGTCACATTTTTACTAGAGAAGGAATACGTACAGCACCAGATAAATTGCAAGCGATCGCACAATTTCCTGTTCTAACTAATGTAAAACAACTCTGTGCGTTCTTAGGAGAGCTGGGATTTTATAGGAATTACTCCGATAAAGTTTCCAAAGGAGCTGTACCATTGTTTACACTAATGAAGCAAGGTGTAGAAAGAAATTGAACAGATCTACATCAAGATGCGTTTGTAAAGCAAAAGGAGATATTTTTGTCAGATCAAGTAATTTACCATCCGATGCAAGGGAAAGTTTTTGCTTTACAAAGATGCATCAGCCTACACGCTTGGAGTGAAACTTGCGCAGAAGGATGATAGAGATATAGAACGAACAGCAGCCATGGCTAGCCGTACAATAAACCATGTGGAATGCAACTACACAGTTACGGAACGAGAAGCACTTGCGATCGTCTGGGCACTTCAAAAGTTCAGAGATCTGCTACTGGATGAAAAGATTAGATTACTCACAGATCACAAAGCTTTAACCTTCTTGCGCACCGGAAGAGCTTTTGGAGATTGTTTAACCAGGTGGCTGTTGTATTTACAAGAGTACCAGATAGAAATCCAATACATTAAAGGACTTGATAACGACGCAGCTGAATACCTAAGTCGTATTCCAGATGTGAGTAATGATTGGGTACCTCCATCTATGAAAAATAAAGAATTCCTCGTTGCACATGTGTATTCGCAGGAGTTAAAATCAAGAAAAGTCTGAAGGAAGTTCTAAAGTCACTAAATGAATTCCAAGAACAAGATAGGTATTGTCAGATAATTAAGGAAAAACTGAAAGCATTAAGACCTGAATCAGGGTTTCAGAGATTGTATTGTTTATTAAGTGACGGTGTGCTGTTTTTTTGAAGAGAGAATACAGACCAATTCGAAGAAGAATGGAAGCCTATTATTCCTGCAAGTATTCAAAATTTAGTAGCTGTTGAAAGACACAATGCGGTGGGACATATTGGTTCGAACAAGCTTAACGCAAGTCTGCAACGTATTGTATTCTGGCCTAATATGCTAGCTACAATAAGAGAATGTACTTCCAGTTGCAATCTTCGTCAGAAGGCGAAGTCTCCTCCTGAGAATTTACAAGGAGAAATGAAGTCAATTATACCTAGAGAACCATTGTCTTTGGTTTCAGTAGATATTTTTGGACCTTTGCCTAGATCTAAAACTGGCATTAGATATTTCTTCATATTGCTGGATCTATTTTCTAAATTCATAAAACTGTATCCCATTGTGCAAGCTAAAATTGCAATATTACTTCAAAAATTGAAGGGATATGTGAAAGTATTTGGTAAGCCATTCTGCGTTTTGTCTGATAAAGGAAGTCAATTTACCAGTGACTTGTGGCAGAATAGCTTAAGGCGAATGAACATTAAACCTACTACCATATGTGTCCATCACCCACAGTTCAGTCCAATCCTGTCGAGCGGAGTATGAGATCTATCAGAACAATGTTGCGAATACATTGTCATAATGCGCAGCAAAGCTGGAAGATAATGCTAGTAGAGTTGTAATAAACCATACCATCCAGGTAACCATGGGACATGCACCCATTGAAGTCATGAGCAGGTTGCTCTACAAGTCATGCATGGGAAAGAGTCACAAAGAAATTGTTTTTAACTTTTGAGGGACCTTTCAAAGTGATCGGCGTGGTACGCAATAATTGCTAGGAACTGGTGGATTTGCAAAGCAATACTGTGGGAAAGTATAACATAACTCAAATAAGACCATATCGAGTTCCTATGGCAACCACAGTCAGAAATCAATGACAGCAATGGCAAAGTATTAAGTATATACAGCTCAGTTATGAGTTATAAGGTTGACTGCACTAGTACTAATGAGTTCGTAATTTGGATATAGTACGAGTTGTAGATTCTGTCGAAAGCATTGGTATATAGTGTTCATTGTTTATTATTGTTTGTCCACTGTTATTATGTTAGAATTAGGATTTATTGTTATGTTATGTTATTTGTAATTTTCGCAGTTTGCCTGCCGCCTCGAAGTTTCGAATCCTACCGGAAATCTTTGAGTAACTGAACTTACAGTCCCTTATTGTATTATGATGATGAAGCTGTTTGAATTTGGCCATACATTGTGATGTGCTACAAATGCCAGAAATGATAAAGAATTATATACATGTGTCTACGAATGGAAGTTACTGCCACTGAGAGGAAACCAGCCTCGAATTAAGTCCTAGCACAAAACATTAATCAACCACTATGCTTAACTGGCTGATAAATTAATTTAAAAAATAAATAAAATTGCCCAGGTCATTTGTATTCTCATAAGAATATGTTTACATCTCCCTCGTCGTTCATGATATGTGAAAGAAGCTTACGTCTTGTAACTTCACTTCCTTATGGAAAGAGAATATATTCCTGCAATTTGCAATGAGAAAAGTTGGAATAAAGACATTAAGATCTTCTTGCTTAAGTCCTCCTGGAGTTGCCCACAAACTACACACATCCTGAGTATATAATTTTTTATGTTTTGTTGTATCAATTTTCATAGGGCACATGTAATTTTTTTCATTGATGTTAGATAATGTATATATATGATTTAATATTTATTTTTAGGAAATGAAAAAAAAAAAAAAAAAAAAAAAAAAGAGAGTTCTGCTTATAGATGTTAAGTTGATTAGTCTGCGTATATGGATAAGTACACAACAATGTTTAGGGTTGAGAAACAAAATGTTTCTTGTAGCTGTCTATCGTTTAGTGTTTGTTGGGGTCTTCTATAGTTGCCTACTTTAGCTGTTGTAACATGAAAAGCTATATTTCACTGACATGTGTTATGCCTTTCAATCTATAAAATATCACAATTATAGTTTTGAGATGAAGCATATTATTGGGCTACTAAACCTGCCAATAATGCTTCACGACCATCAAGGAGTGAATCAATAGAGAATGAACTATGTTATGTATAGTACCAGTGAAAATGTTTTAATTCCATCTCAGGAAGAAGACGTAAGAGAAACATATGTGGATCTTCTACATTGTGACCTGAGCCAAATGATTGTCGCTAGAGAGGAAAGCCTGACAACAACTATCTTGTGTCTGACATCTGTGTGCTGCAGTTATTCTCCGGTGTATGGGTGTATGAGTGCTGCAGAAACTTTTGTCTCCCTGGATGAAGCAGAGGTTCCAATTATGAAGGGGTTGCAGAGCTGCAGAGGTCCTGAACTTTGCCACTAACATAATGCATGTGATGCTAACTGCATTTCGTAAGAAAAACAACTACCCAATTTACCTTCCGAAAAAAGTTACCTATTTCGACATATAGAGTTTGAAGTGTTTGAACTTTAACATGTCTTCATTAATAATGAAAATGTCATTAGAGAACAAACATACTCGCCACTGATTTTCTTTGTCTTATATGCTTAAGGGCACAAAATTGACATTTTAAATTAATTATTACGTTATTATGTTTTGAGTGTTTTAATATGTTTTCTTTGTTTCTTTCGATCCTATAAATTTAGAAATATGTGTATATTGATTGCTCGTAGTGTTTACTTGTACTTATTAATGAATGCTAAGTTACTATGTTTTCGTAAGTAGTAATTAATCTGCTGTCGTTTGCTCAATTATCTTGAGTTTGGTTGTAATTGTTGTTATGTTTATCGTAAAATTTTACAATTGTGACTCAAAACCTAAGTGGGGCTTTCTGTAAGGAGTTTCCTTACAGGGAGTCTCCACATGACACTTTATTATTTCTAAATTACTACACACACCATTTATGGTTATTTAAATATTGTGAACATATGTTATGAACTTCATTTGAATGATTTAATTTAATTTCTTTACATGTCATTAATCAATATGTATTTTCACAATCAGTCAATGTTAACTATAGTCCATTCCTAATTGGAAGCGACTGATGAAAATCAACCTTTGAAAAAACACTCTAGGCATAAAATGTCACCTGTTTTTTTCAATAACCTGTATTCCACAAATATATAACTCTGTGGTTAACTTTAAAGTATTGTATCATTGAATTAATGAACCTTTACCTTAATATCTTCTATAACTTGTAATATTTATTTCTTTTTTAAATATTAATTAACAACAGCGAGTGCAGCGACGTGAATGCAACGACCAATAAGAAATAGTTCACAGTTAAAATATTATTTTAACCTCATTAGTATACTATTTGTAAATTAAACGGCGCCTATCGAAATATTTAAGTAGCCCTGATGGCAACATAACTAATTTTTACAGTTTAAAATAACAGCGGAAACTATCGTGAGTAGGCAGTAATGGTACGGTATTATTTTATCGAGCGAGAAAGCAATTGAAAAACTGTCTGCTGGCGAGGCTTGTCGCCCTCTTTTTCTTTCTTCGTCTCTTTCACACTCTGGAAATTTCACTTCTCTAGTATACAAGGAAATGATATATGTTTTCAATTGTAGCATATTTCATACTTATTACAACAAAATAATGATTTTTGAATGTGTAATTTACAACTGAAAAGAGATTATAATGCTTGAATACATATTTTCATATATATTTAGATATGATGGCAGGGCAGTTACCTAGTTAAGTTGGCAGTTCATTAATCACTGCATCTGCATGCGCATCATCGTCGATACGCTGGCCCTGTGTGTGCGTGATTTCAAATACTTGATTAGCACTATTTATACGTTTTAAATGTGAACTGTTTTTATGACTAAGTTATTTATTTACATCCACGTCTGTTTATTTAACACAACGTTGTACCTTTGTCCTAAGGGGTTTGAAACGCAGTCGTGCAACGTAATTTGCCAATCCCAGAAGAAAAATACTAAGCCCAGCCCAATAAATTTCAATAAACCCAATAAACAGTAAGTAGCAATACATATAAATATGAGCGGAATAAAAGTTATCATAGGCTTATTTGTGTGCATTTTCACCGCTCTCTTTTAAAGTTTGTATGACAAAAATGAGCAACACGAGTTGCGTGCTTGAATTTAATGTGCCTTTTTCATTGATTGTTCCTTCGTTTTAATATTTAATTCAACTGGGGCCATCTTTTTAGAGAAATGACCAAATACATATCAATAACAAAATGATAATTACAATTAGTATAGACCTTTACCTCGCAGTTGTAACGGTGTTAAACACAGTCACTGCAAAATACTAACATGCATTACATGAATTGAGCTACGTCGTGAAAAAACAAATATGTTAATGTAAAATAACCGTACAAACTGTTTCCAATCCAGGCATTTTTAAAACGTCATAAAGCTAACCTAAATAATGTTAAAGGTCTAAACTGTGAATATTCATACGGAATAGTATTTGGAATATGACAGAATTCTTTGAAAAGCTGTAAACAGTAAACAACACATTTGACAGGTATAAAAGTAGAAGTGTCATTTTAATGTTTATTTTTAGGTGTAGCGAAAGTATACGAACATATGTACACACACACACACACACACACGATGGAATGTAAACATTGATTTTGACAGATCCTACATGGCAGTCACATGGCAATGTTTGTTTACATTTGGCTGAAGGATACGAAACGGGCCTGCAAGTAGATATTTAGCAGGGTTCCGAGAAAGTTGCTTCCAATGGGGAATGGACTGTATGTCAAAAACATACTGCAACTTTTATCCACACTCTACTAGATTGACAGTTTAGCTGCATAATTTTAATAATGGAAATTAATGTTTAAATTGTGTGTTATATGTTTCTCATTGGTAAGAGAGTATGAAAGTGTGCTCAGCAGAAAACAAATTTAGTGATTTTGGAATGTGACAATGCAGACGTGTTTTGTTTATTAGGAAGGACTTGACTGAAAATTTTATGTTGTATAGAAAGATTCTAAAGAAGGAAATAATGGCCTCCATGCAGAAATTGCATGTATGACTAATGTGTCTGATGTTAGACGAATTTAATGAATATGTTTCAGTATTGAGGCTAAGCAGTATTAAGTATTGTTGCTAAACACACCGGAGAATATCTAACTGCAGGAGGAATATTCATTATGCATTTCCCAGTTGGTGTTCTGAGGCAGTCTGGCATACCAGCTATTGTGCCTTAATATCTGCAGAACTCTTCAAATAAGGTTTTTCTTTACTATTTAATCATTCAACACATTGCTATGAGTTGTATCTGGAATTTAATAATATGACAAGTCTAGTGGTCCGAGTGTGTGGTATTAAATTTCCATGAACGACTTTAAATTATTCTTAAGCTACTGATGAACTAAGCCTGGCTGCCCACATGAGAATATTCTGAATATTCTTCAGTTAATTTTAGTAGTCAATATGTTTGGTAATTTATCAGAGCTATTGTGTGATTATTTTAGGGAAATCGATTGTTTATTTTGTCACATTAAATTTTTTTAAATAAATGATTTTTCTTTGACAACTGACAGCAGTATCTTTAAATATTAGATGTCTTCTGTTAAAAAGGGTCTAATGATGTTGCATGTGAGTAGAAAATGAGATTTTCCATTATTTCATTCATTATATTTTCCTACGTTTTCTTCAAAGTGTTTCCTTATATTATGTTAGTAGCAAGTACTATTTTTTCTGCAATCTATAATAGTCTGTGTATATTAACCAATTTTCCTGATCATGACATGGGAAAGAAGTGGTACATATTGCTATGATTTGTGCTGATTTCCACATGCACACTATCTAATTTGACTACACATATTTATATTCATTGACTCACACACACTCTCACACACTCACTCTCACTCTCACACTCACACACTCACTCTCACTCTCACACTCACTCACTCACTCACACTCACTCTATCTCTCTCTATCTATATCTATCTCTCTCTATATATCTATATCTATCTCTCTCTCTATATATCTATATCTATCTCTCTCTATATCTATATCTATCTCTCTCTATATATCTATATCTATCTCTCTCTATATCTATATCTCTCTCTATATCTATATCTCTCTCTATATCTATCTCTCTATATCTATATCTATCTCTCTATATCTATATCTATCTCTCTATATCTATATCTATCTCTATCTATCTCTCTCTCTATCTCTCTCTATCTATCTATATATCTATATCTCTATCTCTCTCTCTCTCTGTGTGTGTGTGTGTGTGTGTGTTTAATACTGCAGGACAAACAAAAAATTAGGGCAGTTCGCTGGAGATGTCATCCTCTGTCCGAGCTCCATGCTTCTCGTGTTTGTCTGCCCGTATGCCGCTCACGCTGCTTACAGTAATTCCTGGGAAGTTCTCTTATGATCTTAGTTTTAGTTCACTTTTTCTAGCTTAACTTTGCTCGTGCATTTTAATTTGTGCTTGACAATTGATATCATCGCTCTAGCTACACAGCCATTGGCAGTAAGTTGAGAACCAAGTCGCCACCGCAAGTGGCATGTCCACACCGGGCACATGTGACACATGACGGACTTAGGGACAGGAGAGCGTGAGCATCACAATGTGGTGATATTTTTAGTTTGTGTTATATCAGTTACACATGCTCGAGGGGGACGGAGGGCAGACCTTACTGAGGCAGGGTCTGCAGAATCTGGCACTTGGCCTTAATGGTGCCTTAAAAAAAGAGTAAGGAGAGTAGGTCGCCAGCTCAACACAAAGTCTAGCATGGCTCAAATGGGCTTGCAGGTGCGTGTTGTTGGCGGAGCAGCTGGCTAACTTCTCACTGCCATGAGTCGGGTGCTCATCGACGTAGGTCCGGAGTGGGGTCTCCTGACCCAGCTGGCTGGTGGCAACGGCATTTGCTGGTCGGGTATGATGAGAGGCTGGCTCTGCTGCGGCAGGCAGGTGCCTGGCCTGCTGTGGTTGGCTGTGCTGATCCAGCATCGTTGGCTGATTCAATGTCTAGTACCAGGGGTGGGTAGGCCTAGGCGGAGGTACTCAATGACAGGGTGTGCAGCACCAGTAGTTTTCACAAGGGGACCAAATAAGTTCCAGAGGGGAAGGGGAGGAGGACTGCGAGGTGAGACCCAGGGGGTCAAGTAGCTGAAGGCTGGGGCAGGTTGATTAAGCAGTGCTTGCTTCTCAGCCAGGATAGCAGCTGCCTTCCTGTCGCTCTGTGAGTGAGTGGTATTTACCAGGGATGGGGTGGCAGGCAACGATATCCCTAGCTAGAATGTATCCTAGAAGAGGTAGCTCCCTCGTCAGGCCTGGCACTCCTGGTGGGTCTACATGCGGAGGATGGAGTGGGTTAACTGACAAGAGTGATCTAGCCTCTTTGTCGTATGTCGTACTAGTGGTCACATGGCTCTACAGTAGGTGAGCACCAGGTACCTTTGTGTGCCTGGTTGGTTCACAGTATGGGAGACCATCTAATGGGTTGTGTTTTGATGACATAAATCAAGTCCTTTTTAGGGGACAGGTCGCAGTCCTACTCTATGTTTGGCAAACCAGTATCAAAATCGTGATTCCCTGCCTCTGCTTTGCAGGGGGACACTTACCAAGAAGGGAAAAGCACAATTCACACAAGAAGGAACATACTGCGGTTTTAGATTAGCAATGTGTTTTATTCCATCCAGAATAGAGAACTGTGACCTGTAATCAAGGCACTGATCAACTCTTGGAAGATAAAAGCAAAAGACAGGTGAAGAGGCATGTCATCTTGAAGAGCCTTGCCTGAAGGGCGAGCTAGATGATCAAGAGCAACTAATTAGGTAGCCTGTCAGAACAACTAAAACCTAACTGAAGCTATGTTCTCACATGAAGGGACAGAGAGGGGAGTATGGGTGTGGGTTTGACAGCAGTGTCAAGTGTGATGAGGATGGAGGGGGGAGGGGAGGACGACTGTTCGGGGCTGCAGCCATGCTTGAAGAAGTCCAGCTTTGGTAACTGGTGATCACCGAGTTTTACTTCATTCATGAGGCGGAAGAGAGCAGACAGACCAGAGAACCTTAGCACAACTTGTTCTAAGGGGAGCTGCTGGTATTAACTGCTGTTCTGCGGTGTGCAGGGCCATAGTACGTATGTCCTCTTGTGCTAGGGGTGTCTTGGGTTCCTTCAGTCTTTGGGTAGCTTCTGTGCGGGTGGCTCCTTCCTTGTAGGCAGAGCCGTACTATCAGCCATCTCTTGGAGGTGGCAAGGAGCAAGTCTTCCTGTTGTCCGGGTGGTATCAGCTGCACAAGCTCAGGAACAGCTTGCTGGTGTGGCTAACTGGTTTCCTTTCTCACGGGAGTTGTATTTTAGGATGGGGAAATTTAATATTCTCTTCCTTGAAGTGCACTCTGCTCTTCAGGCATTCACCTTATTTATGGAGATGGAATGCTGGCTTGGGTAGCTGCCATTCAGCATTTGAATCATTTCTACGACACATGGCGCACATCGGATGATACGTAGTCACGGTAAAAAGAAATCGCACTGTATTAGTCATTTGACAGCAGAATCTAAGCCAACCCAGCTTAGATTGTATATGCCTTAGCACCCTGGATAATTTCATAGACAATTTACATGCTTCTAACAACATATTGCTGAAAAAAAAAGTTGGGGAGTAAATGCATACTAGAATGGTACATACCCCTGCTTGCTGCGCTCCGAGGCACGGCGTCGGCAGCACACTATGCCCAAACCACCAGCCACCATTAGCACAAAAAGCAGAGTGCATCCCACTGCCACATACATAATTGTCGACTGTGAGAAACCACGCCCATCTGCAACAAAAAACACTCTACTACCACAAACTGTCCTCTCACACTTTACTGTACAATGAAACATTTACCACAAATGGTGTTACTCAAATCACACACACTAGAAAGACTATCTCATAATCATACACTTTAGCTATCAACTTCAAATAAACCATTTGACATTTCTCGAGATTAGCTAAATCCTAAGTTAGGCCTCAGAAAAAAAATTCAAGTTTTCTAATTCAATAATGTAAAGAATTACTTTAACGAACTTCACATTAACAAACATTCCCTAATAATGAATAACTGTTTTGGTCCAGAAAAACCTATGGACTACGATATGCTTTTATGGATTTAAATTTTTACATAACGACTTTAGACATAGTAATACTAAAATATTCACATTAATGAACACTTTTTGACTTTCACACACAAAAATACACACATGCATGCACACACGTGTGTGCATACACGCACATGCAAGCACACGTGCCTGCACCCACGCACACAAGCACACGTGCCTGCACCCACGCACACACACAAGCACACATCCCCTCTGCACAGTTCCAGCACTAATAGTTCCAACATGTAATGGCCAAAATTTTTCTAAAGTGTAAAAAAGGTACAAAATTAACTTAATAATAACTTTTGGTGTTAATGGAATTCATTGATATGATAATTAATCATAATACTGAGAAATATATCTTTCTAGTAATTTTAGAAGTATGTGAAAACCATAAATTAAAAACACAAAAAAATATGTTAATTGAAAATGTAATATTTAAAAAACTCAAGCAAATTGCTTATTTTCTATACAATCATTTAAATGCTCTAGGTTAATAAATAAAAGCACCCAGTTTTACACACTATAGAGTTCACGGTATAATGGTGTCATCACCGCTACAAAAAAATAATCAAATATGACTTGTTAGGTAATTTTTGTGTTGCATTGTTATTTTTCAACTTCTTTGAAGTGAAGTACCATATTTACTTATATATATAGTCACACCATGATTTTTGCAACAAGTTCTCGGATTTTTTTTTTACAAAACTTGCACCAACCATTTGTGGAGCCTTGTTAGTAAGTATGTAACAAATTATTCTTTTTTAAATTAATTTATGGTCTTTGGGATATGTTTGGAAAATATTTTAATGAAATAACTTGTGGCGCTAAAAGACAAAACATTGTGGCATGCTGTAAGGTCACAGTAACCTAGGGTTGGTAAAAGAAGATTGTCAACAACTGAGGTGGGGACTGGCTTCCTTTGTCTTTCTGCTTCTTTTCATTTATGCAGTGCTGGAATGTTACATTACCCTTCTCCACCCTTATGTTCGTAGTTAGCTATCCTCTGCCTTACGGGGAAGGAAGAAAGAAAGAAAGAAAAAAACCATTAGAAATTATAGATTACGAGGATGGTCTGGATGGGCAAACAGAAGGTAGAGAAAGGGGAGGGGAGAGTGAGGTGATAATGTAAGAGGGAGAGATGAGCTAACAGATATTCCACTATACTTCCTTGTACAGTTTATGACTAACCACTGCACCTTCCTTAATTTTTTTTGTGTATAGCATGCACCCCAGAAATTTTTTTCCTTTATTTTGGGAAAAAAGGGGCAGGCTATACACAAGACAAGTGAATACACACGTTCCTTTCAAAGTTCGTTAACGATGTTCATTTCTAGAAAATTTTCGAACCGAACACGAACTCCTGTAAATTTTTCGAACCTAACTGAAACTGATCTTTTACATGGCAAAAAATTTTGAACAGAACCAAACATAAACTTAAAGTTTGGTTTCGGTTTGAAATTTAAACGTTCGACCCATCTCTAGTATAAATTGTGCTAAATTTAAACTTCTGAAATTATTTACATGTACTACACTTTTCTGTAGTGTCATTATGGAAGTACAAAAATTGTTTTATTGTTTTGGCTGTAAAGAAAGTTCTTAACGCAGACTAGAAGTATAATTATGCTTGTTGGTACATGATGGGAGGCACATTTATATTTACCAAATGAGTAATGAGAACAAGAGTGTGGCATTTATCATGTGGCCTTGTTTTCAAAACTTTTTGCTGCTTAGTGGAATTGACTCTGAACATATGTTAAACATTATGGTGTATTTTCCCACCTTTGGCCATTCCTGAAGTGAGAGTGTAGTTAGAGTGGAGGTATGTGAATATTGCGAGGAAATAATAATACAAGAAGTAAAGGTTAGTTTGACACAAAAACCATAATTGTCACAGGCTGTGTAAATGATCAAACTCAGTAATGAAGGGACTGTTTTGAAACAATTACTGAATGTCTCTTGCTGTCAAGTTATTACTGGCAATTTCCATTGACAGACAACAAAAACTTCATCATTTATTTGAAGAAAGAATTCCAGCATCAGACACAAACCTTACTATGGGGTGTTCAGGGTAAACTCAGCTCTTTTGAGGCCCTAGTTACTTTGTACTTCCAGCCGACCTACACAGCCATTACTAAGTTGAGATAGGAAAGGAACCGGTAAGGGATATGTGATAATTAGTGATAAAGAAAAATCAAACTCGTTTAAACAGTTGTTAAGCTGTAGTGTAAACCCAGTGAAAAAGACAGACACTTTATTCTCACCAGCATAAGATTCCATAATTAGTGGCCGAGAGCCCACTTGTAATCACGTATCATGTATAGACGCTCTCCACAGTGCCAGTGAATACACGAAGACAGAGACTTCACCTTGTACATAGTAGGAATAGTTATATACAAATGGACTACCATGCAAGGAAAATTAGTTAGGTTAGATTTTTATTTTCAATTATTTAATATGTAGGTACACAATTAAATATGCCTATGAGATTTGACAGTGTCCATGTGAAGACAGCACCCATGGAGATTATTGAAATTTTTCATTAGTGTTTATATGTCACAGCATTGTAATGTTGATTTGTTTGAGTGTTTGTACATATTCTAAATATTTTTACGCACTGACGCGTGCCCGGTTAAGGTCTGCTAGACAAATAGCGTGGTTTTATACAGGGCTGTCAGTGGCTGGTGAGAGGTGTTAGCTACCGATTTACTCATAAGACCGTCGTGATGCTGTTGAAGTTGAGGTTTCGACCCTTGGTTTCAACTTAATGGGTGCTGGGTTGCTCCACACCGTATTGATGGTTCCAGGTGACAGATTCCCAGCTCCAGAACCTGGGATTGGCCAAACCATGCCTAGCCTCGGTCCTGCAAACCAGTCCTCTCAGAACTGGGTAATACTCTTGGCTGGTGCGAATATTTGGTGGAGAATATACAAACACCATGGGAGCAGTAGTCGCGACTACTTGACACCTGAGTGCGGTGACGCGGTCCTGTTCTGCCTGCCTTTCCTTCGTAGGAGCAGGAAGTGCAGACCACTGTTTGGCAGCATGAAACGCTAGGTTTCGCTCCCTACGCCTTTTGCCGTGCCTTACCTTGAAAGGCATAGTGTGTCGCTGCTTGAACAACACACATAGTGCACCTTGACGAGAAACAATTTAACAGTGCCAGTCCAGTAGCTGATTGCTGGCACGAGCTCGGTAAAAGGCTCCACTGATCCCCCATGCTTGGCGGACTGATCAGAGATGGGGAGTTGTTTGGACCACCAATGCCTCTACTGGATGTGATTTCAGGCAAGGTTGAACTGCAAGATTCAGGCTATGGTTACTTCAGCACTATCAGTGCTCGGAGCAAGGGAATAACCTGGGCCTGCTGCCGCTCCTTAGATGAAGGTATTCCTAGTGGTTGTGGCTCCTCTGTTCCTCCCCTCCAACACTACCAGTGTTCGGGTTATGAGAAGAAACAGGCAGCCATCTAATGGGTGTGTTAATTCAGTTTAGGAAAATACTTAGTTTCTGTTGGCAGTGCACGGCGAGAATTGTTAATAGCGGGTGAAATAGAAAGATACTCTGTAAATGAAAAAGCGTAAGGATAGAGAACAAAATTATGTTTATTGAAAAATCAATAAACACATGGCTCGTGCTACCTCCTACCGAACAGTGGAGTGCTGAAGGTTACTTACGTTAGCCAAGTGTAGGCAACCTGGTCCTAGGTTAAAAAAGGAGAGATTGCTATAGACGTAAAAAAATAATTTACTACTGAACTGTACTAAAGAAAGCGGGTGTCTAGAAGAGACAAAGTGAAGTTAATGAATGTTAGCATGTTCGCTGTTCATTGGATGATTGGTTGTCGTAGTTGAAAGCAGCCGCTGGGGGCGTACTTAAGACTTCAAAGATCTCTGTAGGTCCCAGCACTGTACAGTGCTCGAGATGTCGCGAGAGAAGAAACAAGAATGACTGCTGGAATCCCGCTGCGCAATGACTTATATAGTGCTGAAGTCTAGGTTGCTGCAGCGGGGTGCAGGAAAGTGTGTGATGTCCTTTTGCCGTGGAGCTGGCGTGGGAGGTGAGAACCCTCTCGTCAGCGTTCCTTGGTTCGTGCAACTTTGGCAGCGGTTGGCCGTGCTTGAAGTAGCTGAAGCTTGCAGGCACTCAGCGCGGGGGGAGGGAGGCAGGCGGTGTGCCAGCTGGTTGCGTAACCTTGTGGCCACGTGCTTGGCCACCCGGAAGAATTAAGCAGCCGAGAATTTATAAGCAAAGTGGTGTGTGAACTCTCACGTGGGTGGTTGAAGTAGACAACTCTTACGTAGGTTGAAGTAAGGGATACTTCACATAACGAGTGATGAGTCATAATCATAGTTGATAATCATAGTATGAGTGGCACACGTCAGTACATTGCGTATCGACCAAGAGTCAAACCTGAACTCTAAGCCACAGAGCTAGTTTGGACTCTCAACAATAAGCCAAGGTACAAGTATCAATAATTAAGGGTTATGCCAATGCTTGTTAGTTTTCTAAGTGACCAACATGCACATTATGTCCATGTAACAAATCCTTTTTAAAGTGTACTCGTTTGTTCCGCTAGCCAACCAGCCCAGGTGATGGAGGGCCTGAGGTTGGCGAACTCCCGCCTTGTCACATGTAACTGTTTTGCTCGCTATAAGACCCTAAATTTGCCCCAGAAAGAGTGCTAGACTTTCTTTAACTAATACATCACACCAAGCTCCGAGATAATTAGTATTTCCACCCCGCCTTCCACAAATAAGGCTAGTTCATATTTTTACATGTCATTGCTTTTATGTAATTTATTTTCACAGGTTCTTGTTTTATATAATTGTAATTAACCATAGCATTATGCTGAGTTTTGTCAATGGCACGGGTAATAATGTAGGCTGGGGGACACCAGGTACATTGCGTCGCTCCTGACACTAATCCTTACCACAGGGGACGAACACATTAGCGGATCTTCGCTCCGGTTTGCCGGGGACGAAGGGAAGATGGAGTGCCAACCCTGCTAGAGTGAGCCAGCGCTATGGCCGGCGTGCCGAGCTCCACATATTTCCCAACAGACCCCAGCACACAGAGCAAGTGCAATTACCATAGTCAAGCAGCCCATAGGTAAGAATTTTATAATTTTTTCTTTGACTTTCTAATAATTGATGAGATTTTCCAGATGAAAGAGAACCACTTCTCATTTCCCTAATCCGCCAAATTCGCCAGATGAGTCTTCATAGCAACATATGTAGGAAGAGTGGTGGGGGGAAGCTAAATTACGCATGCCGCTTTCCTGTTATACTACTAAACAACTACGACACATCTGCCTCATGCAGTTCTACATCACCCGAGGGAGAGTAAAACATGGCAACAGATTACACGAGTGCTTTTAGATCCCCAAAACCCTGGTGGATGATTCTAAACACATGGAAAATAAAGTTGCACAAACCAGCGAGCACAACCCCCCACCCCCATCACCACCGGAGCAAATAAGATATCACCCGCCTCGGGGCTAAACCAAGCGCAGCCGAATATGCATGAATCCGAGTGCCGGGCAGAGGGTAACCACTCCCACCCCGGTCTCGCAGGAGATGACGACACACCTCCCACCGCAGCCCAGCGTTGCACCTGTCCTGCGGACTATATAAGACCGTGCAGGCCTGGGCTCGGGAGTTATCCTTTCTCCAGTAGCTCGCTCTAACACCATGTGCTGGGACCTTCTACAACAAGTGTCAACCCAACCTCTATGCCTGTTGGTAGAAGGCACGGCTCACAGAGGGAGGGGCAAAAGGCGGCCTATACCGCCACCAAGCAAGAGTGTATATTAGGCCCACCTACTCCTAGTAGACAAACCAAACGGGTCAGTGTGCAGCTCGCCAGTCTTCTGGAGAGGACTTCATCTCCAGTATTTTATATTTATTTCCCTGCGCACATTCATATAGCCAGAGAATATCATCCCGTAGTACGTGGTCTGATACAGGGTACGGAGGTAAGGTACGGGGCAGCTAACCTGAAGTTCTGGAGCCAAGAGTCCATGGAGTGGAATTGACGGTACTGTGTTGGTCAGCACTGTACCAACATCAATCAACTTTCCACCAGAGTTGCCGGTTCCAGCAGGCTAGCACCAGTTACACCTTCACTGACCGAAGTATCACCTTGCAAGACATGTACTCCGAAAATGACAAGCCAGTTGCCACTCCAACTGCGGAAAACTTTGTTCCCAGTCGCCAACCGACAAATCCAAGGCAAGTTGCTGGTAAGAAACGTAGCTTAAACGCTTAACTAGCGCTAGCCAAGCGTGCCTGATCTAATGCAGCCAAAACAATGTTGACTGTGCATATAAGTCTATAGCATGGCATGCGCCAATATGTTGTTTTCACTTCGCACCTCGTAGCCAAGTCCAGAGGTCCAGTAACAAAACTCTTCATTACTTGAGTGGGCAACACTGATAAAATGATTCACGGGACCATTGTAATTGGTTTCGAGTCCTTAATTTACAGATATGCATGTGCGCACACACTGATTTCTGATTAGCATCCATAATCCACCGTATTTTTAAGGTGGTTCTACATATTTTTTTTTTTTTTTTTTTTTTTTTTGTTATGTTAGGGCTGAACTACGAAAATATATGTGCGACGATAAGGTATTTTTTAAAGTTTGGTTCTAGTTAAGTTCAAGTTCGATGAACTACAGCACTGTTCGTTTTGAGTTTCATTCGTGGACAAATTTAAAGGTTCATTTCAGATTAGGCTCAATAAAAATATTCTACGTTAAGTTCAAGTTTGGTTTGGTTCCAAAATCTCTAATTTATACTTATACTATTATTTGATTTAATTATATCTCACTAGTAATTATCGTATTTACACAAAAGGAAGACCAGGTTTTTCGACAGAAAAGGAATAGAAGAAATAGTGTCCTCTACAATACCGAGTAGTTTTCAATTCAAAACCTAGGCACAAATACCATAAATGTGTGATACTGCTAGAACAGTTGTATGTATTTTTGTAGTGCTGAGACTGTACCTATCAACTTTGATGAGGCTCCCCCATCTGATGTCACCCCAGTCATAAAGAGGAAGCACTTAGTTGGGAAGCAAAATGGCTTAAGTCATGAATATATAACACCCACAAAACTTTTACAGTGTAAGAAAGATGCTGCAACCATACAGCCAGGTTATACACACCTATTTCATTGTGACTAGCTTTTCTTTAAAAGTAAATCAAATATTTCATATTATTCATATAATAGCATTTCTTCTTGAAGGATTTGTCATAAATTCATGCAAAAATACTTTTAACCTAAATAATTTTTTCAGCACTTCACAGGAGTAGTCTTGAATTCAGGTTGAAATATTTTCCCCTGAAAATTTTTTTTTTTAGGAAGGGGTCGTCTTAGAATCAGGATCGTCTTCCTTTCGGGTAAATACAGAATACAGACAAACTTAGGAGGGGCTACAGTAACTTAATAGGAAAAAAAAAATTACAGAAAACAGTAGACTTACCTCTGCTATATGGGTCGCTGTCATAGTACAACTTGCCAATGCCTGCGATATTCAAGAAAAAAAATAAATGAACAAAACAAAAACTAAAGAACTATCAACTGAAACATGCAAAAGAAAACATTACACTGAACTTGTTCACAATGCACAAACAATACAACCACCAACACATAATCATGTTCATACTGCTACACAGCCAGATATACTCACAAAAAACTACAGTTAAAGATGTTTCAGATTACAGTAATCCTATATTAGGCACTTAAGAAAACCTTTCAATATAGCAGTTACTAACTCCATCACTTGTTGCAATAACTGTAATTTGACCAAAACTGTATTGACTATTGAAAGCTTTTGGTATAAAAGACAGATGAAAATTTCATTTCACATGAAAGGTACCATACAAAATAATCATATGTAAACCTATTAATAAAACATGTAATAATAATAATAATGTCTCCTACAACTAACCATGTATAGGACGAACAGATGAACCGGGGGGGGGGGGGGGGGGGGGGGGGGCAGATAAAATATATATATATATATATATTTTTTTTCCCCTGTCGATCATCGCTTGATGTGTACAATAAACATAAATATATCAGTGTTGGCTGCCACTGCTGCTGTGGGCAAGGCATATAATATGATGTACTTTTCATGCAAAAAAATGTAGTAAAGGAAATTACACCAGGCGGCTGGTCTGACAGTGCTAACAACCTGCACCAAACTAATTAAAGAGTTTGTTTCTGGGAATGTTTTACTTTTCGTATAACTGTACTGCAGTTGTTACGAGTAGCAAACATTAACCCCTACTTTTTATTGCTCTACGCTTACCAATGTGTTTAATTTATCACAGTTTTTCTATTTTATCAACAGTTTGACTATCATTTTTTTTTAAATTGTGTCAAGATTCTCCAAAATTTGTTCTTATGAGAAAGATGTCCACACAAAAAATGTCAAAAAAATATCATCTTCCATGCACTGCCGTCTTCCTTAACTTCACTGCTCATTGCACATATTTAAATGTCAGTTATTAAGAGCACGAAAACATTAAACCGGTGTTTAGGTATGTTTTGGTTTGTGTCCATTAGTGTATGTACTTGGATTCAAATTCAAATTTGGCACCAATTGTTGCGAATGCCATTGGCCGGTGGCCATCTTGACTTGTGGTGCTATCTATGAATGAAAACAGTTAGTTACAGCTACTCCGTGTTGCTGGACATCACACAGCTGGAATGTGTTACAAAATATATAGTGTGGAAACATTTTTGGTCCTCTGTGCCGGATATGCATTATCCGAGTCACTTAACAAAATTTAATCTATAATTACGGTAAACAGTGGACGTGTTTTGTGTATTTCTTTGTGTGCTGAATCAGACGTGGTGTGGTACTGAAACGACTTCGTTTCGCACCATGGCAGTTATGTATACAAATACCACTGTATTTAATCACAAGACTTATGTTATACAATAAGTGTCGTATTTATCATTTTCGTGATTCGTGATGAAAGAGTGTTTTTTGAGGTTAGTCGCGTGATATACCAACCATAACTGCAATTGTTTATGTTTTTACCAGACCGGCAATTTATTATAACCATGACGAGAAATTGTTAAAATGTCTCAACACCAACAGAAAACAGGTTTAGGCCTTGTGAAGTGTCGTATAAACAGACTTCTGACCTTGGCTGATACCAGTTGACAGCAATCAGAGTTGGGCGGGACTTTTCAAGGCAATATGCTGCGATTTGCAGCAACTGAAAACAGACTTCGAGGAAAGCCATCTGCAACATGCTCTACAAGCATCGGAAACTACGTCAGTTGCAGAGTCTGAAGCCAGCGATAGGGAGCTCGAGGAATTTGACGAGGCTACTATAGAATACAGGAAGTTTTCAACAAACTTGTTGTGATCAAAGAAGTAGGAAGAGAACAGCAATGTTTACGGCCGAGCCTCATCATATGTTAAGTTACCAAAATTTAAGTTTGCCTATCTTTAAGGGGTTGCTTACTGACTGGCCTACCTTTTATGATATATTCACCTCGCTGGTGCACAACAAGGCCTCGCTGTGGTGGAAAAGCATCAGTTATCTCTTAAATCAGTTTCAGGTGAGCCATACAATCTTATTAAAGCTCTCCCACTGTCTGAGGATAATTATAAACTAGCATGGCAAACATTAACTGAAAGATAATATAATGTCATAGCAAGATACAACCTTTCATTGTGAAAATATAATGCAACTACCTCGCTTAGCTGCTGTCTTTCCTGACAAATTGCAGACTATGGTAGATATTCTTAAGTAGAACTTGGGTGCCTTGACTGAAAGGAGCTTTGTGTTATAAAACATTATATAACCAAAACTTGATCCAGATACAAGAGCCCAGTTTGAAGTAGCTCACAAGACCATACAGATGCCCACATTTGATCAGCTTCGCAAATTTTTGGAATCACATTGTAGGGCATTGATGATGGCTAACTATTCAGCATCAGGGTACACTTGTGCGCGATCAACAATTAAGAAGTTTGTAACTTCAAGCACAAACATCAAAGCTTCATTCTTGGCAACTGCGGAAAAAGATATTTGTATAACCTGTGAGGGTGCACACCGAATTCACAAGTGTCCTACGTTCAATGGTCAGTCAGTTGATGAGAGGATAGAATTGATGCGACAAAATATGTTGTGTTTCAACTGTTTGCACAGCCACAGGGCAAAGGATTGCAAGTCAATGAGAATCTGTATGTATTGTAGTAGGAGATACCACTCCCTTCTTCACACTGTTGTCTCTCCAAATCAAGTGGAGCAAACTCCAGCTATTTCTAACCCAATGAGGAAACTGCAGCTGTAGTCTCACTTACCTCTTCCACTGATGAGTCGGCAACTGTCGTCTTAGGTACAGCAGTCGTTAGAGTTAAAGATGTAAGAGACAGGATGCAGAAGGTTCTAGTGTTTGCTTGACTTAGGATCCCAGAGCTCATTCATCTCTGAAAAGTGTGTCTGCAAGCTAGGGTTAAAATGCCAAAGGACTCATGTTCCAGTTGTGGGGTTAGTTCTGTCTGTTGTTCTTGCAAACAATGGTTCTGTTACTTGTGTTCTGACACCTGCGACAAGTGAAGGGCCTCAATTAATCACCAATGCACCGGTCTTGAAGGATATAGCCTCCAAATTACCCAGCATCCCACTTTCTCACCAAATGAGGGATGTGTATTGTCATTTGGTATTAGCTGACCCATCGTTTAATACTCCAGGGACCATGAATATTATTTTGGGTGCTGATATATACCCACATGCGTTTGTTGGTGGGCGGGTACCAACCACCACGTGGGTTCCCCATTGCTGTTCACAGTATATTTTGTTGGGTTATGATGGGTATAGTCAGTCAGACTGCAGCTGCTGCCTCCTGTAGTGTTGTTTCTCTGTTTGTACTGTCTGAGGCTTCCCTAACAGACACCATCCGCACGTTTTGGGAGAGCGAAGACGTACCTTCTGTTCAACATTGTAGCCCTGAAGATATTGAATGCGAGAGTCACTTTGTTGGAACCCATTTGCGATACCCAGAGGGTAGATATATCGTGAGACTTCCTTTCAATGAAAATGAACCAGAGTTAGGAGATTACCACAGCTTTGCTGTCAAACGGTTGCATCAACTGGAATGCAGATTGCATAGTCTGTAAGAAACCAAAAGGGAGAATTCAAATTTTTTGCGTGAGTATGAACAACTTGGACACATGCATCCAATTAAGAATGGAGTAGGGCATTCTCCTCATTATATCCCACATCACTATGTGTTGAAAGAATCCAGCTCAACAACCAAGTTAAGAGTGGTGTTTGATGCTTCAGCAGCCTCCACTTCTGCAAAGTCTCTTAATGATGTTCTTAGGACTGGACCTAAACTTCAGAATGACATTGTGGAAATTATTACACATTTCCGTCTTCATCCTGTTGTAATGACTACAGATGTTTGTAAAATTTATCGACAGGTGCAAATACGTACATCCAGATACTGCATCTTATCAAATAATTTTGTGGCATGAATCCCCTGATCAGCCAATACGTGAATTCCAACTAGAAACTGTCACTTATGGTGAGTCAGCAGCTTGTTTCATGGCTATGAGAGCCTTACAACAGTTTGCAGTTGAGGAAGGTGGGTTGTATCCCAAGGCGGCTAAGGTCGTGATGGAAGTCGTATTTGTTGACAATGTCATGACAGTTGCAGAAGCCCTCACGTTGCAGCAAGAACTGATAAATCTCCTAAACCAAGGGGTTTTAAATTAAGAAAATGGTCCAGTAATAGCTAAGCTGTCTTAGATGCAGTACCACAAAACCACCGAGAGAGTTCACTTAGCTTTTAAGGCAATAGTGAAGTGATCAAGGTACTAGGTCTACAGTGGGACTCAAGTTTGGATGTGTTTTCATATAATATTCAATCCGCCAATCCGCCAGCACAAGAGTCACCAAATGAGCAATTCTTTCAGACATTGCTAGGTTGTATGACCTACTAGGGTGGCTTAATCCAGTTATAATTCAAGCTAAGATTTTCCTCCAAACTGGGTATGTCATGGGATGAAGCTCCACCTCGAGATGTGCTGGAGGACTGGCAGGCTTTCATCTGCCAACTGGATGTTCTCAGCAAACTGTCCATACCTCATATTGTGTCAGCATCGCAGTCACAATATCAGCTTCATGGCTTGAGCGATGCATACAATGAAGGTAACGCAGCTGTTGTATATCTACTTACTGCTCATGAAGGTGGGGTAAAGACAAACCTGCTTCTGGCCAAATCCTGTGTTGCACCACTAAAAACCGCCACATTTCCTCAACTTGAATTGCAGACTGCAAATTGACTCATTAAGTTACTTGAGTCAGTAATGTTGACTCTTTCAGAATATATCCACATTAGCTGTATTACAGCATGGTATGAATCCACAGTGGTCCTTGCCTGGATCAGGATTCCTCCTCATCGTCTGAAAATATTTGTGGAAAACAGAGTCGCTCGTATTCAAGAGAGCAAGGTAACGGCCCAGTAGAGACATGTGCCTTCTGCTGACAATGCTGCTGCAGACTGTGCTTCCAGAGGACTCTCACCACAAAATTTACTGACACACACACACGTTGGTGGACTGGACCTTGCTGGTTAATATTTGAGAAGGAATCGTGGCCATGTGGAGGAGTAGCAACCAGTATTCACGAAGGTGAAGAAGAACTAAAGCAGCCTAAGGTAGTTTTATTGGTTGGACATTGTGAGCCAAACCTCCTCGCAAGCCTCTCTACGTTTTCTTCCTGATCACAGCTTCAAGCTTCAGAGAGTGCTTGCTTATGTATTAAGATTCATTTCAACCTGAAGGTGTCACTATGGTGTCGACGCACTGGTCCCCTTGCTGTCGTAGAACATGATGCTGCAAAGATGATGTGCCTGAAGAAGGTTCAACAAGAATGTTTCAGCTCTGAGATTGAATGTTTGATTTCAGAGGGTGAATGCCCTCCTGATACTGGTATTAGAAAGTTGAATCCATTCTTAAATTGTGATGGCATTCAGTGGTGGGTGGATGTTTACAAAATTCACACCTAACTTAAACATCAAATCTTGCTACCCAAGAAGAATTTTGTTACAAATCTCATAATTGATTATCACCTCGTGCACCTCCACGCTGGTTCCAATGCCACACATTTAGTCATTCGTTGCCAGTACTGGATTGTGGCAGGGAAGGGATCTGTCAAGGCCAAGATCCACAGTTGTATAAAGTACCACAGGTTCAGGACCACCAATACACAACCATTTATGGGAAATCATCCACCAAGTAGGGTTCAACAAGCGAGCCCATTTCTAAACATTGGTGTAGACAATGGGGGCCCGTTCCAAATCAGTCGCATGTTCGGAACAGTCGTGTGTCTAAGGCTTTTTTGTGCCTATTTGTTTGCTTAGCGACAAAGGCAGTACATTTAGAAGTTGTTTCTTCTTTGAGCACCACAGCTTTTCTTGATGCATTATTCAGATTTACTGCTAGACGAGGGCTGTGTTAAATTTTTTTTTTTTTCAGACTGCGGAACAAACTTTACAGGTGCATACCGTTATTTGAATGATTTACAGAAGTGAGAGTGACAACTTGCAGTGTGTTGTGTATACCCTTGCCAGTCGTGGCAGTCAGTGGAACCTCAATCCTCCATCTGCATCACATTTTGTTGGGTTGTGGGAGGCAACCATCAAATCTGCTAAGTATCATCTGAAAACACGTTTTAGGCCAGCAGGTTCTTACGTTTGAGGAGCTGTCTACTATTTTTGCCCAGATTGAAGCTGTCCTTAACTCAAGTCCACTGTGTGACATTTAGTCAGATCCAGATAACTTAGAGGCCCTGACACCAGTAGGCACCACCCTGACAGCATCTCCAGTTCCTGACCTTACAGAGATTCAGTCAAACAGATTGGACCAGTGGCAGCTGGTAGTGTGCCACTCAGTACTTCTGGCAGAGATGGCACACTACAACCATGTTGAAAGTGGACCAATAATGAAGGTGAGGTGCAGATTGACGACCTTTTCCTTGTCAAGGAAGACCACTTGCCACCCCTGCAGCGGCAGCTTGGACGTGTTGCAAGTCTACATGCAGGCAAGGATGGAGTTTGCAGGGAGGCCATCATTAAGCAGCAACATCGAACAGTGAAGCACCCCGTTATCAAGTTGTGTCGCCTACCTATTCACTGAGAACCATGTATATCATTGTGACATTGTACAGATTTTCTAGTTTGCTTCAAAATGTTATTTTTGGTGGGCGGTATGTTTAGGTTTGTTTTGGTTTGTGTCAATTAGTGTATGTACTTGAATACAAATTCAAACTTGGCGCCAACTGTCGCGAATGCCATGGCCGGTGGCCATCTTGACTTGTGATGCTATCTATGAATGAAAGCAGTTAGCTACCGCTACTGTGTTGCTGGACGTCACGCAGCTGGAATGTGTTACAAATATTTTGTGTGGCAACAACCAAAATTAATAAGTTCCACAAAAGTGGGTTAACTAAAACATCAAATTCTTAAAATGCTGAAATATGGACCACCTGAAGGAAATTTAATCATGTTAATATAAGGTTTTCATATGTGCCTACCACAATAATTTTAACTACAACTGCTCCTCACATACAAACCATCAAGTATACATGCAAATATTCAACTTTGTCCTTCCTGAAGCTATTCACTTCATCAGCTTAACTCAATTCAAAAATTTTACAAGACTAAGTTGAACTAATACTAGTGGCACTTTACAGTCTTCGTTCCACAGTGAATTAAGTCGTCACTAGACTAACAAAAATTTCCATACATGCTGGCGTTCAATGGATGCGGACTTAACATCTTGACCAACCAAACAGATTAATAAATAAAATATGTCAAGTTTAATTAACAGACAACATACATATGAGAATATTTTGAAGCATGCATGATACATAAATAAGAGATACTGTATAGTGTGTTAGTAACATTTATTAATATCTCTGTGAAGTAGGTAACCTATACAGATTATGGTGGTACGTATACCTACCACATTTAGTATAGGAACAGATAACAGAGAAATAATTCCTAACAAGATAAACACTGTTTCGAAGAACTATTAAATGACAGAGAAGAACAAATATAAGTCCAAAAAATAAAAAAAAAACCTTACCAGAAGCGGTACAAGTGAACCTGGACTGTAACAGAACAGAAACATACATAGATACACGTACGCTTTCATGTTATGTTCAATGAGTAAAAACTTAGATCAATTATCTTCCTGCATGAAATAAAAAATCAACATACAAAGAAAATTTAAATGGAGTGCAAATTTATTCAGGAAATTATCAGAAGAGTTGGAGTTTACCTACACAATAATTTACAGAGCTGCTGCCCGCAACTAACTTTTTCATGTGCAAGACCAACCATTTGTCCTTGGCAAACAATCTTATACTGAATAAATAATAGTTTTATTTAATTGGCCACCTTTCATGCCTCAATATCTTAACTGAATATAGGTATTATTTCTTTAATATAATAATTTTTCTGGGAAAATCATGAAACACAATGCAGCTAATAATAATTAAAGCAAGAGCAATCTCATTTATCCACTAGGGAAAACATTAAATTTAATTTCAATTCTTTGATTTTTAAATATGTATGTCCAAGAAAGTTTTGCAGTGAAATTTGATAGGCATTACTTTTAAATGTGGTCCAAATTTACATAAATCATGTTACAATTGAGGTAGGCATGTGTATGCAAAGACACTAAAAAATAAATAAATGCAGAAGACTTTCATTAACAATTAAATAAATCCAGATAAACATAAATTTAGATCTCTCATATTCGACCAAGCTGCGTTCGTGGCCTGGCCTTTCCAAGCCTAGCTCACATTCTGAAGCTGGAAGCGGAAGTCAACACTCTAAAAATACAACTTAAACTACTTCATATTGTTTGAGGACCTCTTCACTGCTATTGTCCATGCAAATGTACACCTAAGACCTTTGTTTTGGCATTGCTAACTAACTTCACATCAGCGCAGTATCGTAACAAAAAAAGACACGCTGACTTCTCAAAGTCCTACATCATGATGCGTGAGAAGAAAGCCATATCAACATCACAAATTTTCAAGCTGAGATTTGTTAACAATTATACATAAGTTCCGAAAAGGTAACACAATAAACAAGAGACTCATTCCAAAGCATTAAATTAGCTTTATCACATAGAAATACCTTTAAAACATTTACAAGAATCACAAATTTCAGTAAGGATTTTCTAAGTACAGAGGTCAATGAGTCTATGAAAATACTAAATATGATTTCTTTAAAAACTTTGCTTAACAACCACAATAACAATATCGGCCATTAATAAACATTTAACTGAACTGACAAACATAATTCAAAACAATTACTTTCATAAAAACATAATACTCTGGATAAAGTTTCATTACAATGAAATATTAACCGAGGATAAATTTATAAAAATACTAAAATATGTTTACCCTCTTACTGCAATCAACAGTAATGCCATAACTGTGAAAATACTTACATTCCAACTCAACTCACCAACCTAAATATAACATGGAAGTAAACTTAAGTTGTCATCAAACTGTGGCGTTGTGTTAATAACAAAACACTTGCAAAACCAGAATTGGAAAACACAATGTCATATTTCAGAAAATGATACAGTATTTAAGAAATATCTACACAGTACATAATAAAAATTGGCACTATTACCTGGGGTAGTAAAAAAAAAAAAATACTCTCAGAATTTTCAATCAACCATCACGCATTCCCACTTCTTTATTTAAATAGGATGAACTATACTTAGAATAAAAAATACATTAAAAACAATACAATTTAATTTCTTGTAATATACTTACACTTCAACTCTATTAAAATTATAATTTAAAAACATAGTTAAAAAAATTTGTGAACAGAAGATTCTGATGTAACAGAAGCAATATCCATAGAGAACCAAGCAACTGACCAGCATCCATGAAAGTACAAAGTTCACCATGTAAATTGAAAAAAGTGGCCTACTACCTTTATATTAATATACAAGAAATAGAAGTTTACCTTGGGTCACAAGATATCAACTCATACTGAAAGGTAGCTGCAAGCTGATTCACATTATACCCCTTCACAAAAGATAACTGATATACGTGTGTGTGTGCGTGCACGCACGTGTGTGTGTGTGTGTGTATATATAGATATATATGTGTGTGTGTTTTTCTCAATACATAATCTCTATCTGCAAGTTAGAACAAGTTATAATTTAAAATTTCTTAAAGTAAAACTATCATTATAATTCAACCCATTATCTCTAGCTTATTAATATAATAACACTCAACGTAGGTTCTGATATACTTTAAAAATAATTTGTAAAACCTACCTTTCTGTTTCTACCTACTTCAAAAGTGTTGCTAGTTGTTTATAGAATATTACAGACTTTTTTAAGCATCTTAATGGATAGCATTCAGCCAGGACAATGGGTACCATGTACCATGCTACATGAGACATGCAACAGTGATAAAGATGACTAAGACAGAACAACTCACTAGGGCCAGTGGTGAACGTAACGGTGGAAGAGAAGGGCCCAATGCCCTTGCTGTTGCGTGCATGTATCTTGAAATAGTAAGTGGTGTCTGGCTTCAGCTTTGACACTGTTGTTGTCATCTTGTCACCCATTATCGCTTCCACCTTCCAGTCTCTGTCGTGCAGTGTGTGGTCACTCGTGTAAAATATCACATAACCTGCGACACACATTCCAAGAATGATACAGCACAAACTAAGAGGTCATAATGCCAAAATGGATTACCACTAGAGGCATTACTTTGTGGTAAATGAAACTGGAAGATGTCAGAATTAAAAAATGAATATTTTGGTGTATTATGGCAGGGAATGAAATCTAACTTTGTTGCAAAAGTGGTATAAAAAGCATTTCTATAAAGTAATTATGCAAATAATAATATATATAATCTGCACACACAAAAATATATAGTAAAAGATTTGACACGTGACGTCGGGTGACTGACAACTCCATGATCAGGCAATGTTTTGATGTGTCGGTCACAGATACAGGTTGTATAACTGGATTGACTCTACTGACTGCTTACCGGTCTTCGGCTGGCATATAAGTTGGGGGCGCGTGGCTTGACGGCACAGCACAAAGTCTGGCTGTTCTTCGCATTACTGGTTTGCACACAGCAACTGGTTTACATGGATTGGACGAGGCCTGGGGTAGCTTCTGACTTGGCCGCTGTTGCTACTGGTGCCAGCTGGATCTCATGCCCAGTCCGTGGGCGAACGTGGAGCTGCGGCTGGCGGTGCTGGTGGGAGCCCACGGAGGGCTGCTGATCCATCTGGGTCTGAACCATGGGTTGTCTATTCCCAGTGGCACTGGAAGTACTTGGTGAAATCTTTCGACAATAGGATAAGGCTCACCGGCAGTCTTGTGGGGTGGCTGAAAGAGGGACTGGGAGGTGAGACCTCTCCAGTTGTCTGGCAGCTTGAGCTCGTTCCAGTGGGGTTAAACTGCAGAGGGCAGTTGGCACTGGGTTGCAGTCCACACTAGACTCAGAGGCCATAGCTGCCCTCTTCGCTCTCCACTTTGCAACACTTCTACGGGTGTATGGCATAGAGGTAGGAACTAAGGTCTGACATACTAAGGAAGAACAGTCGATGAAGATCCCTAACTAGGTGAAACACCAGTCAAGGTCAAGACAACCCAAGTCGGACCTGAGTACTCCAACTGGTGAAGTAAAACATGGTGGTTGGGTCTTTGGATTACTCCAGATATCTGACAGCAACATGGGTGTAGTCCAAAAGGGGTCAGACCTTTAGAACCAGTCCTATCACTCCTTCTGGCAAAAATAACAATGCAATGGATGGAGTGAAGTGGCTGGGCTGGCTCATTAGCCCCCTCGTGGATTGAGTTTCTAGTAGTTGTGGCTCTACCGCACGTGTGCACCCAGTAACTTGCTGTACCCGATCCACAGTATGGCTGGCTATGAGAAGTACGTGCACCTGGTTAAGGGAGCCCGAAGTCCTACCTTACATTTGGCAAAGAGGGATTTCAATAATGCAGTCTCTCGCTTTTCACTGGCAGGTCGACAACCACTTGGGATTAAAGTCACCGCCACCCTAAAAATGAATACTCAGATCACAAGTTTATTCCTGTGAGGAATAGGCACAGTGGCGCATACTAACTCCTAACTAAAATGAACTGTAAAGGAGGTAAACTATGGTGATACCAAAGGAAGGTGACGTGGGTCTAAACTAGACAAGAGAAGAGCAGATGGTAGCTATAATACTAACTGACCCTAACTATATCTAATGCTGTTGTTCAGAACAGACTCAGGTGTCACTACCAGAGCGGTAGTGAGTGTTAATGGGGGCTGAAGACTTCTTCGGAGATTGAACGTCTGGAAGATGTCTTGATGGTAGCAGTGGTCATTTGTGAGGAAGGCAGTAGCAGCAGAGACAGCACACAATGTAGTATAACGCGTTGCTGAGTATCAACTGGCGAGATGGGGGTTGTGCGCTCACCTATATGGATGACCAGCTGTAGGCCCTTCGGCTCTCTTCAGCCAGTTGGGTGTCTTCATGCTGGAGTTCCTCCCTACGTAGCGAAGGCCGTCATCTCTCGGGGGGGCTGGAAGTGCAGTTTTCCTTATATGAGGTTTGCATCGCTCCCGCAAGCTGAGTGCAGCACTGGGTTGCTTAGCTGGCTTCCATCACACGTGGGGGGTGGCGTGATGTCTGACATAAGGGTGAAGATTGTCTTGACTGCCATGTCCATGGGCACCCCTTGCTTAGGGGAGTACTCTGGTAGCACGTCATCCAGTGTTCAAACCCTGGCTGGGGTGATGTGATGACACATGAAGATGAGGTGAAGTCTTATTTAATATATATTGCAGAACACAACTTGTGTCAATTGCCCCCCCCCCCCTCGCCCTCGTTGCGACAGACTCATCTGGTAGAAATCTGTGTGTGCAAGTGATGTAGAACTGTCACTTGAAAAAGTCTGGGTTGGCTTCTGCAGCGCTCCTCTTCTGTGCACTGTGCTCCAGCGTGTAGCATGTCACTTTCCCTCTTGTGGTGTAGCACTGTCTCTCTCTAGTGTGCAAGCTGGCTGGGGAGTGGCCTGGCTAATGAGTTTTACCCCCTGGGGAGGATAGCTGTTATGTGGTAATGTCCCGGTGTCAGGTAAATACTTGCGTCCCTTCTTTTGTTATGTAATAAGCATGCCGCTTACTCAAATCAACTGAAGGCTGTGTTTATTTACATAAATAATTTTAACACGTACCATGAAGAAAGACAATTTACAGGTGGGAGTGAAAAAAAGCTATCAAAACACTGGTTGTGTACACAATTCCCACTTATGAGGGGTGTGTCAATTCTAATGGTTTACCTGCCGTGGTGCTGAAGGAATTTTAAAGTGCCTCTGCTCTTTATCCCCCTATCTGGTTGCAAGGCAAGTAATTTTACATGTGACAAATCTCTAGTGGTGTCGGCTCTAAGTCTTCCGTTACTTAAACCGGCTTCTCTCTATCTAATACAGCACTCTCTCACGCATTTTCAAAATCCCTGCTAAAGTTCTATTATTTTGCCCATTATGAATCCTTTTTTGCCACAAGTAAACAAACATTGTCATGTGATTGCCACATGTTTAAACTCAATGTTTACATTTCAAGGCTGCTAATGTAACATGTATAATATTATATATAAAACATGTAACATATATGATGTATATAACACACACAATAAACAAATAAAAAAATTAATAAATATATAACACACACAATAAATAAATAAATATATAACACACACAATAAATAAATAAATAAATAAATATATATATATATATATATAGACACACGCGCACACACACACACACACACACACACATAAATTGTAATATATACAAAATATGTAACATATATAATCGTTTGGGTTATGCCAAAGCTCCGATAAACAAAAACTTTAAACAGCAAATAATTGAAAAATAAACACCCTAGTGATGAAGTCATGGAAACGGTGAAATAGCAAACATTAAACTTGGGCGGTGAACAAAGACCAACACGACACGTTAAAAAAGGACACAAATTAGTTAAGCGAAAAATAATTTGGAAGGGCAGTCAAATCCAAATTATGAAATTGACTAGCAATCCACACCCAAGGTACAACACCACTTGTCACACAAATTACCAAACATTTAAAAATCGTATAGCAAACTTAACGTTTCCCACGACTCACTGTTTTCTAAGTGCCCCATAGCTATGTAGCATGATTAGTAAAGCATCAGCTCGAAAACATGGTAGTTGTGTTTCGCCTCAGCTGACCGAAGTGAAGTGCAACTAAGCCATCAGGAAAAAACATACATCCTGCAGGCATAAGGTAGCGGCATAACGTAGCAGACATCTAAAGTGTATAAAGTAGACAGAGAGAGGCAGTGCTAGACCTTAAATAAACAACCGCCACAAATAAAAAAATAACGACGCTTGACGAGGAAAGGGAAAGACAGGGAAGCAGAACAGTGCAATAAGAGTAGGGGATCTGAGCCGAGCAAAGAGTACACCACTGCACAGAAGCAGATGGTGTTAATAAACTTAACGTGATGGCGCTAACGTGGCACTACATAAAGATATGTAATATATAAAAAAGGAAAATATATAAAATATGTGCATGTGTATGTACATTTTAAGGACAGTTTTATATGCACCTTAATTAATGGAGATAAATATATTTCAACATATGCCTATTACGTATATATAAAATCTAAATAATTTACACTAAAAATATAAACATATCAACAAATGCATTTGTGTATACATACATTTTTTTTGACACAGTTACTCTGTGTTTGTACCCTTATGAGACCCTCCAAAAAAGAACTGGAGATTTATATTGTGAGTTGAAGTGGTAACAGAAGGGTATACCAGGCTTGTAACTGGCACCACCTTCATTTGTACAAAATAATTCTAAAAATAAAGTGAAATGCCGATCTGGTGATGGCCACATTTTTGGTCTCTCTTGTTGCCCAATTCAGTGCGACATTTCCTTTGTCAAACCCACACAGGTCTCAAGAAACCAATTTTACAGGTAAAGTGCATGGACTCTCATCATTGTTGTGGTTCCTTCATTGCAATGACTGCAGCAAAACTGAAAACTTAAATGAGAAAAGTATTTAAAGAAATTTCTTATACTTACAAGAAATGGTTCATGCATGCACACACAAAGCTGAAAGATATATGTCTTAACCCTAGAGGCAGGGTTAATTCCCCTGAGCCCCTCCGAGTGCTGCTGTACTGAAAAATTGAGTATAAAAGGAGTTCTGAGTTCGGGCCTCAGGAGTGATTATGCTGCACCTCCTGGCTGTGAAGGCCAAGGTGCTAGCATAGGGCAGTGTCCCTCACACGCGCTGGTGACCGTGGTTAACCAGTGATCACGGCGATGCCCACATCACCTCGACGGCCGCAGCCATCCAGAGGCTTCTATTTCTTCGGCTCCTTCTGCCACTTCAGCCAACGACAACCAGAGGGCACCAGTAACGTAGTCCCACCCCATCCTTAACCTCAACCTTCCTTACATACCAGCCTAGTATTGAGGGTAACAGCACCGTCATCCCTTCTGAACTACCCCTCAAGGCCCTAGTCCGGCCTCGCTTTTACCACTTGGGAAAGATCCCCTTGTTTAAATACATCTCAGGTCCCTTCTGGACATACCGCTATTCAATTAGGAATTATTTTGACCAATAATAATTTTAAGTAATTAATTATTCCCACGTAAAATACAAACAAAATTAATTTTGACCAGGGTGCCTTCACCTGGCAGTAAGTGACATGCTTCTGCTTTTTATTAATTCATTTGGTATTTAATAATTCTCATTCTATTTATTTATCGAGAGATTGTGAACCTACTGTTAGTGTTCTTTTAGCATGTCGAAATAAAACATAATCTTACCAGTTTCTTTACTAGCTTAGTATTCCTTTGTTCTTGTATTCATTTAAGATTTTTATAAAGTAAATGGTTTCTATATCAATGTAAGGTAAAGCCAACAGTCGTCTATTAGCCAACAAGGTAGATACATACACTTTAGGAGGCAAAGCCAACGGTCGTCTATTAGCCAACAAGGCAGATACATACACTTTAAGAGGCAACACCAAAGTTCACGAACAGAATAATTTTGGTAAAGCCCAAAGCACTAGGAACAACTTTCCCTCCTTTGAATTGAATTTACTTGATAAGGTCCTACCCTGCCTGGCCGGAGAATAGCTAAGCGGCGAGCAACTTATCATTCCGACTCGACCCTTGGTGGACAACTCACCTAGGGATAATGCCTGTGACTTGAGTTTCCAATATTCTGTAGCCCTATCGTGCCGGAGAATGGTTAAGCATGGGTGACACAGTAAATGTTACATGGCTAGACATGCTCCTAGAAGTGCATGCTAGGTCTGCCTTGTATTATCCGGCTTTCCCTCGTGGGATATTTATTTGACTAATAAGTGACTTAGTTTAAATGGCCTTATGACACGAGCACATAAGAGTGGTCGGAAATACAGATTACGTAAAACATTAAGGAATTAGAGATTGAGATCAACAATACAACTTTTGTTGAATCAGTTACTCAAAACCCACTTTTCTTACCTCCAGGTAGAGTAAGACATTAAATTATTTTGAGCATTTGTTAGTAGTACACTTCCCTCCTGCCATCATTGGACTTGAATCCAACCTACGAGAATCTTACCCAGTAATTCCCCCACACCTACCACAGGAACTCACTTACTGTACCAGTGCTACTCTGCCGTAGCCAGTACCGTCCGCTGTTCAGCCACCGGCCGCACCACAAAGCCAGCCTGCAAAGAGGAAGGTGCCGCCACTGCCGCATGCACAGCAGATAAACTGTCGGCATACCACAGTGCACGTTTCCATAGAATTTGTACCCACATGCAAACGTACCAGACCCACATTTTACACCGGCAAGCTGAGCAAGCGAGAGTAGATTCTCCTTGGAGCATGATCCCCACGATTCTGACTCCCCAATTCTATTTGAAGGCCACCTCCGCCACCAAAGTCCAAACTGCATATTGCAGGACTATGGAAGCGAAATTCGCCATAGGGTTTAAAATCTCCAAACTAACGGCTTTACCGAATGCCCTCAAGACATCCCATTTGTAATTCCTTCAACATGGGACGGATCATGACCCACGGGCTAGCTAGCTCGGGACTTGTGTATGATTCCTGCTGCATTTAAGGTGGCGTTTCTCCGTTCCTTCCAATTGAAGTGACTCCAGAAATGTAATGGGGAATGAGGTTCAAACCCTCCCACAACACCTAATCTATGTTCAACCTCGAGTCGCACCCCTTTTACATACACCTGACTTAGTGTCTGTGTACCAGGTGGCTTAAAACGCTTGAACATTTATTAGTTTCTTTCGATTTTTACAATTTTTCCTAAGTTTTGTGAGTTTATGGTTATTGGGGTCAAGGTCAAGTTCACCAACATCCAAAATGGGTGTCAGAGTCAGTGATGTAATATGATCCTACACTTTGACACATGCCACTTACATTATTATATTATAAACGACTACAGCTCATGCACGTGCAACTACCAACCACAGGAACCAACTACCAGATGTCTAACAGGAAGTGTTCTCACCAGAGACATGGAAGATACTTGGTTTCCCAGACTATTCCTGGACTGCCCTTCTCCATCTACTAAGAGTGTTTACAACGTGAAGGAGCAAACCAAGCACGATGTGTTACGAATGCATAGAGAGTGGGTTCAACTCAAGCACTTTGGAATCACAATATGAAAGATATTTGAAGTGGCCATGCAATAAGCTAGCTCCCCCTGACGGACCCTGCAGACAGTGTCGCCACACCGCCGCAGGTAGCCGAGTGCTGCCGAGCGCTCGAGGTAATACCACGAGTGTGAGAGGGTAGTTCTCCCATACCCGCACTCTAGGCAGACGTAACAGGGGCACGTCACACCTCCCACTCCGGGCTCGCCGCACACTCCAGAGAAATAGTATATAAGAAAGTGCACAGTGAGGTCGGGAGTTCATCTCCAGTAGTTCGCCTTTACACTTCTTGTGCTAGGTCTCTCTACTGACCACTAGGTCCTCACGGTTCTCTCTAAGAACTTCTAGTTCTCCAGTGGCTGCAGCCACCATATTCCAGAGGCTTCTACCACCTCTTAGCATTGACGTCACCAGTAGCTTCTTCTACCTGAACACATTGAACACGACTTACCTCTTGAAGTTGTTGTGACCTACTGGTTCTTCAGCTACCACTACTTACTGGTAGTGGCCCCTCAGTTACAGCCAGGGCCTCTTCTATGCCAACCCAGTTAGTGCTAGTTGCAACAGTAAAGCTAAGTCATTCCCTTGTACTTTAGTAGCCTAGGAGCGGGTCCCCTTTACCCGTTAATGTGTAGGTTAAGTACTTCGGCAGCACAGACTTATTGTTAGCACGTACGAGTCACCTAGGTATTTCTTGTCTAAATAAATACCTAATCTTGAACGTATCCACGAGTTCCCTGTTGTAGTACTATAGTCTATCTACACCAGTAATGACCGACGAGTGGTAAGCAATCGGCAGAGTGTTTAACCTAGAACAGAACATCAGTCCCCTTTCAGGGGTCTGTCAGTTATACACACACATCATCTTTCGAAGGCCACCCATTCTGTTCACCTAGGTGTAACGGTAGAGCCCCAAACACTAAGTCATACCCCACAGAGGCAGGATAGGCAACCCCAACTGTGTTTCTCACTGGAGTGCCTAGCTAAGGTGCTGGAACAGATAAGCTGTGCAGGGGATTGGAGGCCCTACGTTTGTGGTTACACACAGCGTTGGCAGAAAGGCAGTTTACGACCCACGACTCCACGTACTTGCACTGTTAGGCACTGTCGGCTTGCACTATAAAGTTAGGGAATGTCGATTGCTTGTCACCAACAGGAAATCTGGTACACTATCAGCCTATGCCATTCCACAGCAGACATAGAGCTCAAAGAGCAGTTAAGAAGATGGAGTTCAGTGCTGCCAAGCAGGTGTGTGCAGCAAAACTATTACGCCAGGAGTAGACACTCCTAGGGGGCAGGCCCAAGCCGTCCGTAGTGCTGTGAGACAGACATTGCCCGTTGGAACATCCGCATTTCACTCTTATCCAGTACGCACTGGCTACGTGCATCCAGTAGTCTGAACATTAATCAGCGGGAGCAACACCAGGATCGGGAGAGCCAACCCGCACATTGGCAGCTGGGCCAGCACAGAGTGGAACCGCCACCATCACGCAGACCACTACCGGAACCTGACCTCCACCACGTCCAGCGGAACCAAGGATGCCATACTCTCCACCTACACTACTGTAACGCCACCAACGAAGAACACCCTGCTGAGCTCTGGTAAGTCATCCTTGCCCCAGAGGGCCACTGTTGTGAGGCATGTCGCCAGGCCAAGTGTGACAGAATACATACCTACTAAGACAGACTACCATGCTGACATTAGTATCAAGTAAGAAGGGGAACTGAGTAACCCTAGTAGCGTGACTGATCTAGCGCATAATAAAAGTCCCTTGCTGACTAAAGTTAAGCAACACGCGTCAACTTTCATTAGTGACTTTAGATTTTTACAATTGATTACTCAATTTTTTATGACTGAGGAGTGAGAAGGTGATGGTGGGCGGTAGAGGTGAAAGAGGGTGGGGTGAGGGTGATTTTTAGAATCAATTTTCTTATTTTTTGCAATTTTTCTCAATTTCTTTTATGATTGGGTGGGGGTGGGAGAGCAGATGGGGTGTTGGTTAGGGTGAGTGGGGTGAGTAAGTGGTAGGGTATGGTGACATGTATCCCTCAATTTTTAAAATTTTTTTTTTTTAATTTTGCCATGGTCGAGTGTCAAGGTCCAGGTCACCAAGCTCCACTACATGGCCACCCCAGGCTACCTCAACAAACAAGGTGGCTGGAGGTACCTGGCTCCAACAGCTATGGTGAAAGGATACATTGTGGCCGTGCTACTTTTCTAGAACTATCAAAATTTACCCCACTACATGCAATGGACAATACTCACATTTATTGGTAATCAACCATGATTCTCCACCTTTTAAAGGCGGAGCAAATTCTTTACTGCAGGGCTACTGTTTTTACGAATTTCGTCAGTTTTTATAGATATTTATATCATCAAACGATTAACGTATTTCAAAGGCTAAATCACTGTTTTTTTTTCATACCATTGCACAGACACTTGTTTACAAACGAAAGGCTGGAGTCATAGTTCTGTATGGAATATGGACGCCAGCATTGGAATTTTCAACCAAGCAGAAATAATTTGAACTACATTATAATCAAGATCCAACAACTTTGAGTAGTTGGTAACATGCGTATAGAAAAATAACTCGACAAGAATATATCTTTTTATGTTGATTTTTATGTTAAACAAAATTGTAAACTGCTATTTTTTTTTAATGTTTTGTTTTATATCTGTCAATAGGAAGGAAAACGTAATTAATAAGGTGAATATGTATTGCAAGCTATGCTTAAATAAAAAATATGAGAGGTGTATCTGCACATATGGCATCGTGCATGTCGGGTATTAATTTATAGTTGACTAGTTTTGATACACATTTGTACATCACTTAAAAACAATACGCGTACAAAAAATTTAAAAATACAAGTTGCAAGAATGCAGCTACAGTAAAACCTCTCTTTTACAACCCAAGCCCCACGAACCGTAAAAAGTTTGTTTGGGTCGAAAAAGTCGAAAATTTGAGGCACGTCGTCTAAAAATAGATACAGTAATCCCTTGCCAACCACGGTATCTTGAACTGTGGTTTCAAAGTTTCTATTAACCACGGTTTTCAGTCTATGGAAAACTAGCCCTTACTGATGTTAGTGGTCACGCATTTCTCAAGCTACCATCATAAACTTTGACATTTGTTGTCCCAAGTAGTGTGAAGCAATAAATTACTTAATGCCAGAAGGTGACCCTGGTGTATTGTCTCCGTGGAAGCGTGGTGATGATCGGTGTGTGTGTGTGTGTGGCATGTGTTTGTGTGTGTGTGTGTGTGTGTGTAGGATTGCAGGCCGGGTCAGCAATGATTCTTTGTCCTAGTGTCACATGTCGCTGCCTCTGGCCGTACTCTCCCTGTCTTTTTTCGCTTCCATTACCCCTCCTCTTTTGCTGTAAAAACTGCGGCACATTACACTAACTAGTTTCTTAATCAGTGTATGTATAACTTCAAATTTAATTCAATGCCCTTTTTTTGAATGATTCTTTTGAAGTTTATGTGCGCCCACGCCTACGTAAAATACTAATTTTTTATGGTGGGCAATTGTTAATTTTGTGAAGTCAATTTTATGTGTAAAGTGAATAAAGATAAGTGCGTGCAAATAAAATGTGTTCTTATTTTACCGGTACTATATTATAACGAGTGAGGCCAGGTGTGTGAAAAGGCAATGTCAAAAGTTTTAGATGAAAAATTCGGGATAATTAATATTTAAAGTAGACTGCACTAAATATTCCCATAAACATTGCCAGGCCTCATTGTGCCAGTGCAGAGGCCAACACGCCGCCTACATTTAGTATAAATTCAACACATTGACATAAATTGCATCTATCAGCATGTTTTCCCAATGCCGGGCCACTGTTATGAAGTGAACAGACCCTGTAACGATGACAATGATGGCAGACGGCCGCCCACCAGAGTAATCTTGTAGTCACAGATTGACAGCTGCCCAGCTTGAAGATCTAGGGCGCGTCAGTTTCATCATTGTTATCTCGCGCTTGTTCACGGATACAGTACTCTCTCTCTCTCTCTCTCTTTATTTGTCTTATTACAAATTGGATTTGTGGATGGTTATTGGATTTCTCTTGGTTTTTATTACTGTCTGTTGACGACCCATGCATTTATTTTGGATTTCAATTTGGTTACATTTTTGGCTTGATTTTATGAACAATTGTTGACGACCCATGCAATTATTTTGGATTTAGATTTGGTTACATTTTTGACTTGATTTTACAGACATTTGTTGATAATTGACGCCATTGTTTTATCTTGTACGGATTTATGACTTTCAAGAAAATGAGTGGAAAGTGAGCCAGCTTGTCGGTCATGAAGAAGTACGAAATTATCAAGGAAGTGGACGAACAAAAGACTGATATGCTTGCACGTACCTATCTCTATTTGTGTAATGAACTCTTGAAATATTCGGAACTTATTTACGCAATGCATAATTTACGTTAATCAGCACTTCATAGTTCATACAGTATTATTTGTGATGAAACATTTCACAATATTTGAGGATTTTAGTAAAAACATTTTGCATCATACTGTACTGTAAAGTAATCACGTTTGAAAGTCCTTGTATTTTATTGTTATTACCATTTGCGTATCTTTTCACATGCCTCAAGCCAATACAAACATTGCCACACAAGTTCATTTAATGTCACAAATGTTTGCTGTCTTTACCCAGTAATAAAAACGCAACACTTAATCACAGCAGAGGAAGGTTTTTAATCTTTGCCGTATACTTCCACATAGGCCTAAATGTGGATGTGTAGTCAAATGTTATGTCATCCGTCAGAAAATAAAATGTATTAATACGGCATTCGATGTGTGCGTTCTGTTGCCAGGCGGAAGCAAAGTCGAGTCATGACCACGAGTGCCGACAGAGAGGTATTGATCGCTCACGTAGACTGGAAGGGATAGCCAACTAACCGCCCCCCCCCCCCCTTTTTCTATAATACGACTAGGCCAAAGCAACAGCATGAGCGCACACATGTATTGCACAATGCCACCTAGTCTTTTTGATCGCTATGTTCCTCATAGCAATTATGACCCACGAGACATGCATAATAGATATTTAATAATAACTTTATATTTTAATAATACATTGTCTAATATTTTCACACAGTTTCAATGGCCTTCTTTTTTACGACAAGGGGTGGTCCAATATGCCTTTCTTGGGTATCAAATTAATCAGAAGATGTCCAGCTATTAAAATATAAATATTTTTATTTAATTAAATAAGTGGTTTTTTATGCGCTAGAGACAATTGAACAAGAACTTCATGCGAAAAATGGCAAGTCTGGAGGCATAGGAGTTAGGGGTGGGTCAAAATTGGCCCAAAATTTTCCAAATTTTTTATTACGACCCCCGCCCCTTTTCTATTATGACCCTATTCTCGGGAAACATGAGGGGTCGTAATAGAGAGGTTCTACTGTACTTACATTCATTTAGATTATTTGTGACCGAATGTTATGCCAATTACATTATAACTAATTCTGGTCAATTTGAAGTATGGTTTTTCTAAAAGGATTCGTAATACCAGAGAAATGCTGTATTTATTGTCTAGAACGTGCGTTCATTCTCCCAAGTTGAGTTTCTTTGTCACTGTGACATTTTTAAATTCCGAAAGATGAGTAAAGTTTACACGGCAAAAGAAAAAATCACTCTCGTTGCTACTTTCTGTTGTGTAAAATATTTATAAATATGTTTACAAGAAGAGCTGCTGGGTGTTATGTTCATAACCTGCCTTATGTCATAAGGTTATGATTGCACCACTAGATTTTGACGCTCAACACATTTACAGTTTCAGAACAAGAGCAAATGGGCATTATTTCATTAAAAAATTTACAGCAATACAACGGGTGATTCATAAATCTCTGAAAAGACAAATACACAGATAATGACTTTAAAAAGTTAGAACAAACATCAATATTATCAAATTTTGCATACTTTTACTTCTTTCATTTTTTTACTCAAATCTAATGTAATACACCAGAATCTTCATCCCAAAATTTTGCACACATCTCTATAAATTTTTCATAAATCATATCTCCACCAACAAAATCATTATAAATGTGCTTTAAGATAGTAACATTTTGTTGAAATATACACAGAAAATTTGTGTTCTTTCTTACCAATTATTTAGGTATTTTCGAATAAGTTTGAGCTAAATAGAACACATCAATGTTTTTGTGTATTCCCCTAGTAAAATATTCATGAATTATACCTTGATTGTTTAAAATAACATCGTCAAATATAACTAGAGATTCATTTTCACATTTATTTAAAGGGATCATTTCATCATTATTATAAAAAAAAGTATGCAATTTTTCTTCAACTTTTAGCTTTTTGGAGCATAAATCAATATTTTTTGGTAACTGAATAAATTTTGGTTGATTTAAAAAAAAAAAAAAAAAAAATTTATTAAAATTTAACCACCATATTTTTAAAATAAAATTTATCATCAAATTAGTTTTTCACCATTACTTGGTCTTTCTATTATGGCTCTTATGTTGTCAGGTAATAATTCACCATTCTTTTTGTTATTAGAATTTTCTTTGGAAATTAATACACCAACACTCCGATCTACTTTTATAATTTAATAAGAAATTTTTTTTAATTAAATGAATAATAAAGTATTTAAGTTAACAAATAATAGTTCTGTACTAAAGAAAAAGCTTCATTATGATATCATTCATAATGATAAATCTATTGAATTGGTTAGTTTTCATACAAAATTTGTAGCTCCTAATATAAACAACAGAATTATAACATTGACTGAAAACAATAAAGTTATAAATATTCCTAAAGGACAATACAATAGTGAATCTTTAAAAAAGAAACTATAAATTCATTTGAACCATTTTCAACCAATAAAATTGAAATACCATCAGACAATGTGAAAAATAGAGTTTTGGTTAAATCTAAGTTTGATATTAAATCTGATGATTGATTATACGAAATTCTTGGTTTTGAGAAAAATATGACTATTGAAAAAGACAAAATTGTTTTAGGTACTAAATTACCTAACTTTAATCCATTAAAAACAATAAATGTTCTATGTAACTTGGCATGTGGCATGTTTATAAAATATGATAAATTTAATCATTTAGAAACATAATCGCTAGTTTTCCATCAAAAACTATGTTTGGTTATAAACATTCTATTAGTTATAACCAGGTATACCCATTTTTTTTATATAATTAATAATGAACGGTTTAATCATATTGTTTTAGAAATTAGAGATGGAAAATGTAGTAAACTAATTGATTTTGATGGTGCCGATATTCATATTGTTTTAGAAACTAAAAATGTTAAAAATATTACAGATTTTTTGAATCCATAAAATGTATATATAATATAGAATATAATGATATAGAATATAAAAATATATAAATTATTTGTTTAATATTCTCATGGTAATATATGTATAATAAAGTCTTTTTCATTCAAAATCATATGTTTGTCATAGTTAAAAATAAATTCTTTAGCCATAAACTTATTTACCAATTTTTTTTTCAATCTCTTGTAATCATATAGTTTTTATAATCACATTTTTCTTAGTTTATTGTACTAATTCGCCCATTGAATTCATGTTCAATTGTAAAATATTTTCGTGATTTAGAGTGAATAATTTAATTTTTGTAACTTGTTTTCCCAAAAAAGTTTTATAACCACAGATTTACGGACCAGTACTTATTAAGTTTATACCATAATATTTTTTTCCAAATTCGTCTGTCTATTCACCAAGCATACAGCCTGTTTTAACAGTATTTTTTACCATCGTAAATGTAAACTACACTATCTGTGTAATAATATACAACTTTATCATTTGATTTATCTAACATTTCATATAATCTTAATCTAGCATTTGCAGTGGTAAAAGTTGTTTTCAATATATTTGTTTAAGTGCTATCTCCTACATAATTATCATTGTATTTACATGATACATCAACGATTTTTTCATTGATATAAACAACATTATTTATTTCTATTCTATCATCTAATAACAATTCATACCAACGAACAGGATCAGTAATATGTTCTGTTTGTGTTAAATTTTGTCTCTGTCCAAATCTACCCCAAAGCGAATTAAAACAAATTTTGGTTATAGCTCATTTTCCCGGATTCTGATCAATTTTTTTAATGTCGAAATCTATATTTTGTTTTCATTTAATAACGCTAATATATTCTTCTTTTGATTTGTAATTTTCTTCCCATGTAATAGTTACTGATTTTATTTTCATAAATGTTTTGATATAATTTCTGAACATATTATTACTTCTTTGCTTGAAATGCCAAACTTCACAAATTTTTAGTACATAATTTGTAATCTTTTTTGATAGCTTTATTTAGTTCTAATGTAGCCTGTTTAGGTTTGTGTCAATTAGTGAATGTACTTGGATCTAAATTCAAACTTGGCGCCAACTGTTGTGAGTGCCATGGCCGGTGGCCATCTTGACTCGTGGTGCTATCTATGAATGAAAACAGTTAGTTACAGCTACTCCGTGTTGCTGGACATCACACAGCTGGAATGTGTTACAAAATATATAGTGTGGAAACATTTTTGGTCCTCCGGGGCAGATATGCATTAGTCGAGCCACTTAAATAAGTTTAATTTATAATTACGGTAAACAGTGGACGTGTTTTCAGTACTTCTTTGTGTGCTGAATCGGACGTGGTGTGGTACTGAAACGACTTTGTTTCATACCATGGCGGTTATGTATACATATACCACTGTATTTAATCACAAGACTTCTGTTATACAATAAGTGTCGTATTTATCATTTTCGTGATTCGTGGTGAAAGAGTGTTTTTTGAGGTTAGTCGCGTGATATACCAACCATAACTGCAATTGTTTATGTTTTTACCAGACCGGCAATTTATTATAACAATGACGAGAAATTGTTAAAATGTCTCAACACCAATAGAAAACAGGTTTAGGCCTTGTGAAGTGTCGTATAAACAGACTTCTGACCTTGGCTGATACCAGTTGACAGCAATCAGAGTCGGGCGGGACTTTTCAAGGCAATATGCTGCGATTTGCAGCAACTGAAAACAGACTTCGAGGAAAGACATCTGCAACATGCTCTACAAGCATCGGAAACTACGTCAGTTGCAGAGTCTGAAGCCAGCGATAGGGAGCTCGAGGAATTTGACGAGGCTACTATAGAATACAGGAAGTTTTCAACAAACTTGTTGTGATCAAAGAAGTAGGAAGAGAACAGCAATGTTTACGGCCGAGCCTCATCCAATGTTAAGTTACCAAAATTTAAGTTTGCCTATCTTTAAGGGGTTGCTTACTGACTGGCCTACCTTTTATGATATATTCACCTCGCTGGTGCACAACAAGGCCTCGCTGTGGTGGAAAAGCATCAGTTATCTCTTAAATCAGTTTCAGGTGAGCCATACAATCTTATTAAAGCTCTCCCACTGTCTGAGGATAATTATAAACTAGCATGGCAAACATTACTGAAAGATAATATAATGTCATAGCAAGATACAACCTTTCATTGTGAAAATATAATGCAACTACCTCGCTTAGCTGCTGTCTTTCCTGACAAATTGCAGACTATGGTAGATATTCTTAAGTAGAACTTGGGTGCCTTGACTGAAAGGAGCTTTGTGTTATAAAACATTATATAACCAAAACTTGATCCAGATACAAGAGCCCAGTTTGAAGTAGCTCACAAGACCATACAGATGCCCACATTTGATCAGCTTCGCAAATTTTTGGAATCACATTGTAGGGCATTGATGATGGCTAACTATTCAGCATCAGGGTACACTTGTGCGCGATCAACAATTAAGAAGTTTGTAACTTCAAGCACAAATATCAAAGCTTCATTCTTGGTAATTGCGGAAAAAGATATTTGTATAACCTGTGAGGGCGCACACCGAATTCATAAGTGTCCTACGTTCAATGGTCAGTCAGTTGATGAGAGGATAGAATTGATGCGACAAAATATGTTGTGTTTCAACTGTTTGCACAGCCACAGTGCGAAGGATTGCAAGTCAATGAGAATCTGTATGTATTGTAGTAGGAGATACCACTCCCTTCTTCACACTGTTGTCTCTCCAAATCAAGTGGAGCAAACTCCAGATATTTCTAACCCAATGAGGAAACTGCAGCTGTAGTCTCACTTACCTCTTCCACTGATGAGTCGGCCACTGTCTTCTTAGGTACAGCAGTCGTTAGAGTTAAAGATGTAAGTGACAAGATGCAGATGGTTCTAGTGTTGCTTGACTCAGGATCCCAGAGCTCATTCATCTCTGAAAAGTGTGTCTGCAAGCTAGGGTTAAAATGCCAAAGGACTCATGTTCCTGTTGTGGGGTTGGCTCAGTCTGTTGTTCTTGCAAACAATGGTTCTGTTACTTGTGTTCTGACACCTGCGACACGTGAAGGGCCTCAATTAATCACCAATGCACCGGTCTTGAAGGATATAGCCTCCAAATTACCCAGCATCCCACTTCCTCACCAAATGAGGGATGTGTATTGTCATTTGGTATTAGCTGACCCATCGTTTAATACTCCAGGGACCATGAATCTTATTTTGGGTGCTGATATATACCCACATGTGTTTGTTGGGTTATAATGGGTATAGTCAGTCAGACTGCAGCTGCTGCCTCCTGTAGTGTTGTTTCTCTGTTTGTACTGTCTGAGGCTTTCCTAACAGACACCATCCGCACGTTTTGGGAGAGCGAAGAGGTACCTTCTGTTCAACATTGTAGCCCTGAAGATATTGAATGTGAGAGTCATTTTGTTGGAACCCATTTGCGATACCCAGAGGGTAGATATATCGTGAGACTTCCTTTCAAGGAAAAGGAACCAAAGGAAAAGGAACCAGAGTTAGGAGATTCCCGCAGTTTTTCTGTCACACGGTTTCATCAAGTGAAGCGCAGATTGCATAGACAGCCAGAAAACAAAAGGGAGTATTCCAATTTTTTGCGCAAGTATTAACAACTTGGACACGTACATCAGATTACGGATGGAGTAGTGCACTCTCCTCGTTATTATATCATACATTACTATGTCTTGAGAAAGAATTTAACTCAACAACCAAGTTAAGAACAGCGTTGGTCTCCAGTGGGACTCGAGGTTGGATGTGTTATCATATAATATTCAGTAAGTCAGCACAAGAGTCACCAAATGAGCTATTCTTTCAGACATTGCTAGGTTGTATGACCCACTACGGTGGCTTACTCCAGTTGTAATTTGAACCAAGATTTTCCTCCAAACACACTGGCTGTTGGGTGTGTCTTGGGATAAAACTCCACCTCGAGATGTGCTGGAGGACTGGCATGTTTTTATCTGCCAACTGGATGTTCTCAGCAAACTGTCCATCCCTCGTATTGTGTCAGCAAAACAGTTTGAATATCAGCTTCATGGCTTGATGCGTGCTCCCCTTTCATGGATAAGTGTTCAAGGTGCTGACTGCCCTTTCTGACCTTCGGAGTGACAGGGGAGTCAAGCCCCAGAGTAATTCAGAGGTTAAGGCTATCTCTTCCGGGCAGCCTTACTCTACCACACGGCACATCAATAGTCGGGACGCCAGCTGTCCCGATAGGGGGTGAATGAGCTCAATCGGTTACGAGTTATGAGTGTTTATGGAAGTGAGCAATCTGGCTTGTACTGACAGGATTAATCCGCAGTGGCCTTGTGGGTTGGTGAGCAGGGATGAAATTAACTACGGGCTATTCAAGCTGATTGCGGGGAATTGCTTTAGCAGGGATTCGAACCCTGATAGTCCGTATAGAAGTCAATATTATGGTGCAGATATTGGGAAGCACTTCTGTTCTCGGGTTTCGAATCTGAAGTATCCTGCCAGATTTTAGTCTCATTAGGTTAGATCAACTGGAAGGGCTCCGTGTGTCGGTGTTTGTGGGCGGTGATTGAATTAACGTGGGCTGAACAGGGATTTCTTCATAATCTGATTCCTTGTCTGGCTCACACGAACCTAACAAATGTTTTAAAAGCATTTTGTGATCCGGAGGTAACACTATATTATAATAGATCTGATGACTCTCGCATTCACTAGTATTCAGAGTAATGGATTGTGAGTCAGTAATTATGTGGTTCAACACAGCTTTATGCAGTAAGGCACGCCTCTCGCTTCGCCTCTGATGGCTCCCAAAACCACTGTGTTTTTTGCGGATGGATAAATTAAATATAGCAAAATAAAATTGAGGCAGGTTGTCAACAGGAGTTGCGTACAACGAGTCCTGGGCAGGTCGAAATCTACAATCACTCCCGTGGACCAGCTGTTCACAATGGCAACCCAAGTAACAGAACCTTGTGTCAGTTATCGGCAGTGGGTCCACTGGAATCTCAGGAATTAAGTCCAATATCAGTCCCTGCCTCCTGAGGGATTCAGCACGCTTCACGGCCAGATAAAGACGTGAACTAGGTTAGAATTAAATGTGCACCTAAGGGAAACAACAACACTAAATTAATAACAACAATAATAAAAATGGAATAATATTAAATATTAATTCAACAGGCGAAGGCGAGCCTGGGAAAAATTAATAAACAGAAAGTAATAAATTCCTACGAAGATTCCTAATTAATTTACCAAATTAAAGTATACGCTATTCACAACATGATCATTACAAAGGGGCTCTATCCAGAGGGACGTAAATCGCCCAACAACCTGTTACCATAGAGTCAAGGGAAGTTGACTAAGGTAAAGAGTGAATCAGTAGAGGTGTGGTATTTACCACACGCGGAGAGTTGTCCCTGGGCCGTCAGCTGAAGGAAGCTGTAGTTGGAGTGCTGGCAGCCTTCTACAAGCTGCCGGTTGAAGGTAGTCGTTCGAGCCCTGCCTCGGGCTGCTGTGGTGAAGGAGGCTGAACCCTGTGCGGGCTGCGGAGGAAAGGAGAGAGAGCCTTCCGCAGACTGTAGATGATCTCACGAACCTTGCCACCTGCAAGCTCCGGCATCTCTGCTGGACCACGGGGCTATACTTCTATTTATACGAAAATCGCCCTGTGTCAACGATTCTCCGGGGGCGGGTTAGCGTAGCCTTTCAACACAGGAGCTGGTTTATCTGCTGCAGGAGCGCGCTCAAATTCTTATCTCCCCTGGTGGAGGCAATGAAATTTTCATGCACCCCAGACTGAGGCAGGCGGGCAGTGACGTCACAAGTTCATGGGGGTGCTACTATCTTGAGAGTTGACTGGAACTTCTTGGCCAGGCAGTTTAGTGTAGTATAATTCAAATATATTATATCTTTGTAGTGGTTGCTCTGGCGCGTTCCTTCTCGATTGAACGTGGAAGAAAATAATTTCAAATCGGAAGTTTACATATATGATTGACTCATTAAAACATGACGTAATTCTAATATTTATTTTCCAAGTCTTAGCGGCCAATGAATTTGAATTTGCTCCGCGCTTCGTACGCTCAGATGGAGCAAAGTCGGCCGTAGAGGAGCACATATCAGTCATGCAGAAAGCTGGCATGTGTCAGGCTTTAGCGATGCATCCAATGAAGGTAACACAGCTGTTATATAGCTACGTACTGCTCATCAAAGTAAGGTGCAGACACACCTCCTTGTAGCCAAATCCCCTGTTACCACTAAAAACAGTCACACTTCCTCGACTTGAATTGCAGGCTGCACATTTACTCATTAAATTACTTGAGTCAGTAATGTTGACTCTTTCAGAATATATCCACATTTGCTGTATTACATCATGGTATGACTCCACAGTGGTCCTTGCCTGGATCAGGATTCCTCCTCATAGTCTGAAAATATTTGTGGAAAACAGAGTCGCTCGTATTCAAGAGAGCAAGGTAACGGTCCAGTGGAGACATGTGCCTTCTGCTGACAATGCTGCAGACTGTGCTTCCAGAGGACTCTCACCACAAAATTTACTGACACACACACACGTTGGTGGACTGGACCTTGCTGGTTAATATTTGAGAAGGAATCGTGGCCATGTGGAGGAGTAGCAACCAATATTCATGAAGGTGAAGAAGAACTAAAGCAGCCTAAGGTAGTTTTATTGGTTGGACATTGTGAGCCAAACCTCCTCGCAAGCCTCTCTAGCTTTTCTTCCTGATCACAGCTTCAAGCTTCAGAGAGTGCTTGCTTATGTATTAAGATTCATTTCAACCTGAAGGTGTCACTATGGTGTCGACGCACTGGTCCCCTTGCTGTCGTAGAACATGATGCTGCAAAGAAGATGTGCCTGAAGAAGGTTCAACAAGAATGTTTCAGCTCTGAGATTGAATGTTTGATTTCAGAGGGTGAATGCCCTCCTGATACTGGTATTAGAAAGTTGAATCCATTCTTGGATTGTGATGGCAATCTGTGGTGGGTGGATGTTTACAAAATTCACACCTAACTTAAACATCAAATCTTGCTACCCAAGAAGAATTTCGTTACAAATCTCATAATTGATTATCACCTCGTGCACCTCCACGCTGGTTCCAATGCCACACATGCAGCCATTCGTTGCAAGTACTAGATTGTGGCAGGGAAGGAATCTGTCAAGGCCAGGATCCACAGTTGTAAAAAGTGCCACAGGTTCAGGACCACCAATACACAGCCATTTATGGGTAATTATCCACCAAGTAGGGTTCAACAAGCGAGCCCATTTCTAAACGTTGGTGTTGACAATGGGGGCCCGTTCCAAATCAGTCGCATGTTCGGAACAGTCATGTGTCTAAGGCTTTTTTGTGCCTATTTGTTTGCTTAGCGACAAAGGCAGTACATTTAGAAGTTGTTTCTTCTTTGAGCACCACAGCTTTTCTTAATGCATTATTCAGATTTACTGCTAGACGAGGGCTGTGTGTAAATTTTTTTTTTTTTCAGACTGCGGAACAAACTTTACAGGTGCATACCGTTATTTGAATGATTTACAGAAGTGAGAGTGACAACTTGCAGTGTGTTGTGTATACCCTTGCCAGTCGTGGCAGTCAGTGGAACCTCAATCCTCCATCTGCATCACATTTTGTTGGGTTGTGGGAGGCAACCATCAAATCTGCTAAGTATCATCTGAAAAAATGTTTTAGGCCAGCATGTTATTACATTTGAGGAGCTGTCTACTCTTTTTGCCCAGATTGAAGCTGTCCTTAACTCAAGTCCACTGTGTGACATTTAGTCAGATCCAGATGACTTAGAGGCCCTGACACCAGTAGGCACCACCCTGACAGCATCTCCAGTTCCTGACCTTACAGAGATTCAGTCAAACAGATTGGACCGGTGGCAGCTGGTAGTGTGCCACTCAGTACTTCTGGCAGAGATGGCACACTACAACCATGTGGAAAGTGGTCCAATAGTGAAGGTGAGGTGCGGATTGGCGACCTTGTCCTTGTCAAGGAAGACCACTTGCCACCCCTGCAGCGGCAGCTTGGATGTGTTGCAGGTCTACATGCGGGCAAGAATGGAGAAGAATGGAGTTTGCAGGGTGGCCATCATTAAGCAGCAACATCGAATAGTGAAGGGCCCTTTTATCAAGTTGTGTCGCCCAATTATTCACTGAGAACCACATATCATTTTTACATTATACAGATTTTCTAGTTTGCTTAAAAATGGTATTTATGGCGGGCGGTATGTTTAGGTTTGTTTTGGTTTGTGTCAATTAGGGTATGTACTTAGATTAAAATTCAAACTTGGCGACAACTGTCGCGAGTGCCATGGCCGGTGGCCATCTTGACTTGTGGTGTCATCTATGAATGAAAACAGTTAGTTACCGATACTCCGTGGTGCTGGAAGTCACGCAGCTAGAATGTATTACAAAATATTTTGTGTGGAAACATAGTCCATGTTCCTTATATTGCTCTTTCTTCTTCACTATGTTTACATTGTCCTTTGTTCTTTACAACACATTTTGAACAAAAAGTGAACAATAATTTTTCTTGTTTAGTTGGAAGTACTGGATGATATAAATTTGGTGATGGTAAAACTCTACATTTGATTAATCCAAACCAATTTTCATTGTGATTTTTGGGGTTAAATATTTTAATCAGATGATCAACGGGAAAATAATTATAAAACATCACTGTTGGATACAAACTACATATATCTATATACCTTTTTTTTTTCCTGAAACTTATAATTTTGTAGCATTTGTTCTACCACCAAAAAATTATTCTCTAGATTGTAATGGTTTTATTTTTTTTTTTTTTCTAAATTAGTTTTGTAAACAATTGATGTTTTTGTAAGCCCACATTTCCCTTACTTTGACACCATTTTGTCTTAAAATTGCTGTTTGATTGTTTGTTTTCGTAAATAAGTCATCCATACTTTCATTGTTGTATTTATTTATAGTATCCGGCAAATAACAATCACGACAACCATGCCAAAAACAATCATGGTATTGATATATTGTTTTACTTTTTTCCTCATAACCATCAACTTTTGCTCCACCAATAGTGTAGTGTCGTGTGCACTCCCTAGAATGCACCACACCATGCATGTTATTCCGTGCATTCCTCTTTTGTAATCAGTTATCTGTGGAGTTAGAGAAAACATAATGTGTTAGTAGATGACAATGTGAATATATGTAATTCTCAATTAATTATTAGAGTTAATGAATTATCAATGTGTTGTATCTCCATTGTTTCATTAATTTTCATCCACAACAAATTGGCCACAAGGTGAAAAATTGCTATTCAGGTTAGTGTAACAGTTTAATAACAAACCATCCCCTTGTCAAACATCTGATTTCAAGCATGAATCAATTAACATCAACAATGTCAATCAGAAATGGATGCAAAACAGGTTTGCCAATTACTCGAAAGCCAGCAAAGGCTAATCGAAGCATTCATCCAGAATCAACAAGCTCAACAGCAGCAATCAGGTAGTATTACATCATCCGGAACATTGAATTCAGCATTACTGCCAAATTTTGATAACTATGATGCTACAAAAGAAAGCTTTCATAACTATAAACAGCGTTATGATTACCTGCAGATGAAGGTGAATTCCGATAAAAAGTATTGTGCTCAACTACTTCTTAACTCAATTGGTGCCAGCAATTTTAACATGATCTCAGCGCGTGGAGCACCGAAAGAACCATCAGAACTTACCTATGCTGAACTTATGGAAATGTTGGAAAAACATTTAGCTCCCAAGAGGAATATTCTTGTGGCTCAACACCAGTTCTTATCAAAGCACTAGACCAGTGGAGAGAAAATTGCAGATTTTATCGCTGCCCTTCGTAGTGAGCTAAATGACTGTGATTTTATTTAGCAGTGTGAATGTAATGTTCCAATTGCAAACACATTTCTGCGAGCTCAGTTTATTCGTGGGTTACTTGATAACAGTATTCGCGAGCAGCTTCTCCAGTCTGACAAAGTAGCGTTTAATGAGCTCGTGTTAAAGGCAATTGCGTTATAATAATTGAAAGCAGATTCACAAGCACTTTTGCAGAAATTCCAGAATGGGGGTACATCAATAACCGTAGATATCACCAAAGTTTACCAAGGGAAGAAGAACACAAATGGTAGTCCCGCACGTGATCGCCAGTGTTGCAGTCTCAGAACCAATATCAACATAGATATTCCAGATCGAAATCCAGGATAAATCATAAGGAACCAGGAATTGACAATCTATGTTTGAGATGTGGAGGAAATCCATACCAATAAATCTAATTTACACTGGTCTGGTTGCCAAGCTACTGGTCATGTAATCAAAGTTTGCATCTCAACATTTCTTAAGAGGAAGAAAGAAAAATCAAATCAATCATTGAATCACTCATCAACTAAGCAGATATCAACACATCAGGTTCCTGATCAAAGGGAGAACACTGATAAACTATGTCAACTATATGGGATGGTATCCCAAATCGTGAATTTGAAACACGAATGGGCTTACTGAACATTATTATGTGCAAATTTGTATAAGAACAAAAGTAGTGGAATTCAAAGTCGGCTCGGGCACTGCATACTCGTTTCTACCACGTAATGTATATAGAGGTCTCAATCTAGGTGTAACCATGCACCAACCAGATATCAGTTATTGGTTACATAGTCATAATGTTCTTATACCAGATGGCAAAATCAATATCAAAGCCGAGTTCAATGGAACAATCATTGATGCCCCATCAGCTTTATATTGTACCAGAAACATACAATGCCATTGCAGGACGTGTATGGATTCGTAAGTTTGGTCTCGACCTCCGCGACCTCAACACTCATGCTACGGATGTATCAACTGTAAAATTAATCAACACCATCGAAAACATGGACCAGGTTGCCCAAATGTATCCAGTTATATGCAATGGGAAGATCAGTAAAATTCCTGACGTTGTGGTATCGCTTAAGCTTCGGAAGGAAGCACAATGTGGATTTCATCGAGAACATGATGTCCCATGTGCACTCATGAAAACAGTAGATGCTGAACTTGACATTTAAGAAGCTGGAGTCCTGACCAAAGAGGAAACAAGTGATTGGGGGTCACCACTGGTAGCAATTCCAAAAGCTGATGGGGGAGTACGCCTGTGCGTTGTCTATAAAGTGGGTGTGAATGAAGGACTTCAAGATGCCCACTACCCAATGCGGAAAATCAACGATATCCTGAACAGTCTCCGAAATTCTTGTTTCTTTTGCCGACTTGACTTATGTAAAGCATACTTACATGTTCCAGTTGATGAAAAATTAACCAAATTCAAACAATATCTACACATCGTGGAACTTATTGACTCCATAGTCTCTCCTTCGGTATCAAAACTGCACCCTCAGAATTAGAGATGGGATGATTCCAATTTCTTGATGCCGATTAATACCCGAATATAGATTCTTTGTTGATTCTCAATTCTTTTTTGATTCTCGATTCCTATGATTTACAACTGATAGGACTTTTAACACACAAAATCGCACTGCCATCCACAGTCAAAACTATTCTACAATGTAAGTCCGATGTAAAGAATATGCTTTACAACAAAAAGTCCCCTTTAACGATACCTTTTATCGGCACCGTCAAATGCCCATTTACCCAGTGGGAAAATAAGTAGGTAATAACAAATGCAGTGTGGGTTAATTTTTGTTATAATGATAGCTTAAATACCAGTACTCAGCAGTTTCTTTCAAAAACAATACAAGAAGAAATGGTTGCAAAAAAAAAGTAAGAAAAAGTTTTGATTTCTATGCGTAAACTTTCTGGTTACATCTAGCCCGGAAACATGGCAACATCACTGCCATCAGCTGACAGCGCACAAACTTGGCAATGCCGCACAGCTTGCCTGCTGTGGCCACGTGGCGCCACGGCAGTCCAGTGCCAGTCCAGCACTTGACTGAACTATGTCGCGTGCTTGCTGTTGTGCGCTCAACACTGTGTATTTGTGTAGACGCAAAGCCGAAAGTTTCAATATTGGCCAAAGCTAATAGTGAAATACTACGTGAATATCTGTCCCTAAGTAAACTTCTTTGAATAGATAATTGGAGATTCTCGTATTATTCATGTGAAAATATGGGGTGCTGCATGTACATTAAACTTTTTTCTGGGGGGGGGGGGGGGCTGGGTAAAGTGTAAAAAATCTTTCTGTCTCATGATAAAATTACATCTAAGGTCCCGCACTGTCAGGGAATATACCTGAGAGTACAAGTAAATTATTTATACGTGCTACCTAACAGCTGCTAAGAATTGGGTAATCTGATGGCCGGCATATTGCGCAATCCAGTCACTTGCAAATGTCCGCTTTAAATTCTGTTACGGGAATGTTTTTGTTACCTGCAATTTTTCTGACTTAAAATTCAAGCATTTCTGTGGTGACAGAAAATCCATTATTCCTAGTGGTGCACACGCAATGAAAATGCTATTATTCCATTTACGTGAATTTACACATTTTGCCTCGCAAAGCATTTTTTTTTGTACTGAAGCGATTGATACTGGCACAGCTGTAAACCGCTTGGCAAGGTCACATTAGTCACTGGAATCTCAAATTATGCTGTTGACAAAGGATGCCTGCAAGTGCTTCACAGGAGCGCGTAGTTTCCAAGTGTCGCCGTAAAATAAGTTTTATTGACACTGTAACTAATCAAGATTGCAAAGAATGGACTTTATTTTTTGATTCTCGATTCAGATCGTAGAATTGATGGGTATTGAGGTATCGAAGAATCTGATTTCCCCTCCCTACTTCGAATTCAACAGGATTATAGATCAAATTCTGCATGATGTCCAAAAAACATTGTCATATTGTGATGAGATCATTGTCAATAGATCGAACAGAGAGGAGTGCTAGCACAACCTGATAGCCTGCCTAGATCAACTCCAGAAATTCGACTTACACCTGAACCAGCCAAAATGCTCGTTGTTCCAACAGCAAATTGAATACTTGGGCCATGTTATCGAATTCAACAAAATATCGAAATCTCCAGGAAAGATAGCTGCTATTGTCGACATGCCTTGCCCAAAATAAACTGAGAATGTAAAAAAATTCCTGGGAATGGTAACATACTACTCTTGATTTATCCATGGAGCCTCCACTATGACAACACCGCTTCGCCGTCTTTTGTGTACGAACACTATTTTCAAACGGACATCTGCATGTGAAGCTGCATTCCTGAAATTGAAGCAAGCTAATACCAGTGACCAAGTACTTGTGCCATGCGATCCAGATCTACCAGTCCAGTTGGCCTGTGATGCAAGCCAGACAGGGATTGCCAGGGTTCTATAACACATCGTAGATGGTCATGAACATCCTTAAGAATTTACCTCTCTATCGTTAACTGCAGCTGAACAGAATTATTCCCAGCTCGATAGGGAGGCCATGGTCAATGTCTTTACAGCCAATCATTTTTTTCAGTATCTATTTGGCAGTCACTTCAAATTGGTTATTGACAACCAGCTGTTAACACGAATCTTCAATCACCGGGCTGCCCTACCAAAGATGACAGCAGGTCGCCTTCAACTCTATGCAGCCTTCCTGTCAGGGTTTAATTACACTATCGACTTCAAGAAGGGTATCGAAAACAGTAATGTTGACTGCCTCTCTTGAGCCCCAATCAACATCAACAGTTACACTGCTAGTGCCATCAACAATGAAGTGAAGCAGCTCTATGATGCTGCCATTGAACAAATCAGCGTCCCGACTGTAACGTATCAACTACTGAAAGAGGAAACGAAAAAGGATGCTACCTTATCAACAATTATGAAATCCTTACAAGAAGAAAACACCAGTGAGCCGAACCGTGGTCAACGAGTTGTTGTACCAGCTAGCCTACAGTCAGCTGTTCTGAACGAATTACATCGAACTCATGTGGGTATCACAAAAATTGAAGCAGCTAGCACGTCTGTATGTATACTAGAAGAAAATTGACTCAGGTATCGAATATCTTGTTCGAAGTTGTTGAGAATGTGTAGCTATCAAGAACAGTCCTGCCAAGGCACCAAGTCATCCTCGGGAGGAACCAGAACATAACTGGTAACGAATTCATATAGATTATGATGGCCCTTACCAAGATCATGACTTTTTGGTAGTGGTAAATGCCAAATCGAAATGGGCTGAGATTGTTCCCTGCTCATCAACGCCTACATCCAAATCAAGTATCGAAATCCTGAAATATATATTTTCAAGGAATGGGTTTCCTAAAGTTATGGTATCGGACAACGCAACAATCTTCACTAGTGAGGAATTTGCACAATTCTGTAAAGAAGCAGGTATCTTTCAGAGATTCTGTGCAGCAGGACACCCAGCAACTAACGGCCTCTGTGAACGCAATGTCCAAAGGCTGAAACATCAATTAGCAACCACGTCAAACCAGAATATGCCTATCCATCAAAACGTTCCGAAAATACTTTTTCGCTACCGGGCTACACCCTTGAACAATGGGAAATCTACTGCGGAACAGTAATACTGTTCCGCAGTATAAAGCAGTCTGAACTGACAGATCCGAATCCAACTGGATGCGATGAGGCCAATAAAATTCCATGAGTCACCAGCTCCAACTCAACCAGCACGCCAGTTTAGTGAGGGAGAACCTGTATCAGCAAGATACTACTTGAATAACAAGGCTCATTGGAAATGTGGAAAGGTCATGAAGAAACTAGGAAAGCCACATTATCTAGTGGAGTTTGATAATGGTTTCCATTTTAAAAGGCACACTGACCAACTCCGATCAACAGAGGTTCCACTTCCAACCAGGAAAACAGTTCATTTCGATCTTCAACCCAAGAGCCCTATGAGCGATGATCATCAGTCAAACAAACCAAACGTGGGTGATCTAACAGAAATCATGGACCTCCAGACATGGTGCTACCCAAGGCGGAACAGCCTGACCCGATCAAACAAGAAGAGGTACCAGTGGTGGACTTCCAACTGCCGGAACAGCCAGCTCAGCGAGAGTCTCTGCTCTCTGCTTATCTCAGGGACTACAGCCTTTACTAGGGAGAGCTCCCCTATAGCAGGGGAGAATTGTAGTGTCGTGTGCACTCCCTAGAGTGCACCATCACCGTGCACGTTACTCCGTGCATTCCTCTTTTGTTATCAGTTATCTGTTGAGTTTGAGAAAAACATAATGTGTTAGTAGATGACAATGTGAATATATGTAATTCTCGTTCAATTATAAAAGTTAATGAATTATCAATGTGTTGTCTCCATTGTTTCATTAATTTTCAGCCACAACAAATAATAACTTCTCCACCATTTAATGCATGTCAAACATTTGGAAATGTATTTAAACACGAAACTGATTATTTACTAAACATTCTTTTTTTCTCATCTTTAACTACTGCAATAGTATTATTCATAATAAAATTTTATCTATAACAGCCATACAAACACTCACTATTGTTATGTAGCAAAATGGATCTTGTGTTGCTTCGTAGTCAAAAAAGAGTATTTTTCAGTGTAAGAACAATCCATATTATTTTTTTGGTTTTTGGCATTACAAGGATAATCTTTCATACAAAAAAACACCTTTTGTTGTCTCTTTTGCACATAACATTTATGTTCATCAGTTTTCTAAAATTTCTTACAGTTCCAACATTTGGCATAACCACATTCATGTTTTTTATTTCTCAAACAAATTTTGTTACATATTTTACACTTATTAACTGTCTTACAAACTGAATTATGATTAGAAAAACATTTTTTTCCCGAAACAATATCTATTACATTTTTGGCCATATATTCTAATATGATCTTCACTTTCCCAAACTTCTTCGTGTTGTGATTTTTTGCACAAAGTACATATATTTTTGTTATTTTATTTTACACTCATGTTGATCATTATTATTGTATGGTTTGTCACTATTTTTACAATAATACACACTACCTAAAAATGCTTTCATTCTATTAATCACATCATAATGTTCATCGTGTAAATAAAAATAAATATTTGTTGATTGTTTTGAACCAGATTATATAATTGAGTTGAGATGTGCCGCTGAAACAATTTTACCTTGAACATCCAGAAAATTTTCTGCATCAACAATATCTCCCAAACTGAAACCAATTTCACAATTTTTTCCCATTCTTTTGCAAAGTTCACAAGCCAATTGTTCTTGCAATTTTTTTTTTTCCTTTTCTAATATAAATTATCCTATTATTCGTTAATTCACTATCCAAAATTATATTAATTCATATGTTAAAGCTGTAATTATTGCTCTGGGCCCAAATAAATTATCATCATTGTTAATTTTAGTAATGCATTGTTTTGCTTTTATATTTTTAGTTGAATTTACAACTTTTTTTGGTCTATTTCTTCTTTGTAAACATTAATATCAAAAGTAGTTTCATTTATGTCTACAGTTTCATTCAATGTAATTATTGAAGGATGCCCGGTTAGACTGACAGGCATGCTGGTCGAAGATTTTTTCGCTAGACCAAAAGCGGGGTGATTGGCTCGGGTTACCAGGCGGGAGGAGAGGAGTGTTGGTTACAATTTACATATGCTGTTGTCTTGGGTGTTGTGGTTGATCCGGGTTTCACCCAGTAGTGGCGAGCTCGATTCACTCCGAAGCGGTGATTCCAGTTGTAGGCTTCACGGCTCCAGAAGTTCGGATTTGCCCAGCCATGCCCTGTCTTAGTATGGTTTAACAGCCCTCTTATCACAGAGTGGCATGACGGATGTATGTGCAAGCAAGGCGACAAATATATTACAAGTACCGGAGCAGGTGCAAATGCTTGGTGTCTAAGTTGGGTGGCACGGTCCCGCTCCGCCTGCCTTTCCTTCGTAGGGCAAGGTACTCAACTGTACGGCGGCAAGGAACACTGCGTTTTGTTCCCTATGCTTTTTCCAGTGCCTCACCTGGTAGGGCATAGAGTCACTGCTTACAATGTACGGGGTGCAGCCTAATGAAAAACAACCTTACAGTGCATGTCCGGTTTTGGCTTGCTGACACAGGTTTGATAATAGTCTCCACTGATCCCCCACACTATGCAGGCTGATCAGAGACGGGGAGCTGTGTGGGTCACCAATGCCGTCACTTGATGTGCGTTCATACACGAACAAGCGGCAGGACTCAAGTTACAGTTACCCCAGCACTAACAGTGTTCTGGTGTAAAGAAGTAACCTGGGTTTGTCGCCCCTCCTTGAATGAAGGTTTTGCTAGTGGTTGTGGCTCCTCTGTCCTTCTCCGCCAGCACTAGACAGTGTCTGACAGTTGGAAAGCAACAGATGGCCATCTAATGGATGTGTGAGAAAACTGACGGGCTCCTGAAGGGGCCCCGTAGTAAACGCTAATATGGTTATATAATAAAAAGTCCCAGTTCCTGTCAGTGGTGCACGTTGTAAACTGTTCTAGTGGGCGAATAGTAAGAATCTCTATGAAAGAAAAAGCTTAAGTATAGGAAAGTAACTAGATTTATTAAGTAGTCAATAAACATGTGACACCCCCTACCAAGCAGTAGAATGCTGAAGGAAACTACGCTGGCTAGGTGTAGGCAACCTGGTTCTAGGTTGTAGAGGGGAAAGATAAATCTAGATGGTAAAATATATATTACTACTAAACTGTTTTAGTAGAGGTGTCTAGAGGAGACAAAGTGAATTTAATACGTGTTGGTGAACGTGTTCGCTGGTTGTCGGTTAGACTGATTGTCGATGGTGAAATAGCCGCTGTGAGAGTACTCAAAGCTTAGAAGTTCTCTGGAGGTACTAGCACTAGGCAGTGCTCGGGGATGTCGCGAGAGAAGAAATAAGAATGACTGCCCGAGCCCTGCAGCATCTGGACTTGTAAAGGTGAAACATGTAGGCTGCTGGGGCGGGTTGCGGGAGGGTGAACACCTGCCCTGGTAGGCGTGGGAGTCGAAAAACTCTGGTCAGCAGTAGTCAGAGTTTCTGCTTCGTGCCTCATTGGCAGCGCTCCGCCTTGCCCGAGGTCCAGGCTGCTTGTAGGGTTCGGGGGGTTGCCTGCCTGACGGGTTGCGTAACCTTCAGGTGACGAGAATTCACTTATAAGTTCCTGTAGCCTGGTAGAGTAGGCAGTCGAGAATTCATGTAGGAAATTTTCTGCACGTATTTCTTACGTCTGTAGCAGTGGAAGTAGGAACCTTAGCGATGAGCCATAAGCGAAGTTGATTAGTAGTAGGAGCGGCACGCGTCATTATTCTCTCAATTTGATTATGTAAATTTTCAGCGTTTAAATGATTTCTTTTTGGATCCAAAATTGTATGGCGAAAATTCTGATTATTTGCATATATTCTCATTTGGTCTCCATGTTTAAAATTGGTAATTTTTCTTACAATTTTCATAGTTTCGTGAAGAGCATTTCGAACAGCCTTTATTTTTTCTATAGAATCACCTTGTAAATTATTTATGCGAATGTTGTATTTTGTTTGCCAAATAATGTTGAAATTATCAATTAAATTATGACTAACTTCTTTAATTTCAAATGGAATCTTCTTTTCAACACGCTCACTAAAAGTTTTTTGTTTAAAAGGAAAAATTTGACCTAAATGTTTATTTTCTTCTTTAATTCCGGGTTAAGAAAAAGTTAAATTTTTAAAATTACGATTATTTTTATTTCTTGGTTTCAAAACCATCTGATTAGAAAAAGGGAACATTTCTTTCAATTTTTAAACATTTTTTTCTGATTATTTTGTAACCTGAAAAAGGCAAATTTGTAAAATTATTCTTTGTTCGTTTGTTTGTAATAGTTGTAATTAATTCACATTTTTTTAACTGGTATCAATTTTTAATTTTTAAACTTTTAGCTTCAGCTCTTAATTCTCTAACTTTTAAATCATTCAAATTATCGGCAGATTTTTTAAATTAGATTTTCTCCTGCTATAATAATATTGCACTATGTACTAATAACTGTAATTAAATCATCTTTCTTCAGTTTATTAATTTTTTAAATTCTTAATCTTTTAGTTATATTATTCCTTAACTCCACCAATCTCATTTCATTCAACACAATTATTGAATTGTTCGTAGATATATTTAAATGTTTATTTATATGAAAAACACTATAAAGAAAAAGAAAAATATAAAGGAATATAATTGAATAAGTATTTTAATTAATGATAAGAAATAATTTTAAACTATTTAAAATAATAATAATAAAATTGTTTTAAACTATTTAAAGTCTTCCTATGATATTTCTCATTATAACATTTTTACATATTGTTGTATGTTTGTCTTTCGTATTTTTATTGGGGGGGTGGGGGCGGGGGGAGGGGGGTATGAATTTAATAATTTATTCTCATTAAATATTCTACATGTTTTGATGGATAATTATCACGTTGAATTTTATTTAGAATATCTACTGCCATATTGTGTGATTTAGCATTCTTATGTTTTCGAAAGATGCATTATAAACATATGTTCCACATTCACACACTACTTTATCTTTTTTTTTAACTCATAAATACTACTATCATATTCACTATAACATTTTTTAAAGATGTTAAAATTTTTATCTTTTGTACCTTTATGTGATGAGAAATTATCAATGTTTAATACATCGTTACATTTTTACATTGTTTAGATATGTTATTTTCCATTTTATTTATAAGGGAATTTATTAATTTTTTAATTTTAATTTTTTTTCTTATAAATAAACAAAAATGGTAGCCCTGCTCAGTAAGTTAAATAATTCATATGGAATAACTACACTAAAAGAGCTTGAAAAAATAATAAGTATGTTGCTACAGAATTTCAATTTTATGATTCTAAATTTTATAAAATTGCTTGTATTCTAGATGCTACATATAAAATTACTTTACCCAATCACTACATAAATATGTTGAATAAAAATGATTTAAAATTAATAAATGAGAAAAAGTTTTTATAATTTATAAAGGTTTAAAAGAAATGAAAAATGGCAAATCCATGCATAATATAGAATTCTCAAAATGGCGTATTGAAAATTAGTTGGTTGACATTTCCACGTAAATATAATTTTTATAAATATTATTCTGAAAAAATTGAAAATTTGATTGTTTTTGACTTAAACTTCCAATCGAAAATTGTCTTTTCGTGAGGTCAGGAAAATTGATTGAAAATGAAAAAATTACTTGATTTTAGATTTAATTTACTTAATTATGGAATAAATTTTCTTACTTTTTTTAGCTTCCATTTTTTTCTAAATTAGCTTGATTTTGTGTGTAAGCAACTGATTTTGCTTAATTTTTTGCTAGATATGTTATGTTCACTATTTTGTGTGGCTATGAAAAACTTCATTTGGGGGGGGGGGGGGGGGGGGGAATGTTTATGGAGGTTTTTTTTGGACATTACTGCTTTTTTTTTTATTGAAATTAGAGGAAAAAAGCTTGAAATTATTGGAAAAAAACATAGTAAATTTAAGCAAAAACTATGTAAAATCATGGTATTTAGGACCTAAATTGGATTGTCCTCAAGTTACCCATATACTACTCCCAACGGCCGACACGTCTAGTCTGTGGCAAGGTGATATGTGCATGTCTGGCCTCCTTCCTCCCATTACATGCCTGACGAGAGGGGAAGAGGTTACTTAGAAGCCAACGTGGCTACCTAGTATGCATCCTCTCTCTCTCTCTATCTCTATCTCTCTCTCTCTCCCCCTCCCTCTCTCTCCTGCATACCTTCCTTCCTCCCCTTACATGCTTTCAAGAGAGGAAACTGTTGTCTAGCAAAACAAAAAACATTCCACCCTCTCTCTCTCTGCTGTGCGCACTTGTCTTACACGCCACCGGACACAGAGCAAATAAACTGCACTTGGCGAATGTCAAAATTTTATACAGATCATCCGTCGCTCAATATAGTTGCACCTATCATTACTTGTATTTCAATGCAAATGGTTTCACCTGGAAATGTTATGTAATACATTTTAACGAGGAATTATTATTTGCAAAGATGAATTCTTTTGTGATTAAAGGTCTTTTTCCCCCATAAGATTGGAGTTTCATTGTATCTGGAGTAAAATCAACATGATTTAAAAATGTAATATTAATTTAACTCAATGGACAGCAACTTCGCGAATAAAATTATATGTCCAAAAGCATATAATTGACACCCTTGTCGCCACAAATTATTTGAACATCGAGTGACTTGTATTACAAAGTGTTAAGCTCATTTTCAGTAACTTCTTGCAGGGAAATCAAAAGATTTATATTAATTTATTTCAATCAACATGTGTCTTTTGAATAAACTGTTAAAATATAAGGGCCTATTTGATGCCTTTGGTCTTCTAATAATGGGAAAGCAAAGCACAGAGCCTGAGTGCAGTGTAATTCGTGAGAAGGAAAACTGGAGGATGTGGTTTGAACGATTTATTATTGAAGACAGTGAAGAAAGAGATTTTAACGACATTTATTCATTTCGGTTTCAAAATAAAAAGTTTCTTTTGCAGTGATATATAAATAATTACTTTAAAAGAAAGACATTTGCCTAACATACAAGGTGTCGGTAACATGTAGCGATGTGGAGGGATAATCCTCCGGCCACTTCCTCTTCCGGGCCTCACCTGCCGCTGTGAACACACTGCCCGATCGATAAATTCTCCGCACACTTTGCCTGATTGAGTGCGCATGGGACATTCAAAATTTAACTTGCATTCTGTATCATATTATTTTCATTTTCAAAAGGTTTGAAAGTTTTAGGTCAGCTTGCATTTGGTGTTGGATTACAAACCAACTATATACTGTATTTTGAGATGTTGTATTCTTTAAGTAAACAAGTTAAGGTGAAATGATTTTAATGCATTATTTACAGTAATACTAATAAAGTAATACTATTTCTAAAATTTCCGTTTATTTCGTGTTTATTAGTTAAACTTTATCCACAGATAATGTAGAGCTCTCCTTACACTCAAAATGAAGTCTAAAAAGTCAAAGTTGCATTCTATTGATGTACATGTCTGCAACAAAGACGTATTTTATTGATGTACATGTCAGACTCATCTACTGAAATCTTGCATGCATGGAAATTTTTTGATAGTCATCTGAAAAATGATAAATAGGGAGTCGACTGTACTTTCCTACCTCCCGTGGTGTTTGTTTGCCAATTTTATTACAACAAAGGGAACTAAGGAAAGCATGCTATTAACACTTAATATTTATCTGGCATAAGGACTTTATTTATATTGTAATTTATTTTGACGTGTGACGCACTACCTGACTACAGTATTTTAGTGTGTATAGGCCGCACATTTGAACAAACCAATGACTTCAAAACGTGGGGTGTGGCTAATTTATCAGATATTGGCATTTAAAAAAATTTTCCCCTCCAAAACACGTTCACAAATGTCAACATACATTACCTTTTAATCTTTTAACTTAGTTTCTAAGGAAGTAAAAAAAATAAGAACAAATTATTAGCTTATCACTCATGTTTAAATGCTTACACGTGGAAGCTGAGCTGGGTCGCTTTCTCGTTTTTCCCTTCTCCTTCTCCCCCCGTATCCCACCTTTCCACCTCCTAGGGAGCCACGGTGGCTGAGAGATTAGTACGCTCGCCTCCCACCAAGGCGAATTGGGTTCAATCCCCAGCCGGTTCACCAAATTTTTGCAAGTGGGAATCGTGCTGGACGATGCCGTTGGTCGGCGGGTTTCCTCGGGGATCTCTCATTTCCCCCGCCCCTTCATTCCGACGCTGCCCCATATTCTCTTCAATCACCCTCATCGGCTCTCAAAACCTCATTGCTAAGAGCCACCAAAATCTCTTCACTCACCATAGCTTGCTTACTCCCTTTATTTTCTCTTTCCCTCTGCATCCTTCCTCTCTATTCCCCCATCCCCTCTTCCATTACCGGGTTATTTGTCACCCACCCTCCCGGTTCTCCTCTTCATATTTGCCCTTGCTGCACAGCTGCTTGGCTATTTTTAGAATGTCCCCTTCACCATTTCCTCTCTAATTTCTCACGCTCTCTCTCTCTGGCCGGATGAGAGAGCCTGCAGCAGCTGTGTGTGTGTGTGTGTATGACGCCGGCATGGCAAGGACACACACAATGTCAAACTACGTGGCAAATTAAGTTGCCGTAGTTTGCTGTTGCTGCAGGTTGGCCTGTGCACTAGCACTATGAGGTCTGGAAATATTTACTAAAATACAAAAATTCTGTGTGGTCTAAACTTGAAATATTAATTATCTCTAATTTTTCATCAAAAACTTCTGGTGTGGTCTATACACACCAAAATACTGTATATACTACACTCAACTTCACCTAATCTGAACGTGCCTTCACTTCAACCAAGGCGGGGTTAAAACAGTCCTAAAGCTGGCCTGGCGTTTTAACGGATATTATTTTTTACATTCTAGAAAAATCGACTCCCTTCCCCCCCCCCCACCTTTTTTTTTGTGCTTTGCTCAACGTGGCGACACTAGCGCCCACAGCAAGGTGTGGTCAGTTTCTCTGATGCATTTGTTTGAAAGATTCTAACAATGGAGGTGGGTAATTAAGCACAATATTTTGGGTATATACCCTTGATTCATAGCGTATTTCCAAAATATTTCGCTAAAATATTCACTGGCCATTATAGAAAAGAACCTTTGCCACAAATTGCCATTATTACGCATGCAATCTGAATTTGGTGACTGTGTTTTGCATTTGGCATTGATATCACAGAGTAGAGGAAACAAAAATTATTGCAGATACAGTTGTTATATAAACAAAAGTACAAGTGTGAGTGGAGAAAAGAATTACCATGGTTTGTACATTCCAAACCAAAATAATTTCATTAAATATGTAAACGTCTTTCATATCCACTTTTTTTTTCTGTAATTTGCAATTTTTTTCATTTGAAGGATTTTACAGGATTTGAGCCAATGAATCCAGGATTTTACAGAATTTTTATATACAGGAACCAGGATTTCAGCTTCAGGACTGGTCATAGTCCTGTACTAAAGACTGGTCACGTGCCTACAGGATACACCGTTGCAATGAGGAGCCTTATTACAGACACGTCCTACCAGCTTGTACTGTTCACTTTCTTACTTTAACTCAGATGTCATGTCAGTCTCCCTGAAATAAGATTGTATTATCAACGGAGCCCGCAGCCCACGGTCACATAGTTTTATGGCGTGCCAAGGGATGACACCACCAGTATCAAAGGATAAAGTTTGCTGTGTCAGCAGACGACTATAGCAGACAGCTTGGGGAATGGCACTTGCCATCCCTCGCATCCCGTGCCACAGAGCACCAGCAGACAAGGAAAATATAAGTTAGTGCGCTTCCCAAAGACATCAGTACGCCTTGTTCCTTCCACCGTGCTGAACTGTGCAGGAAGGAGCCACCTGGTCTTCATGACCTACCAGAAGCGCTTCAGCGACTGTAACAACGCCTTCCAGACCTTCTGGAGACTCTTTATAACCAGCTCCAGAAGACATCAACACTCTTGCCTTACCTGCTGGTAATGGCAATCACTCACCACTACCTGCTCTGGTAGTGGTCATCAACAGTCCCTTCTGGACAACTGTAAGATTAGTTAGGGGCAGTTGTCATAGCTACCTAGCCAGATTGCCCTGTCTAGTTCAGGACAAGGTCTCCTTCACCTGGATTCACGTAGGTCAACATCCATTCAACTCTGGAATAGTTAAGAGGTAATACGGGCTCCCATATGTATTCTTTCTGGAATATATACGTACTTCACACTTACTTCTCAGTACTTATTTCATTTAGTAAATGTGTTAGTCCTGTGTAGACGTCAAGTACGTCACAGTGAAGCTGGAGGAACCTGATTATTTTCCTCACTCACACACCCATTAGATGGCCACCCGTGTTGTGCCCCTGGGATATAGTATGGTAGAGAGTCCACCAACTAGAAAGACCTCCCTAAGGTGGCTAGCCAAACAGACCAGCCTATACTCCTTCCACCACACTGAACTGTGCTGGAGGGAGTAAGAGTTTGGACCTGAAGGACTAAGCCCTTTTCTATACCACACTCAAGTGACGTTGACAAGCAGCTGGAGGAAACCGAACAACCTGTATCCACCACATTGAACTGTGCCGGACGTAGGAGCACCGGGTATAACTCTTGCCTGTTTGGCTTCGGCCTTGGCTTTACACACCACCCAGAACTTCGCCGCCTGCTTCACTTTGTAGAGGGCAGTAGTAGTTCCTTTTCCATATGCCATATACTCGGAGGAGTATTGTTCGATAGAAAGAAACAACAGCAGCTACCACCTCCAAAACTACGCAGAGTTGCAACACCATCTTAAATGCACTTCGCAGCATGACCCCACAAGAACGAACTCTCGCTGCCCGCAAGCTGGAGAGGCCTCACCTCACAACTCCCTCCCAACACTTGTTTCCAGCACTCATCAAGGCCAGGGCATACCCTCATCTGATAGTCACAGCCATCCCATTTGGAATAACCAACCCCTGGTTCGGGGGTTACCAGACCACCTACAGCCACAGTCCACTCTGGGCTACCACCAGTATCACCAGTGCATCATGTCCCAGCGCCAGCAGCAGCGACAACCCGCCATCACCACCTCTGGGTCAGCAGTCACCCCAGGCCACTGTCCAGACAGGTAGACCCGTGGCAGTGTGCCGACCCATCCACCAGACCATGAAAGTGATACCTGACTTTCTGCCAAGCAGACAGGCCACACACCGTGCCCTCTACACCGGCCGTGCTCAGGTTGAACGGTACTAGTCACTGACGTCAACCATTCTCGTGTTAGTGGCAGCACGAACAAAACTGTAATTGACCGTGGTGACCTACATCAGCAAAGGTCATCGTGCAACAATTTTAATGGTCATAAACATTTTAAGTTTAAGGATTTACAAGGTGTTTTGGGAACTGGCTCAAGGATTTTTGTTCAAAGATCAGTGGCAGCCCTGCTTTACAGTAAAGTTTCCTTGATGCAGTTTCTAAATATCAAATGCAGATTTCATGAACCAGAAAAAATTACTATACATTTACTGGACATTTCAAATTCCATACATTGCCGGCTTTTCCTGTATTTTCAAATTGCTGGATACCCAGAGTTGCAGCAGAGCTACTGACCTGTAATGGCTCCATTGGGCTGTCTGGGGGGCTGCCAGTTGAGGTTAACAGTAGTAGGATTGCCCTCAACTGGGACAACAGTAAGGTCGCGAGGCTGGGAGGAAGGAGCAGCTTCTTGAGTCATGTTCAGGACCACCATACTCCAAGGGCTCTCTCGCCGGCCCTGAACATAACACACAAACACTTTACCAAACTCTTGCATTGGCTATTGTGTCTTTGAATACAAATCTTATTATGTTTAATGATAGATGTGCCATTTTGTATCAAATCAAAGGGATTATTACAGTACTCCTCTAACATCAGTTTAAAAATTTTACTGTGTAAGTAACATAGTTATTCATTAAATCCTGTATCACAAGTTCTCAACAGATGTAGCCTCAACCCAAAAACCAGTTACTAATTGTACAAATATTTTTGCTACAGAATTCAAATATTATTGACCATTTCAAGTGATAAATAACATCATGATTACAAGTATATACAAAGAAATTCCCGGTTCTTAAACCACCAGGTACATATCACTTGACTTTGTGAAAAAAGAATTATTCCTTTTCTAACAGAAGAGTTGAGAGATTTTGAGAATACTTAATAAGAAATTGAACACCAGCACCAGCAGTGGTGAGGTGAGATGGAAATGAAGTAGCAATTTAACGTAAGCATAAGGGAAATAGGAGCAACATAAGAAAACCGGCCCCAAACAACCAACCACAACACCTGCCAATTTAACAAGCAAAATCATGAGAATCAAAATAGTGTGCCAGCCATTTGAACAATCTTGCCCACAAAAGGAAAATGGTTACTAAACAAAATAAGGCCAGTATTGAAATTTTAACTATCAAATGTTTTCAGTACTCACACATATTACTAATTGACAGATATAGAAATATCTGCAATGGCCTAGACTCAATAAACAAAGTTCGAGTACAAGAAATTATTTTTAATTTAAGCTCTTCTACCATACATAATGTAACGTACGTATCACAATTTTAGATACTGAATATTTACCTGTTTTCAGAGTATGCAAAACTTAAAAATACTTAAAAAAAATTATGAAAATGAATCACATAAGTATAATATTGCAATGAACAGAGGTCACAAACCCATATACACCATTTGAATGGTAAAGATAAGGAGAGTAAAACTGGTTGTAAGTAGAGAGAGGTCACATTTAGACCAAATCTGAACTTTGGTTATGAAAGGTACAGTTCAAAATTGATTGCCTTAAACGATGGGTTTTAGTTCGGTTCGAAAAATTTACACGAGTTCATGTTTGATTCGAAAATGTACCAGAAATGAACATCATTAATGAATTTCAAACAATGTTACTTCACCACAAAGATTTTTAAAAATAACGAACACTGGATGCAACACAACCAAAATTACCAAACTATGCACGTTTCATGCAGTAAACTGCCGATTAACCATGTCAATCGGGGCCAGACAAAAACACGAATAAACAAATTTGTATTAAATAACCCGGATAATCAAATTTACACAGTTTACTATTAATGGAACAGTGATACTGGCTCCGAAAATCATGAGAAAAAACAGTACCTATGATACATTTCAAAGAAAACTCAAGTTACGCACTGCATGTGCAGGATTTAAAGTACTGTACTGTATGTAGTACAGTAATACACTACACTTTAACTGATATTTATGTTGCACCGAGTGTAGAGTAATTCACAGCACATCGAGTATACACAGCCTGCACCGGTGAAAGGCGGGCAGCACGGGGCGATAAGCGTTGCATAGTGTGTGTTTGCGTGTTTTGCTTTCTCAATGTGCATCACTCAGACCCATCCTTCAGGTGGTAGAGTTAGTTGAAAGTTTAGAATGCAATGCAATAAAGACAATAATGGGACTTTAAATGATGCAACCTGGCATTTAAATAATACAGTACAATCCCCATTAAAAAATAACTCTTACAATACAAATGCAGGACCTAACGTTAACTTTTGCTAATGCAAGAAAAATACATTTTTTAAATGTCTAAATTCATTCTTTTCACAGTTAGTGACAACCATAGTAATTTTTTACAAAAACGTAAGTGAACAGTTCTATCTAGCGTAGGATGCTTTCTCATTCAGTCTTAATAGGCGGGGCTGAAACGTTTCAGATTTCTTGACATCTTTAATTACTGAAAGCTTATTTAAACTTTACCAACTTACATACCCACACAAAATTTAAAAAATTCTAAAATGTTTAGTTTTTTGTAAACATTTAAACACCTGATATGAAAAACTGTAAGAAAAGTTAAACCTTACCTTTCGTGAAAAAGTATTCAATTTTCTTTTGTTTGGCACCTAAATCAATGTTTTTGTTTATAACACACCATGCTCAAATTTTTTTATTATTTCTAACTTTTAGATGATAGTTAAAACTGTCCTTTTATGCTTTGTAGACATGCTGCGAAAACTACAATACAAATGGAAAATAACAACTATGTCCGAGTGATCGATAACCTAGCACACCGTGGTGTTGGAGTCATAACTGAGGCTGTGTCCGAAACCGAAATGGCAAATTCGTTATTTTGTAAGTTTCACTTTGGAAGTTGTCAACAGTCACTTGTTTAGCACTCGCAGCAACACATCTTTACATCAATAGCGAAAAATATTTCTATCTAAATTTAATGCTTATAACGGACATAATAATTTTACAATCATCACTGAATGCTGCAAATATGGTAATAAATAAAAAAAATAATAAGTGATGATATGACTTGAAACAAATTTGTTGTGAATATATAAACAAAGCGAAACAGTTCCTTGTTTTTTAAAACATGCCTAGTGTATTTTATAGGGATGGGCCGATACCATATTTTGCAGATACCAACAATACTGATTCTCAACTGCCACGCAGATTACAAATATGGCAATACCAGTTTTCATGAACATAATCATGACTCCCAATTCCCAATATTTGGAAATACTTTTAATTACTTAAATTTAAAGAATCAGTTCTGTGAACACTTTAAGCACTTTGTATTATCAAAACTTACGGCAATATGATACAGATTTGGATTTTACATCTCAGAAATAAGATACATAACCTCAACATGCATGTTTGTTTAAACGAACAGACTAAAGATGTCATTAAACGGAACCTATTGAAATAAATGTAATATTAAATATTCACTTGAAATTGAGCAAAAATTGTTTTATTAATATTAATATTTTCGCTAAGTCTTCCTTCGTCGGCCAAGTCATACTCAATCACTTGGTAAAAAAGACAACTGATATATTTGCGACAATTTTTGCCAATTATTACTTGCCAAGACTTATTCAGACCTTTAACACTACAGTATAAACAAAACCACAGCAGACAGTTTCCAATAATAACTACGCCCGTCAAAATCTAATGTATTTGCTTTGTCTTTCCATTTTCAATAACAAAAGTGTAATAGAATGCATGATTCGTTTTCATTTCCGCCACCCTACGAAGACATTAAACGCATAAGAAGAATAAGAATACAGGTTGCTTTTCATTGTCGCCAATCTACAAATGCAGTAAAAACGTAAGAAGAAAATAAAACAAAAAGCTCTCGCGGGATGTAAACAATACTATCGATAGCACCAGTTGTCAATTAACCGAGTTATTTTGCATTCACGTAGTGTCCAAAAACAAATTATACAATCTATGGCGAATGTAGCAACAGAAAATACGGTAAAATGTAAAACACCATGGGAAAAATCATCGAAAAACAATTATTCCGAATATATTTTGGGATTTGGATAGAACATATGATTGAAGGATGCAGTAAATTAATGCTTAATGAGATGTAGCTTGCCAGCATATTTAAAATCATGTTAAATAAATTAGTGCTACTAATCAGTGAATAATAATCAGCAAATAATGTTCAGATGCCACCGATGCCTATGGCCATGGTATCGGCCGGTTTATCAGAATCGATATCAACCCATCCCTAGTATTCATGAACAATTATTTGTTTTGGAAAACATTTTATTTACACATTCGTGCATGTGTTCATTTTGAATTTTTGCTAACATCCACTGCTAGATAGAAAATAATAAAATACCAAATTACCAAATACATCACTCAACATCTTTATATACAAAATCAAGTCATGATTATTTTGTCAACAAAATCTGCCGTTTCGGATATGGACTGAGATGATTCAGAGTCAGACATGCTTCAGTACGCAGAAATGGATGTCACACAGGTCTCTGCAACAGGTCGATAGTTTAAAGAGATAAAAATCAGCTCATGCGGCACAGCGATAGACATACAGTACCACTGCTTGTTAAATGACACACTTTACAGTATCGCCTTACCGTCGCATGGATAAGATGAAAACCTGTTAAGTAAAGCATGAATAAATGGAAGTGTACTGTATTTATGTATCTATTGCTTATATTTTACAAGTTAAAACAATTAGAAACCAAAATGTGAATGTGGTTATACGTAAATATTGTGTTATGTGCTTGAACAAATGTGGGCTGAGCTATGAAGTTTGTATGAATATACGTTTATTTTTATGTTACATATTCAACTATTAGAGATGGAGTTTGTTAAGATTGTTCTACATGTTTATTTTTCAGTACAAACTTGACAAATTAAAGCTAGCATATAAGTGCGGATAAGGCATTTTTTTTAGTTCAATTTGAGTTTGATGAATTATAGTATGGTTCCATTTGAGTTCGGTTTGTGGGCAGATTAAAAAGTTTGGTTCAAGTTCGGTTCAATAACAATATTATAGTTTAAGTTGTTTGGTTGGGTGCCAAATTCTGGGTTTGTCCCACCTCTGGCTACAAGCAAAGTTCATGATTATTTTCGTCTGGCATGCAGTGTAACAGGAGCATTACGCAAGACTTCAGACACAATCTGCTCCATCCACAACTTTGAAGTTCTGTCACACAGCAAAGCAGAACTTGTAAGTATGTGACTACTAATGTGTGCGGCTTACACAAACTAATCTAATACGATTATGACTCATTGCCTAGAGTACCTATTCCCCCACTACAGACGTGAGCAACACGCTGCCTACCCTACAGGCAGCAGAACTATGAGCGATTCCCTTCTCACCTGGGGATATGCAACCCGGCAGGCAGGACTCTCCCCCCCCCCCCCCCCCCCCCCTCATCAAGAGCAGTGAGCCAACAAGCTGCCCAGACCTCGGGCAAGGCCGAGCGCTGCCGACGAGGCAGAAGCAGAATCGGTGAATAGAGCATTCCCACGCCAACCAGGGCAGGCGGACGTCACTCCTCCCATGCACCCCAGGCCGCCAGCCAACAAGCTTCCACTATATAAGTCCGGACGCTGCTGGGCACTGACAGTAATTCTTGTTCCATCTCTTGCGTAATCCCACAGCACAGTTGCCAATGCTGGGACCGCCTGTGATCTTCGAAGCATTGAGTACGCCCCCTGTGGCTACTTCACCGTCGACGACCAGTCAACACGACAACCATGGAACATGCTTATCAACAAGTTAAATTCACTTTGTCTCCTCAAGACACCTTCTTTAGACAGTTTAGTAGAATTATAAATTTTCTCGTTAAGCTTTCTTTTCCATTCTCCATTAGAACCAGGTCGCCTACACCTGACCAGCGTAGTAACCTTCAGGACTGAATAGCCTGGTAGGAGGTAGCACAAATTGCATGTTTATTGAGACTTCAATACACATACTGTTGTTTCCTACTTCTCAGTTTTCTTTATTAGAGTATCTGTCTGTTTCCCTGCTAGATACAGGTTACTACGTACACCTTTGACGAGGACCGGGGAATTTAAAACTATCAAATTAACTTCAGACACGGGCGCCCTTCAGGGGTCCATCATATTTTCACACACCCATTAGACGGCCATCTGTTGTTTCCCAAATTATCATAGCAATGCTTTCAGTGCCGGTTGGGAGGAACAGAGGACCACAACCACTAGCAACACCTTTACCCAGAGAGGGGTGACAGTCTCAAGTTATTACCTTATCCCACAGCACTGTTTCTAGTGCCGGGATATACCATGGCCTGAGATCTGCCGTTCATTCCTGTGTGGACACACATCCAGTGGCGGTATTGGTGACCCAAACAACTCCACATCTCTGATCAGCCCGCATAGCGTGGGGGATCAGTGGAGACGTTACAGAGCCTGATCAGCAAGCCAAAACTGGACTTACGCTATAACTTGTGTTCAGTATTCGAGTAAAGGTGTACCCAGAAACCTGTGAGTGAGACTTAATGCCTTTCAGCCAAAGGCACGGCCACAGGCATAGGGAGCAACACGCAGTGGTACGGAAGTGAGGTTCGGTTGGGATAATATCCACTTCTGGACAAAAGAATCTGTAAAACCGCAGCCATGGTGTGGGCCAGGCTCGTTATGACTGAAACATGTACACCACCAACACGGCACCCAAGAAGTAGGAGTAACAGAGTATTTTGCCAACACTACTCACCTCTCATCGCCTAGCTAACTCAATCACCCCGCTTTTTGTCTAGCGGACAAAAACCCCCACTGTCGTGACTATTATCCTAGCCGGTCACGGGGCAAGACATTTTCTGGTGTCCAGTGTGGGGCGTCAGACGAAACGCTGTACGCAGTAAATGGCACGAACTAGACCAACTATACCCCGAGAGCTAAGGGTCGAAACGATCATTCAAGCGGACTTTGGGGAGTCCTCAAAACACCCCGTGGTGCCCTTAACCACTACCATGTCAGACACCGAAGTCAACACCGCCACTGGCAAGAACTCAGACAATGAATCCGACGTATCCAGCATACAGTGTAGCCATGCCGACTGCCCAGGCCATGGCACACTACAGATAGAATGCACGTACTGGTTTCTGTAAAGAAATAACATGCTCCGGGCAAGGCATAAACCTCAAAACGTGCACAATGTGCAGTGAACCTTATCACCACCTATGCATAAGGTGGCCCGACGAACGAGTATTCATACCCGGGATGGCCTACTAATACGAGAGGTGCAGAAGGAAACACACCTCTCATTCCCGTAGATCTAAGTCTTCCTGGATATATATACAAACTGAAATGGCACCTGGCCATCCAGCTACCGGTAGGGACGATGATATACAAATGACTGACTTTGCAGATCGCCCACACAAAGACCCAGTTGCATTTACGCAGGAATGCGAAAAAGAGTTCAAAGAAACGGACATGCCACCGAAACATAGGGTTGACCGGGCCCAACTGCATCTGAATGGCATTGCCCTCACATGGTGGGAAAGATACGGAGAATTTTTACCGGACTGGAAACAGTTCAGTAACCGGATAGCGGTTCAATTCATGGGCGAGGAGGTGTTGGCTAGGCTAACGACACAGTTTTTTAGCCAGACCCAGGTATTCGACGAAGAAGCCAAAATCTTCATACGAAGAAAAGAACATATGTTTCGAGGTGTGTTTCCCGGCGTCATTTCGTTCCATCGGTCAAATGTTACTACCAAATCTCCGAAACATACTCTTGACAGTAAGACCCATGACCTTGGATGAATTAGTTAATTGAGCTCGAGAAGCTAAGCAAAACTTTGCAGCACAGGCAAGTCTCGAAAAACCAGTATCCACCAAAGCCCCAGAAGTACGAGCACACCCTGTTGCGCCTCCTACAGGCGTACCAACCACAACCCCTCACACAGCATTTGTACCCGAATGTTGGTTCTGTCCAGAAAAGCACTGGAACAAGGACTGCCCTTGGAAACCAGAAGGAGCTGCTGTTCCACCAACCCGAGTTGACAAAACATAGTCAAATAACACAACTTGACCAGCTGGAAATCCAATCCCGAGAACAAAGCCGGGAAACGCAGACGCCAGGGTAAAAAGCAGGCCACCACCCCCGGTGTACAATGGCCCATCCTCCAGGGATTAAGTGGGGAAGTACCAATTCCCGTAGCACCCCACATAGACGTGGAGGTAAATAATAATAAGGTATTTGCCCTACTTGATTTGGCCACCACTGGAAATTTTATCAGAAAGAATTTGTTAACATCACAACAACTCGCCGAACTAAGACCACATTACTCTGAACATAAACATTCAAAGTATTGCAACAGAGACAGAATTCATTGTGTCACCAACCATGTCCGAATCGATGATACTAGGGTGCCCATGGCTCATGCACAATCAATGCATTTCAGATCACGGACAACGAAGAACCTATCTGGGAGAAACCCACCAATTTACTATAAACTGGGATAAAAACCCAGACGACATCCCGCCAATGCCCATCGACCTGATGAGCATTAACCATGAACTCGACGAACCAGAATTTTCCCATTTAAAGGCCATACTAGATGAGCACGCCCGGGCATTCGGACAAGGAGAACTGCTATGACAGACACGGTCCATACAACATGAAATATGGCCTACCACTAATATACCAGTCTACAACCACCCATACCGAGTATACGACCATCCCCAAGCTGGTCACCCAGGTACCAGGGAAACCCTGCTGGACATTAAAACTTGTTATAATTGGGATGGGATAAGCGTGATGTCCGGCAGTACTTATGCAACTGCATCACGTGCTGCCGCAGCAAAAGCCTACCCGGTTATCCATCCCATCGCAAAACCATGGAGACCCAAGATGGCCTGGACCCACATTGCCGCGGATCTAATTGGCCCATATCCACAAAGCACCAAAGGTAACCGTTACCTGCTCGTGTAACCAATAGATTTTCAAGATAAGTAGAGGCATTTTCTCTACACAGCCAAGAAACCACCCCAATTGTGCGAAAAATGGAGACCGAGATTTTCTCACGACGGGGATATCGAAAAGCCATACAGACATACAATTGCACACAGTTTACGAGCCATCAATAGCAAACCGCCTGTCAGAAGTGGGGAGTAGAAACATGGACTACTCTCCCTGACCATCTCCAAGCCAACCCCACTGAACAGAGGAACCAGGAGATCAAGAAGTGCCTCCGTTCAGTGTAGATAACGATCACAAACATTGGGATAAACACATCCCCACCATACTGTTTGCCCTTCGACGCCGCACTAATGAAGCTGTCGATACCAGTTCGAGCGTTCTACTCCTGCGACAAACATTACGCTGACCAGGCGACTGGCAGTGGGAAAGTGAGCAAACAGACATGCTTCAACTCGAAGAATACCCGCTAGCAGCGTTGGCCTGCACCGCAAACACCCAGTGAGCCCAAACTGCCTACATTCTCAAGAAATACCCACAACCTAAAACTGGGGTAATAGAAATTTAACATAGGGGAAGCCGTACTTCTGCAATGTCACCCTCTGAGCAAAACCAGCAACCAATTCAGCGCTGGCCTTGCTGACAAGTCGGAGGGACCATACCGTAGACAATGTCTACTGTGCCGAAAATATACGAGAACTAATACAGAAGGCTACCCGAGGCCAGATACGACCCTACCCAGGGGACTTGCAGACACTTGGGGATGACGATGACGAAGGAGATACACCTGGCCAGCCCGAAGATGAAGACGAGCCCCCAACCAAGAGGGTTGTTCCAGATATCGGACTGGGACACTTACCAAAACCGGAGCCGTAGCAGCTCATTGTTGACAGGGCTACTAGTTACATCGCCCCATGGAAGCCAGAGGAAGAATGACGCCAAGATATATTTTCCGTCAGATCAATGCCCTCGACGCCACACAGCTATACTGAGAAAATCGCAACCAAACACAGTACAGCACCCCATGGTGTCTCCGAAGTGTCATGGGGAGTCTACATGTCCGAGAACCCTGTCAGAAACCCCGCCGATAAAGCTGAATTAGTGCACTATTAGAAAGTTCTTCGACAAAACGGGTAGGACTTGTACCTCAAGAACCTGCCATGCAGGACAACTCACATACAAAGACGTCGAGCTGCCATGCCAGAAGTGCTCCGCCCCAAGAACCTGCCACACAAGAACTCCAGCCACCATGGAAGATGAGCTCAGACAAGAGTGCTCCATCCCAAGAAGAACCTACAACGCAGAACAAACCGCCTACCAAGACATCAAAATGCCACGCCGGAAGTGCTCCGCCTGAAGATCCTGCCACGCAGGAACTCCCGCCAGCTAGGACGTCGAGCTCAGACAAGAGTGCTTCGTCCCAGCCTCCTATACCACAGGAAACTCTGCTACCTGGGGCATCGAGCTGCAACAGACGTGCTCCATCCCCAGGTCCTGCAACGCAGGAATACCCACAGACCCGGACATTGAGCTGCCACATTGGAAGGACTTCACCCCGCCATCTTGCTAGACGAGAGGTCGCTTTCATTGAGAACGCTGATGCCACCCACTACCCCTGAACAGGCACATGACCTGCAATGGAGGTCGACGTGAATCTCCCTTCCACTACCTCGCCCCAGGATCTGGCCACCGAGACCGCCGATGCCGCCCACGACCTGGTACCAGAACGAGCTGTGCTGCCTGCAATTGGGGTGGTGATCGTTCTACCCTGCAATGCCCCGTCAGAGAAACATCCTGCCCTACGGGTAGGAACCCATGCAGTCGGGGAGGAAGGCTTGACACTCTCCTGCACTGCCTCAACGTCCCTTGAATGAGTACCCTCCCACTTTGTTGTGGCAGAAGCAGATGCCACGACGCCCAAGGCTGCTCCACAACGCTTGATGCCCCCACATACCGCGAAGGCCACCCACATGAATGGCCAGTACCAGGAATCGCCATGGAGACCCACAACCAGGTATATGTGGCCATACCCTCTGCACGCTGCCCTTCGTCCAAAGGGGAGGCCCATTGAAGGTGAAACCGAAGATCACCAGTAAGTGCGCAAAGTTTAAAAACAATGTAAGAGCTGTAAACCGCTACTACGTGCATGTGGCAAAAGGACTCATTATAGACCGGTCATGTGCACTACAGTTGATTTAGCCGCAAGCCAAAGATAGTGACATAAGCAGAACAATCACATTTTAGTTAAATTAAAATTCAATAGTATCCTGTACAGTTAAAATATAAAGAACCAACGAAGTAAATGAACTAGTGATTATTCACTCGACAATATGATAATTAACTTTTTATATACAGCCCTAAAAAACTGTACGACACTAACTTTTGATACACATTTTACACCTCACGATTCAAGTGTTTCAGTGGCAGACAGCCAATTTAAGTAGGTAGCGTTATGAATGGATGCTCAACACAGTGACAGGAATGGCAACCATAAGTGAATCACATAAAGACGCTCACCACAGTGCCAGTGATTATGTTGAAGACAGACTTCGACATTACAATAACATTTTAGCTTTTTATATTTTTATAATGATCATCCATAAATCTGACTTGATGTGTAGGTAAAACTATAAATGTTAGAATACACTTTGAAAGTGTTTCTGTGAAGACTGCTTTCAAGAAGAATGCAGTCATGTAAGAACGTGTTTTCAGCACTTACAAAAGTGAACATTCTGTAGGAACTTACCTTAAAAATTCCAACAAAGATACACAGGGTACATATTAGCTGTTAGCCTTACGACATAAGATGATATCCCGCAAGGGATAACTAGGTTAGTTTTTATTTATGCTTTTCATCATTAAATCTGAATTGATGTGTATGCACACAATTCAATATCATAATACATTTTGAAAAGGTATATATGAAAATCACCTACAAGAAAGAATGCTGTATTGTCGGAGGGTATTTTTATGTATTGACGCATGCCCGATTAGACTGACTTGGCAAGTTAGTCGATTTTGTCCGCTAGACCAAAAGCAGGGTAGTTTGGTTCATATAGTTAGTGTGAGGCGAGGGGTGTTGGCTAGTACTTACTCACTCCTGCTTCTTGAGGTTGTAGTCGGAGTAGGTTTGGCTTAGGTGCTACGAATCCGGTCTATGCCGAAGTTGAGGTTCCACAGGTGTGCTTTGTTAGACCAGAACATGATGTTGTCTTAGGCCTAAGCGCACTTCAGTACCGGACACGAGTCCTTTGACAACCAGATGACACATAAGATGTATGCGGATAACGGTGGGAAGTCAATGACCATAACCGGAGCAGGCGCGACTGCTTGTCGCCTAAGTTCAACGGCGCGGTCCCGTTCCACCTGCCTCTCCTACGTAGGACAGGGTAATACTATCCATGGCCTGAGAGCAGAGTGAGCCAGATACCGTTCCCTGCATTTTCCACCACTCCTCCTCCCATGAGGAATAGGGCAAACAGTTCTATAGTCTATGCGATGGACTTAGACAGGAAGGTTAATAGTGTAACCCAATAGTGACTTACAGGCACAAGCTCAATAAGAGTCCCCATTGATCCCCCACAATTGCGGGCTGATCAGGAACGTGGAACTGTATGGGCTGCCAAGTCTCTACTGGTTGCGCGTTCACACTAGGATGCATGGCAAGACTTCAGGCTACAGTCACCGTGCACTGACTTAATGCTGATGGTGAGAAACAACCTGAGTCTGTCGCGCCTCCCGGTGTGAAGGTGTTTCTAGTGGTTGTGGCGTCGCTGTTTCTCCCCCATGAGCACCAACTTAATGCTGATGTGTAACTGGGATGAAACAGGTAGCCATCTAATATGTACATCTACTGACGTGTGGATACCTGGAAAGGACTCCACAGTCAGACTAACTCGGTTTAACAAAACTCCCGGTTCCTGTCGGTTGTGCACAGCGTATCCTATCCTCAACTGTGGATACAAATAAATACCCTGGAAATTAAAGAGAGAAAGGTAGAGAACAATGAGTGTTTATTGAAGGTTCAATAAACATGTGACCTGTGCTACCACCTACCCAGTCGTGGACAGCTAAAGGTAACTGTGGTTCCAGATGTAGGCGTACTGGTTCTAAGTAAAAAGGGAAAAGCTGGTTGAAGACTAATGCAACTTAATTATAGTTAAACTGCTAAGAAAAAGGTGTCTTGAGGAGACAAAGTGAAGTTAAAATATATGCGATTGTGTTCGCTGGTTGTCGACATACGTAGTAAGTAGCCGCGGGACGTACTTGAAAGTAACAAACTTCTCCGAAGATCCTGAGCACTGGTATAGTGCTGTGAGAGGTTGCTAGAGATGGAAAAGAATGACTCCTGAGCTCGGAGGCGTCCGATTTTATATAGTGGAAGCTTGTCGGATACCAGCGCGGGGTGCAGGGGAGACGTGACGTCCTCCGGCCCTGGTTGGGGTTGGAATACTATGCTCAGCAGTTCTGCTTCGTGCCTCGTCGGAGGCGCTCGGCCTTGCCCGAGGACTGGGCAGGTTGTAGGCTCTCAGCGCGGTGAAAAAAAAAAAGGGGGGGTTATGCTGCTGGGTTGGGTATCCTCCAGATAAGAAGGAATCACTCTCAGTTCCTGTTGCCTGTAGGGTAGGCAGCATGTTGCTCACGTCTGTAGTGGTGGAAGAGGTACTCTAGGCGATGAGTCGTAATCGTATTAGATAAGTTGAATAAGAGGCACACGTCAATTCGTCACCCCACCATCCGTTGCGATGAAGTTTCATTGTGGAAAAGGTGGTGGAGAAAGGTGTAATACCCTTCTCCGGAAAGTCTAGAAGGTCTCTAGAAGGTCTGGGTAGACGTTTGTAGACGTGCTGAGGCAGGTTAAACAAAATTTTTTTTTTCTGTAGACAGGTAGGCGGGACACTTAATGTTGGGGTGCGTGACCGCTGTAGCGGCGCGTGTTCTGTGCGCTTCTAGGAGCCGAAGCGAAATGTGTGAGACGTGGAGTGGTGTCTGCCAGCCGGCAACCATGAGTCTTCCTCTCGCTTGCGGGCGGAGGTTCTCTGCCCCTCGCCCTGGTTATCGGGCATTGCTGGTGCGGCGAGCGTGTATTCCCCCCGTGTGCAAAGATTACTGGGTTAGGAAGATACTAGTGTCGGGTGTCACACCAGCCTACATTTCATATGCATGCCATTGACAAAAACCAGCATAGTGCTGGAGAATATTGCAAGGGAATCATACATAAAAACCTGAAAGAAAAATTATATGAAACAGTGGCACGTCAAAACGAGAAGTTTAAAGTAAGAATAATTATAATATGTACAAGTCTTATTCACGGAAGGCAGGGGAACGCGACTACTATCCTGGAGCTTGCTGCAGTTAGTTAAGAAAGAAAAAGGAGAATCTTTCCAGGGAACCTTTGTGTCTGTCAGCAAGCTAAATAGTTACATGTGACAGATTGCGAAGTGGCCAACCACAGGCCCTTCAATACCTGGGTTGGCCGGCTAAACGAATACAAAGCAAGTACACTACATGCCTTAATGTTGCAAATTGTGCACACATTGGTCACTGGATACAATACACATACACTTAAAATGGAAGTTAAAATATCATGCACCATATTTGGGAAGCTTTAACGCTCAGAATGTTACTTAGTAGGTGTACAAGATATTGCAAACACATACAGTAAAAGCATATACATAAAAATACTCTCCTAGAAAACTGCATTTTCTTGTAGACAATCTTCACATATACCCTTTCAAAACGTAATATCATATTTAAAAAAATTGCCAAAACATCAAGTCACATTTAGTGCTAACAAGCATAAAAAAACTAACCTAGCTATCACTTGAGGAAGTCAATCTTATATCGTAAGTCTAACATCTACAATGTACAGTGTGTATCTTTGTTGGAATGTTTAAGGTAAGTTCCTAAGGAATGTTCACTTTTGTCTGCGCTGAATACACACTCTTACACGACGGCATATTTCATGTAAGCTATCTTCACATAAACACTTTCATAACGTAATGTGACATTTATAGGTTTACCTACACATCAAGTCAGATTTAATGATGACCATTATAAAATATAAAAAGCTAAAATGTTATAGTAATGTCGAAGTTTCTGTCTTCAACTTAATCACAGGCACTATGGTGAGCGACTTTACGTGATTCATTTATGGTAGCCATTACTGTCACTGTGGAGAGCGTTTATTTGTAATGCTACCTACTTAAGTGGGCTGTCAGCCAATAAAACATTTGAACCGTGAGGTGTAAAATGTCTATCACAAGTTACTGACGTACAGCTTTTAATGGCTGTATATAAAAAGTTAACTATCATATAGTTGAGTGATTAATTACTGGTTCATTTACCTCGGTTCTTTATACTTAAACTGTACCGGATACATTCAATTCAGACTAAATGTGATTGTTCTGCTTACGTCACTGTCTTTTGCTTGCAGCTAAATTTAATGTGGTGCACGTGACCGGTGAGTGGAGCGCTTCTTGCCGCCAGACAGTTGAGTGCACTTCCTCACCCTACACCGGAAAGGCAGCTGGAACGGAACCGCGTCACCCAACTCAGGCATGAGTCAGAATCGACTGCTCCGGTTGTGGTATTATTTGTTTCTCCATGCATACGCATTCACCGGTCATGCCATCCTGTGGTAAGAGGATTTTGAACTGTATGGAAGTGAGGTTCGGTTGGGATAACATACACTTCTGGACAAACAAATCTCATCTGTGGAACAACAGTCAATGTGTGGGCCAGGCTTGTTACAACTGGACCAAGTACACCACCAACACGGCACCTAAGAAGTAGGAGTAAGTGAGTATTTGCCAACACTCCTCGCCTCTCATCGCCTAGCTAACTCAATCATCTTGCCTTTGGTCTAGCAGACAGAATCCTCGACTGTAGCGACTATTAACTCAGACGGTCATGCATCACTACATTCGTGGACTATCAATTATAGTGATGCGTGACACTTCCTCACAAATACCTAAGTGATTTTGCCTCATCAGTGTGTGCTTCCACATCACCCCAGGCAGGGTTTTTAACCTGAACTACTAGCTACCAGTGTGCCTACATGAAACGTCCCTTGTTGAACATGTCAGCTTGTACTGTTCACCCGAGGTAGAAATCACCCCCCCCCCCACCCCAAGAAGAGCAAATGAGCCACCGGCCAAGTGTCCGAGACCGCATTCCAAGGTCGCTTAGTTGTTCCACAGACTAGCTTCTTTTGACCAGAAGATGTGGTTGTCCCAGCCTAGGCGTACTTCAGTACCGGTCAGGAGTCTTGTGACAATCGGGTGACACTTGGTGTTGATGCGGACACATGGTGGAAAATCAATGAAGACAACTGGAAAAAGCGCGACTGCTCTCTGTCTCAGTTCGGCGGCACAGTTCCGTTCCACCTGTCTATCCTGCGTAGGATGGGGTACGGCCTGAGAGCAGGGTGAGCCAGGTGTTGTTCTCTGCATTTTCTGCCACTCCTCTCGTGTGAGGCATAGGGTAAAGCTCTATAGTTCACGCAGTGCACTGAGATAGAAATACTAACAGTGTAATCCAATAATGACTTGCCGGCTCGAGCTTGATGAGAGTCCCCACTGATCCTCCACCGTAGGCGGACTGATCAGGGACGTGGAGCCATGTGGACCGCCCAGCTTCTACTGGTTGTGTGTTTGCACTAGGATGCCAGACAACACTGCAGGCCATATGCACAGTGCACTGACAAGTGCGGATGGTGAAAAGCAACCTGAGTCTGTCATGCCTCCTGGCGTGAAGGTGGTGTTAGTGGTTGTGGTGTCGCTGTTTCTCCTCCACGAGCACTCACAGTGCTGATGTGTAGCTGGGAAGTAACAGGTAGCAGTCTAATATGTAATGTGTTAATTTGGTTTAATAATATTCCTGGTTTCTGTCGACAGTGCACAGCGCAATCTGCCTTCAACTGTGGATACAAATAAATACCCTGGAAATAAAAACCGAAAGGTAGAGAGCAACGTATGTGTATATATCGACAGCTCACTAAACGCGTGACCTATGCTACCTCCTACCAAGTCGAGGATAACTGAAGGTAACTGCGTGGTTCCTGGTGTAGGTGACCTGGTTTTAAGTGAAAGGGAAAAACTGGTTCTAGACGAAAAATAAAGAGTTTAAGTTAAACTGCTAAATAAAGGTGTCTAGAGGTGAAAGAATGACTCTCGAGCTTGGTTGCGGTCAGACTTATATAGTGGTAGCTTGTAGACTGCTGGCGCGGGGTGCGGGGGAGGCGTGACGTCCTCCGGCCCTGGGTGGCGTGAGAATCCTCCGGTCAGCGATTCTGCTTTGTGTCTCGTCGGGTGTGCTCGGCCTTGCCTGAGGTCTGGGAAGCTTGTAGGCTTCGAGTGCGCGGTAGAAGGGGCGGTGTGCCTGCCAGGTGCTGTATCTTCCAGGTGAAAAGAAATTACTTCTAAGTTCCCGTTGCCTGTAGGGTAGGCAACATGTTATCCATGCCTGTAGAGATGGAAAAGGTACTGTATGCGATGAGTCATAATCATATTAGAATAGATGTAGAAACGGCACATGTTAATGCTTTAAAAACAATATAATACTATGGCATATTCTAGGGTAATAAGACGGATGCGTACGCCTCCGAAACATTGTGATGTGTCTTCCCTGACACAGAGCTAAGTGAATAAAACCGTACCCAGAACCTCATATATTTACTGAAACCCTTACCCGAAGTACATATTCACAATACGGAAGAAGAAGAAGAAACAACCAAACCAAACGTTCCCGCTACTAAGAACTTATAATTTTTCGCGTCACATTTAACATGGGAACGCTTTATGTTATGGAGCGTTGCCACGGACTGGTATTCCCATGTTAAATTTCACATGAATATTTAATAAGTTCTTAGTAGTAAGAGCATTTGGATCCGGGTCATATATTTTTTTTAATGTATTTGTGAATATGCGTGATTCTGCGAGGATTCTGCAATTGTGCAGAAATCTTGTAATTCCGCAGTAAATTCTGCGATCGCGGAATCACAGAATACTCACATCCCTAGTTAGGAGGTAGTATGGGCCACTACGATTATTCCTCATGGAATAAATACATGTTCTCTCTAAACTACTGGTCAAAAAGTGACTGTCTTCTTCTTCTATAGACATCAGTCCGTCAGAGTGAAGCAGGAGACTGTGTACTTTATACCACCAGTTTCCAAACTTTGTGTAGAACTGCGGCTCCCTTCACCAGGATGCACGTATGTCAAAACATACACATTCAACAGCCACCCGTACTGTGCACCTTGTGTACAGTAAGGTAGAGCCACAACCATCAGAAAAACAATACACAAGGAGGCTAGTCAATCAGCCCAGCCTTTACTCCATCCACAATGCTGAACTGTTGCTGGAGGGAGTACTAGTCTGATTGCTCTTCAAACATGCTATTCCTCACCTTACTTCTCACTTTGCTTGTGTTATTATGATTCGGATTTCTCTAACAACAAATTACGCTTGGTTTTTTTTTTTTTTGACACGACATCAACAGTGTGGAAGCATACAAATGGACTCACAAATACAATTTTGGACTGAAATACCACAGAAAGTCTTCTTCCCATTGTGGCCTCCACCTCTCTGCAAGTCCATCACACTTGATGAGAGCCAGATATATTCTCGCTTCCTCACTTCCAGCTTTCTCTCTCCCTCCTCCCAATCAACTGCATACAACCTTTTAGTACTAGGTTCATCACTCCGGGTTCATCAGAAATAACAGACAGATGGGATCTCAGTGCATTTATACCGCCAGTTGAAACCAGAGTTTTGGTAACCTAGGCTTCAGAAAGAAGCATTTGTGTGCGATACAAACAACAAAGCTACAGTTCTGTTCGTAAATATGGCCCAAAAAAGTAAGCAGCATTAAACGTTACAGTTTTTGTAACTGGTTGGCATCAAGAGAGGTCGCAGATATGTTTCTGAGGCATTATTTTGTTCAGAAGATATCTGTTTATCAATATTAAGTAATATTTAGTTGAAATCTCAGATTTTTCATTAAAAGGTAACAAAATAATAAATTCTAAGTAAACCACGTCCTATGTCAATGTTTTTATAATTGATTGGCAACAAATGTGATTGCAGGCAACCTTCTGTGGTGTCATTTTATTCAGAACACATCTGTTTATTAATATAAATTATTGTTTTATTAAATTGTCTTTTTTTTTCTCTGCAAGAGAATATCAAAAACTGAATTTGCACTTGCAAATAAGTACATAGATATCTGATGTTACAGTTCTTGTAATTGTTTGGAGACAAGGGAGGTTGCCAGAAACCCTTATAGTACCATTTTATGCAGAAAGCATCTGACCATCGAATTAAATTAATATTTATTGAAAAATCACATTAATTTTACAACCACAGATGACTGAACATGGACTTATAACAATGTTCAGTAAATCCTTGAGCCGTTTGATGTAATTAGCATTTTGAGTGACAAGGAGTAAGTATAAGTCTCTCTGGTGTCATAATTTTAAGATGACAAATTTTATTTTCTTTAAAAAGGTAATTTTTGTGTTAGAGACAACTGAACATGGACTTTGTGCAAAAAAAATTGCAAATTATAATATACATATAGTGGTTAGGGGCAAATCAAAATGGTCCAAAAATTCCCAAAATGTCTATAGCGATTATCCTGTCATAATGACCTTATTCCTGGAAACCAGGCGAGAACGATTTGGTAAAACTCTACTGTACTTATGTTCACAGGAATATATCACTACGTAGATAAGTACCTTAATCAACTTCACAGTGAACTCGTACTGTGTGTTGGGTCGTAGGTCATCTATCACACAATTCAGCTCGGTGGTGTTGGCATACTTGTAGCGAGGGTTAGCCGAGTGGTGCGAGGACGTGTAGCGGACAACATAGTAGCGAGAATCACTCACAAACTGAAACAATTAAAATACTATTTCAAATATGCTGCCAGCCAACATTTGTGTTCTGTGTTACAGCATCAAGGCAAACTATTGTTTCAATAAATAAAACAATATTATATTAAAGTTTATGGAAAAAATCTACACAAAACAGGTGGCTATAAACAATCAATTTATTGATTAAAGACACCATGTCAATGCTAAAGAAAACTGTGGAAATTTTAGAATTTTGTATGATGGCATATTAAAAACACTTTACAAAATAATTGCAAATTTAAAAATTACCCTACCAGTATAAGACTTTAATAACATAAAAATAAGTCCCAACCATAGCTTTCATTATTTTAATACTATTTAAGTAGATGATAGATAGTAAATGCAGATCATAGCTCACAATTGAAACACTCAATAATCTAATGAAATATGAAGAAAATTGAAAATTTCAGAGATTAAAAAACATTAAGAAACCAGGTATGTCCAAATTTTTTAAATATTTTAGACAAAACACCAAAAAAAAGTATTTAAAAAAATTATATAATTCATTATAATATAAATTATAAATGTAAAATTAAAAAAAAATATATATATATATATATATATAACAAAATTATAAAAAGAATTAGGCAAAAAATAGTTTTTTTTAATACATTAAAAATTTTCAAATCACGAAATAAGTGGATCTTCTGTACATCATGTTTATGATTAACATGAGAAAATAGCAAACCCTATCTGCAGTATTCTGAAGCATTGAAAATTGAATGCAAATAAGGAAATAGTAATTAATACAAAAAGTAGTGTTAAAAAAGTCGTAAACAGAAATCCAGTGGTAATTAGAAGAGCAGATAACAGGGATTTAAGACTTTGTCGTAAAAGAAAAGCATAATTTCACATTAGAAAAGTTGTGGAGGATTCCCAAATGCACAACAATAAAAACAAATGATAATGAAAAAGAGCAGGACCTGTGCAGTTCCAATGCAATACTCTAAATTTCTTGCTTTTCCTTAAAAATTGAATGATTTTGGCATTTTCTAGCCAAGAATTCTTTCAAAAACATTAAGTCACAAACTATTAATTACTTTACAATGACCGTAATGGGTAATTTTCTTTTTACATCTCAAATACTGTCTTTTGAAATAAATTAAATTAGAATTATAAAATGTTTCAATATACTTCCCAGTACGTACAGCGAAAAGCGTCCAAGCGCAAATTGTATTTATGTAGTCCTTTTCATGGAAGAAGTGTTTTGTACTGCTAAACGTTATTGAATGCTTCACAAACATTGACTGCAAATGCTTTTGCATTAATTTATGACAAACACTTCAAGAAAAAATGCTATTATATGAATAATATAATATATTTGATTTACTTTTAAAGAAAAGCTAATCACAATGAAATGCGTGTGTCGAACCTGGCTGTATGGTGGCATCATCTTTCTTACACTGAAAACTTTTGTGATTGTTGTTGTTATACGTGACTTGGGCCATTTTGCTTCCCAGCAAAGCACTTTCTCAGATATAGGGACCCTTTTCAGGAGACCCTTTTCAAAGTTGATAGGTACAGTCTCAGCACTACAAAAATACGTACAACCATAGGATACTTGGTATTTAAGCATGAAAAGCCTTTGTAAAAAATGCCTAGGTTTTGAATTGAAGATGATTCACCTCATTTTTTATATTCCTCTTCTGTCGAAAAACCTTATCTTCTTTTCCATACCGTAAGTGATGTTCTTTTGTGTCTGAAACTACTGTTTCTAATTATCAAATTCACACTTTAAAAAAAATTGAAAATCCGAAGTACTTATCTTCGACATTGAATCAAATACGAATATTTAATTATTTGAAACGTTATTCGGAAATTAGAATATTCGCATAGGCCTAATTATCAAACTATAAACTTATATTTTGCGATAATAATAGAAATATTCTAAAATTAATAAATTCATACTTCCTCTCTATTCTCAATTATGTCAATTACAGCAAAAATCGAGGTAATCGAGGAATCAAATTTCCCACCCCTACTCTTAAATCTTATCTTTAAAATAGAAAACAGATAGTTTCAACCATGGGTGCATTTTCTGAGGCCTTAAGTTTGGATCACAGCGTACCACAAGGTTCAGTACTTGGACCATTGTTATTTCTTATTTTTGTTAATGATTTACATCCAAATATATGGTATTTTCATTTTGCAGATGATGCTACTTTAATAGCAAAAGGTAGTGATAGAGATACTGTGTTTCAAAAAGCTAATGAAATTTTAGATGAGGCTCAACTCTGGTTTGTAACACATAAGTTTCAAATAAATTAAGGTTAAGCTCAGAGATAACTCTGCATATTAGGGTGACATATCAGTGCTGACAACATGGATGAGATTAAATTGTTAGGTTTCTGGATGGATTCCAAGTTGTCTTGGATTTATCATATTAACAAAGTATGTGCCAAGAAATTTAGGGTACTGTATCTTCTAAGAAAACTTAAAAGAATGGTGACTCAGTCCTACTTAGTTATGGTACATCATGCTTTATTTCATAACCACATAAATTATGGCTTGATAGTTGGGGTCATTTACCAAATGTTACAAGTGTTCTGCTTTTACAGAAAAAGGCTGTAAGAATAACAACTTCCACATGGTATTTATATCATTGTAAGCCTATTTTTATCCAATTAGGCATTATGACAATTGTTAGTCAATATGTATTTTTAAGTACACTTGAAGGAAAATATCATAAATTATTCTAGCAGGGAGGTAGTCCATGAGCACATTACGCTAAATCAATATGAGGTTCAATAAGGCAGTAATACTTAAAAATCACCCCATGAATTTTGTGTTTGGTTTTTCCTACATGGAATATGTCATACATCACGAGAATTTATGCATACTTCTGTAAACATAAAGTATCTTAGTTTTGATTAAATTGACCTACTTATTATAACTTATATACAAATTATAATACCATATTTTGGCGTGTATAGACAGTGTGCGTGTATAGGTAACACCATTAGTTTTTGATGAAAAATTAAGGACAATTAATATTTCAAGTAAAGGCCGCACCAAATTTTTGTATTCCTGTAAATATTGCTAAATCACGATTGCGTACAAACATAATAAATTCTGAGTTAATTTCTCCCTTACAAAACATTTGTGACAAAAACTTTGTATTATGTGTATCGTTTACGAATGTTCATCATGCTATTACTATTCCACAGATGATAGTGTGACTTGAGAAGGCGAAACCATGGCAACATGTTACACAAAATGGTGTCTATCAATCTGCACTTGCACCAATGCGGTGGACATGCGAACTACATAACATATCTTTCTCATGAACAGCAGAGAAATTATTTTCTCATGTACGCCTTGAATACTGTGATTGATAATTTGCAGTGAATAGGGTTACATTAATTTTGCGTTGCCTTTTTATAACTTTCTGGGAATATTTATTAGAGTTACAATTTTATACATAATCCATTTGTAGTTTTTATGGAAAAAAACATTCTAGTGAAAATTTTTGAGTGTTGTTGGCAATACCACATCGCGAATCAATATCTCGAAAATATGGCAATGCTGCTTCTAGCTCGTCGTTATCGACAAGGTTGCCAATGAAAACATTGCAATATTGATTGCTAAAAATCTAATAAAACTCTATAGTACATATTTCATAAACATATGTACTGTATTCCCATGTTTTTTTAGTGTGTTTTTTTAATTTTTATTTTGTGCTCTGAAAATACACTATGTGCAGTCTGAGACGTCTATTGTAATTATTAATTTTCTTTTTTGATACAAAGAAAGAGTTCATGATACAATCAACAAGAGGTTATTTTGGAAGTGGTAAATCACACAAATATAACTAAATGCAGGGTAGTGAGACACAAGCAAAAAAAAGTGTGTTAAAAATTTATTTTATTTTTGTTATCTATATGTATTACTGGTGCATGTGTACATAATGTAAACATACTGTATATCGACTTGTATGCATTGTGGAGTACAGTTCATATTTATAGTTTCTTGTTAACAATTTGTTGTGTAATGATCGGAGCATGTAATTTTCGGCGATGCCACAGAAATCTTTGTTTAATCGATGCGGTAAAAATTAAATTTCCAGTTATGAAAAAACTGACTATTTTAGCATTGTTTACATAGGGATATTATCTCAGAACAACAGAAAATGTTCTTTGGACATGGATTTTTGGTCAAACCGAGTTAGATGGTTTGAGTTTACACTGTATATGGTTATAAGTAATCACTTAATACGTATCGATATTAGGCCGCACCCCACATTTGTAGTCATTTTTTTGGTAAAAATGTGTGGCCCTTACATGTTGAAATACACAATTTCGTTCATAAACAATACATATGAAAACAGAGAAAATGTGTGTGTTGGTAATGCCCAGTAAAAAATAGTTCTCATACAAAAAATCATTCAGCTGGGGTCCACAAATAGACTGCTTTGTCTCTTTGAAGTAATTTTCTTGACACAGAGATAAGCTTTGTTTGTATGAAGCGGAGGAATAGCGTGCAAATATAATCTAGGCAGGGTTTCAGAAAAGTAGACATGAATGGATTATAGAAAGAGAGCGTACCTGTCCCTTGGGCAGGGTGGTGTCAGCCCAATAGAGCACGACGCTGTTGGACGACAGCACCACAGCTCGCAGCCCCACCGGCGGGATGAGAGGGATAGCCGCTCTGGGGCCTGTTCCTCCCTGGTACGTACCTGCCCGTACACTGGCCGCCCGTCCCCCATCTCATTGTTTGCCCGCAAGCTGATCACATACTCTGAGTTGGCCTCTGCAAAACACACACCACTACCTACACTCTACCACCCCTGTACCGCAGCCATCACATGAAGTCAACAATTATCCATGTACACAGGTAGTGGTGTGAATAAATATGACTAACCACACTATGTTCTTGATAGAAGCCGAGTCATTTGTGATCACACATTCTGATCCATTGCTGCACCTTCCTCCAATACTTGTTATCTCCTTTTAAAAATACAATGCACGTTTAAGAATAAAAATATTCAAAAACAAGTGGAACAGAACAGCAATATATTTTGTTGCATAATGGTAACGACATAAATTTTAAGTATTAAATAAGACTAAAAATTGTTATATAAAATCTGTGGCCTTTCCCACACTACAGCTGAATGAGAAAATGTAGGAACATGCTCTACTCCAGACGCCCCTCCACAACTGTTGGGGACAATGATTTCATTGAAGGGGGTGGGTCAAAGCAGTTCAGACCGGTATAAGTTGCAGCCAGAAGTAGCAGAAGATGATGAAAGCCCCCCCCCCCCCCCCCCCCGGGAACCATAACACATACTTCATGATTCACAACCAAGTTGAATCATTTTGAAATTTCTGATTTGAAGGAGATTTATTTTCTAAGTTATCAAAAATAAGAAATATTACATGCAACTATTAAATTTTTAAGAACTTTGAATGAAGGGGATTTAACTAACATTTATCTTAATTTTATTCTTACTAACAGAAAACAATTGATTCATCAAAAACCATCAATTATGTATAAAAAATAGATAATCATAAAAAATTCTGGACTCTTGCATGCAATTATGTTAAAAAAATTACCACTTTAAAAATTAACACAGTGTAGCAGTAAATACAGTAGTGATGCAGGATGCCATTTTGAACAATGAATCATCAATTTTGCCTCGTCAATAACATCAGATTGTATTATTCACCAGCCAAGCCACCGAAGCTATGCATTGAGATCATCCAAGCACTCCAGCACGCTGCCAGATGGCCCTACTAGTAGGATCGCAGAGGCATGAACATGGATCCAGCACAGACCACTGACGTCACAAGTCAAGAGGATCTATGGCACGCTTATCCCCTTCACAACTCCAGCCAAGGTGCACCAGCTAGAGTATAAATAGTTGCATCGCAACCCTTAAATGTCAGTATGTCCTGTTCCTTCACCGCACGCTCATGCAGAAGGAACCATCGGCACCCTGGTTCTCACCGTACTCCTTGTGCAGAGGATCATCTCCAACTACCTTGTCTTCACCATATTCTGTGCCAAAGACTTCCTGCCATCACCTACGTCATCAAACACAAGCCACAGCCGGCTCCTTCAGGGCAACATAGTGGAGTAATCCAGTTAAAGTTAGTATCATAATGCTCATCTACCCTGCCATTATTAGGATAAGAACAGATCGCCATCACCTGTCTCACGTAGGTTAAAGCATCCGTAAGCTTCTGCTGAATTAGGAGAGAGTGCGACACCACCCTGTTTATTTTCTTCATTGGAATAAACAAATATTTCACCCAACTCACGGGTAACTTCCTGTACTGTAATTCGTCTACCAGTAGACATCAGGCCTATCTGAGGAATAGCAGGTGACTGGGGAATTTACTCAAAACCACTGTACACCAGTAGAGTACTCACATGCATTCTGGACAACCACCCTTTCTGACTACGGTGTACGGAATGGTACAGCACCAACACTAGGTACTCTGTTTCCTGATGTCAGCTTGTCAGCATGATGCTTACCCTCTCCACCATGCTCATTGGCCGGAAGGGGAATTCCCCAAGTTAGAAGACCGGTCCTCCTGAAACTTTCAACCCAGTGCAGGGACTGTCCACCAGTGAGACCAGACTCTCAGGATTGTTCCCTTGCAGAGAGAGTTACCGACACATGGTATTTCAAATGCACCAGACCCAACTTCCTCACTACTCACGTAGCTTTTATGTATCCCAAGGAAGGGTCAATCCCAGCACGTTATTCACGAGTGTGCACAGGATTGCTCCAGCCTAGTGGATGATCCTAGCATATGAAATAAGCATTGTTTACTAGAGACTGCATAACACATCAGCCTCCCCGAAGCAGCTGCTAGACAGATTGTAGTCAAGCCTTTCGAAGATGGCAGAGTGCCTGAGGCCATATAGCTGAGCGTAAGGGCATTTCACCCACCCCGCTAGCCTCACTCCAGGCAGACGTCACACCTCCCATTCCAGCCCAGGCATGGGCCGGCCGAGCGCACAATATATGGCAGTGCTCTGCCAAAGACATCAGTTATCATCTCCAGTAGCTCGCCTCAGCACTTCTGTACTGAGACTCTCTACTGCAACTTAGGCCCTCACGATCCTCTCCAAGAAATCTTCAGCAGCCACCAGAGGCTGCCACTGCCAATAACCAGAAGCTCCAGAGGCTTCTCTCAATAGTCACCAGGAATTCCAGTGGCTCCTTCTATAAGTTTTTTCCACAGAGTACTGAAAAAATTAGTTAATGTCACTGGATTTGCCAATTCAACAAAGAAAGATTATTTTCTCTCGCTGTGTTATTGCAGTCCCCGCTGTAAGTTGTGAGAAATGTAGAACCGTACAACTGTCTACAAAATGTTCCAACATATTTACCATTTCTTGATAATCGAAATGAGTACAGAATCGAGAATCAAAACAAAAATTTTGGAAATGATTCAAGAATCGGAATACACAAAAACCTTAAATTGTCCCACTAATTTCAACTTTCTCACAGCGAGCCACTGGTATTATATATTGTACCTCAATTGTAGTAATGCCATGTAAGAGTGGAAGACGCAATAGCCAGATTCGTCGTTTAGTCCGACGGTTATTACAGAGTGAATTAAACATACCAACTAATACCGTAAATCCAGCAACTTCTATCGATATAGCACAGAGTCTACCACCTATTGAACACACTAGTGAGACACACAAAGAACCACCTCCTATAACCGAAGATTGCAGTTCGTACCTGGATCACCTGTTGGAAATATATTGGCCCTGGCACAACCAAGAATATTTTGATAATCTAGAAAAACTCAGAGTCGATCTCAAGCCTAGCCCTCCACCTCGTCAGTACAGTCCCAAGCGAACCAGCAAATACGTGTAGCCGGGAAACTAGTAATTGTTCACGTACCTCTAAAACAAGTAGTTTCACGTAGATCGTAAATATTACCCCCAAATTCGTCCCCGCGAGAAACTGATTAAGTTGTAACTGGGTGGATTCATTTCATGGTTTTCTTATTTTTAACTTTTCCCTTACATTGTGACAGTTTGCATCACACATTCTGTCAACCTCCACGGTAAGCCTGAACAAATTCCCTGGGAGGGAGACTTATGCGATCAAGCTCGCCCTGGGGTTTCATTCTCCACCTTCGGTTAAAGCTCCTCCGCCTAGACAGTGTCACTCCACATCTCCCAACGTGGGCAGATCCGCAACCCCACCAGGCAGTCCAAATAACAAATCCGATGATATTTTCGGAGGAAACTGACTAAACTTGTAGTAGAGGCGGATGTATGCAAGATGTTCAGACAAATAGTTGTTGATCCCATTGATAGGAAGTACCAGAGTATCCTTTAGAGGAATTCAGTGGATGACCCAGTTAGCGTGTACGAGTTGAACACAGTCACGTATGGGCTGGCTTCTTCGCCTTTTTCAAGCCCTCCACACCCTGCAACAACTTACAACAGATGAGGGTAACAAGTTTCCACTAGCTGCTCATGGTATCCTAAATGATGTCTTTGTTGATGATATAGTTACAGGAGCTGCAACTGTTGCAGATGCTCAGTTACTAAAGTCTCAGCTCATCGGACTCTTGGGGGTAGGAAGGTTCAAACTGCATAAGTGGTGCTCCAATCATGAGGAGCTCTTGGATGACCATCGACATGACTCTGAGAACTCATCTCGTATGTTTGGTTGTCCTGATTCAGTGAAAGTGTTAGGACTACGATAGGACCCAGTACCCAGTACAACACCACTTTTTGTACAAAGTGACTGTCCTTCAACTACCAGTGACAAAGCGTGGTATGCACTCAGCTGCTGCTCGTCTTTATGACCCACATGGATGGGTAGCACCAGTGGTCACATCCAGTAAGATGATGTTACAGATCTTGTGGACTCAAGGCCTACCCAGTACCTAGTACAACACCACTTTTTGTACAAAGTGACTGTCCTTGAACTACCAGTGACAAAGCGTGGTATGCACTCAGCTGCTGCTTGTCTTTATGACCCACATGGATGGGTAGCACCAGTGGTCACATCCAGTAAGATGATGTTACAGATCTTGTGGACTTAAGGCCTAGGTTGGGATGAGCAAGTTGGAGAAGAGATATAGAGAGTGTGGACATGTTTTAAGGACTCTTTGAATCCTTGTCTGAAGTTAATGTGAGCAGATTCGTTCCAGTCCAAGACCATAAAATGCAGTTTCATTGATTTTGCTATGCCGGCGAGAAGATATACGCTGCAGTGATTTATGCTCGTTGTGTTACAGCAGGTGGTGCCACTGAAGTGCACCTGCTTATCGCCAAGTCCAGGGTGACGCCACTCAAGACTCTGTATGTTCCAAGGTTAGAGCTGTGTGCAGCAGTTTTGTTATGTAAACTTTGGCAATGTGTTGTAAGTCTCTATGATTCAAAAGTTGTTAACCTGACATTGCATACCTGGACAGACTCCACAGTAGTCCTAGCCTGCTTACGATTTTCACCACACACTTTAAAAACCTTTTTCGCCAACCGAGGTGCAGAGATTCAGTCCATTGTACCACCTAGTTCCTGGAGGCATGTTCCATAGGAAAAAAACCTGCTGATGTTGCTTCACGTGGCTGTCTTCCAGACCACTTGGTGAATACAATATGGTTTTCAAGACCACGTTGGCTGTTGCAACTTCATGAGAGCTGGACTGTGCAGCATTCTTGTGAGAGAGTATCTCTTCCCGAAGTTAAACCAGTATTGTCCAGTGTCTTGGTGGCAAACTTCAATCAGATGCAGAACTCTAATGACCTTTTCGGCTTGCAGAAATCACCTTCCTTTTCTAGACTTCAGAGTCTCATGGCATGGATCTTACGAGTGAGAGCAATTTTCCGAAAACTGCCTCATTCCATTGGCAAGTTGCAACCAACTGAGGAGTTGTGCACTGCTCGTCATTACTGCGTCACGATTGTGCAGGCAAATTACTTCAGGGAAGAGATTAGAGCCTTGGAAAAGGGAGAACCATGCTCTAAACAAATTAAAAGCCCTGTGCCATTCTTGGACTGGAAAGGAGTTGTCAGGGTGGGCGGCAGGCTGCTAATGCACCTTTGACTGAAGAAAGTAAGTATCCCATCCTACTTCCAAAGCAAAGCAGACTGTCTCAATTGATTATAATGCATTGTCATGTGACCAACCTGCACACAGGTCCATCAACCACACTGTACCTGACATGTCGAGAATACTAGATCATTTCTGGTTGCACTTTAAGCTCTTTCACAACTGTGTTGTATGTTTTAAAGTGAGTGCAGCTTCATCAGCCCACTGGGTAGAGCATTTTGCAATGTTGGAATTGACTTTGGGGGCCCATTCTTGCTACCCCAGTTAAAGCGAGAAGGAAGATCACCCAGAAGGTTTATCTGTGCTCGTTTATCTACATGATGACGAAGCCTATGTACCTGGAGCTCGTGACCGACCTCTCTGCAGCAGCATTCGTTGCTGCATTGAAGCGCTTTGAATCCATTCGAGGGCTTCCATCGAAGATATCCTCAGACAATGGAACCAACCTGGTGTGTGCCAGAAACTACCTGAAAGCAGTATACAAAAGCCTCTTCTGTGGAGAAAGCCAGCAACAAATTGTCAGCGAGGCCGGTCAAAGAGGGATAAAGTGGCAGTTCAGTCTCCCTGCCAGTCCTCATTTAGGTGGCCTTTGGGAGGCTGCGATTAAAAGTGTAAAACAACATCTGAAACGTAAGGTGGGAACACAGCTGCTTACCTTCGAAGAACTGGGAACTCTGTTTACACAGATATCTGCAGTACTGAACTCTCGACCGTTATGTGCTTTATAGGAGGATCCTCGAGACTTTGATGTTCTCACCCAGGGCATTTCCTAGTGGATGATGCTTTGGTAGATCTGCCAGATCACGACTAGTCATATCTTCCTCAGAACCATCTTGAATGGTGGGAGCTAATCACTCAGTTCCAGCAGAGGGTGTGGAAGAGGTGGAGTAACGAGTATCAACATAGACTCCAGCAGAGAAACATGTGGACCTCACCCAAGCCGAACATTCAAGTGAACCAACTGGTGCTGCTGAAAGAGCGAAACTTGCCTCCACTGAAGAGGAAGACAGCACGTTTGGCTGAAGTTCACCCTGGGCAGGATGGAATAGTGTGTGTTGTGTCATTAAGAACACCTCAAGGCAACTTCACCTGACCAGTCACAACAATTTGCCCTTTTCCTCAAGAATAATGGTGTATTGTGAGAGATTTCAGACTCATACTTTTGTTTGGTGTTTTTTTATAGATCTATTAAGTAGCGTACATTAGGACAATTGGGGAAAATGTTTATTTTTGGTGGACGGAATGTTTACAAACAAAAAAAACTACTGATGTGGTGGTATTTGTGATATCTGACTTGTGCTGTTTTTGTGCACAGGCACGTGTTAGCAGCTAGTTTACCATGAGAGGGCAGAAGTGTCACAAGATGGCGCGAATGGAGGATGAGCACGACTGCTTGTCCAAAACAGTTTAGGTATTGGCCAAATTTTGCTTAAAACTTTGTAAATATTTTTAATGTATAATTAATTAACCTTCCTGCCTTGCCACAAAAAAAAATTACAAAATTCTGTCACCATACTTGTTCAGTTTAAATGCCATGGGATCTCGAATTGGGTACTCCACCCTCGATACTGCCCTAATGTATAAATCGTGAATGACACCACCTTTCCTCAAGAATTGGTACCTACAACCCCCATCAAGACATGTCTGAGCTCCCGGACCCACAACAATAGTTACATAACCTCGATTTTTGGAATTTCTGAAACAACTACCCCATAGCAGGCCGGGGCGGACTGCTTGTTTAACCGAGGGGGTAGTGTAGCAGGCTCCAGGGGGCCCAAACATGACGAGTTAAGAAGATACGGACTATAGATTCTTTGGCGCGTCCCCTGTTTTAATAACATGACTGGGTAACCCAGTAAAGAGAAACTATTAACACAAGAGCCATGCTCCGCCCTCCCCCAGGCTGTCGGCAGAGTGTGAAGCAGCAACGTCAGTGTCAGAGCAACACAGAAGAATGCTAAGATCCGGGGAGCCCCAACCCATCTACAAGATACTCTACATATTTATTGGTGAGCATAAATCTGGCTAGGCGATAGGGCGGCATTCCCTTTATCCAGATCCTATATTAAAGAGTATAATCACGTGGTAAGGCTAGGGCACATCGTGTAGCAGCATTCTTGTATTCTTATAATTAACTTATCTTTACGTTCATGTTAGTATTCCTGTAAGTCAGTATAATCTTATCACTGTTTATGTATATCTGTATTCATTTATGTTCTTATATTAACTTGTCAGGCGAAAGTAAAGTAAAGTCAATATTGTGTGAAGAGTAAAATTGTAGTATTGTGTTGAAGTATTGTTATATAGATTCCTAAAGAGTTACAATAAAGGTGTGTAGTTGAATCCCATCTTTCATTGAGTAGCCATTAGCATTAACTGTCCCCCACATATGAACCTACCTAACTGGAGTGTAAGAGAGACAAGGAGAGAGGTGTAGTGAATAGCTGGAGACATAGTATAACGTAGGCAGGTCGTTACAATGTGTATTACTACCCACAACAAAAGAGTAGGGATGGGGAATATTTCCGGAACGGTAACGGTTCTGGAGTGATGAACTGTAACTACAGTTCTGAGCAAGCCAAATGAACAGCTCTGTTGGAATGTCATACTATTCCATTACTTCCTTAAAATTTGTATACCGTGAGTATTATTAAAGTACACTGAATTGCTGATTCTGGCGATTGGATGGAACTATTCGCAGACTCGGAACTGTTAGTCTAAGAGCTGTTGCAGACTCGCGAATGGTTCTGGCGAATGAACATTTCCACAGACTGTTGTGAACACGCGAACGGTTCCGGAGACAGAATCGCTCTTCGTCGCAAACATTGTGAACACGCTAACGGTTCCGGCGAATGAACTGAACCACATACAGTATTGGAATTGTTGTGAACTGTTCAAAACACATTAAATAGTTTTATTGGCACACAAACACCAGAACAGGAGTTATTTTTTTTTAATTCAAAATGTTTCGCCCAGACTTACCAGGAAGGATAAAATATAATAGAATACATTTCAATTATTTTTTTTTCTTAATCTGAAAATTTTTCTTGCAGTGTTTCTGTGTGTTGCAAGTTGTGTGATAGTAAATATTACGGCCTTAAAAGAGCAAATACAAAATAATTACAATGTAAAAAAATGTGAAAAAAAGATTTTCAATCCTCAGTTTTCTGTGATAAATTAAATTGTGACAAAATTACATTAGCATGAATGACACTTCTTTCATGTTATATTTTCTTACATACAATGGAGTAGTAATTGCAGTTCCATTACAGCAGTAATATTTTCATTTGGTTGGGAAGTGTTTGTGTAACATGTGTGAACAGTAGCATTCCACCATAGTGAACACGGCAACTGTGACAACACTGATATAACGATGTCTTTTTGAGGAACAGTAAAAAAATAGCAAAAATTTTCCATGAAAAGTTGTAATCTTACGAGTTGAAACATGTACGGCGAGATAGTGTGAAGCAGGCTTGCGGCTGGATTTGTGACCGTGTGAAGCGCACTTTAGTTATCTGTCTGCCGTAACTCCACTCCCTCGCCCCGCCTCCGCATGCTGCTCTCATGTGTCACATTCTTCCGCCTTGCCTCCTAACCACCCTCTTTAACAAAACCAAGCGCTTTGGTCAATAAATAGAATCCCAACCTGTCTAGATTGACCCTGTTTTCCTGAACCAGTTCTGCTTTTCCGCAGTCGTTCACGGTCATTGTGCTGTCATCTGTGTTTGGTTTCAAACAACTTGGCGTATGTGCATCAAATGTTATTGTTAAATGAAAACAAATTCCATTTAAACATAACAGTCCAAAAGATACCTGGAATCAAATACATCTACATATTAAAAGATTTTTGCCTGTGTTTTTCCATACTGTGGCAAACCAATTAAAGATAGGGGCACAACTACTACATTTTATAACTGTGCTATAACAAACGTAATTTTAATCCCCATTCTGATAAAGTTTTCTTGATTTTTTGATGGTTTTGAGTAAGTCTCGCCCCATGCAGGTTTTGTTAGTTGAAAATGTATAATTTTCAAGTGACTACCGTATTTACTGGCATAATTCGCGTGCTGGCACAATTCTTGCGCTGGCATGATCCACGCACCCGAAATTTATGGCGCAGAATTAGGGAAAAAATTTTTCCTCTCACATTTCACGCAACATGTTTCTCACAACGGGGCATGTAATGCTAAAGTGCCCAAGCGACACGCACATTGTTTGACAGCACCAGGTCGCTCACACTTCAAGGTCACTGGTCCTGTTATCAATTTCTGGCTGCCACGCCTACGCTGCAAACATGTAAACAAAATGAGCCAAAGAGTTTATTTGTATGCGGATGGTTTTCTTTTAATGCAAAAGGAATAGTTTACATTAATATTAATTTTTGTTTAGTACGAATGCACAATCGGTAAATATACCAGTCAAACTGATGCATTTAAACTTCATTTAATTGCATGTGCAGAGAAACACTGCAATCAAGAAGCAGACGAAAATACAATGTTTCTGAGTTTAACATGCATATCATGTTTTCCCAATACTGGGCCGCTGTTACATTGTGAACCAGACCTGTAACGACGGCAGTGGCTGGCAATGGCCAATCGCCAGAATAATCGTGTAGCGACCGACTGACAGCGGCAAGCCGCCATGTCCGGCTGTGCTACATCCACACTGCAATATTTTCGCTGCTAGCCCCAGCACACAAGTGATTTAATTTTGAAAATATATCTTCATGTCTATTATAAATAAATAATGCGCTGTGTTTTTAAAAAATGTATCCCCCACAGTTGGCGAGGGATTACTTACAGTAGACCCCATTTTAACGTTTACATGCACTTGCCTTAGCTATTTCTTGCATAATTCACACACCCTAATTTTGGGACTACAATCCTGTAAAAAAGGTGCGAGAATAATGAGTGCGGAGCTGTGACAGGCGAGTTATCACTTGCAGGGCAGTGCATCGGCGGCGGAGTAAGCGGTAGAGGGAAATGCTGCGTAGGTCGGGCTACTGATTGCAGGACAATGCTGCGTAGGCCGAATAACTGATTGCAGGTTGAGCGGCTATATTAACGTAGTGCAGTCAGATTTTCCACTCATTTTTATGCAATCAGTTATCATATAACAGGATATTTTTACGTTATGGTGGTTCGAACACAATTTAAAAGCAATTATAGGGAAATTTATAAGTAGTAGGACCTACTGGGGATCAAAATAGGTCTAATTCGGGGACAGCGAGGACACACTTATAGTGATGATCTAACCTGGAACTGTGACATCTCGCTATAACGGTACTCTACCGTAAATCCCTCCTTTTTTTTTTCTAAAACCATGATTACATCATAAAAATGATTATGTACAGAACATGTCAGATGTTGAGTATGTTATGAACTGTTCCAAAATGAACTGTTAAATATAAGGTTCTTTTTCATGAACTGGAACATTCCGGAATGGTTCCTGAAAATCGGAGCGATTACTATCTCTACAAGGGAGCAACCAATAGACACGCTGGTAGATATTACACTGGTTCGGCACCTGTCCGGTGCATTACGGAAATTATGCACAGATGAAACGCCGTCGTAGTTGCTTGGGTCAGTAAGCGTCATGCATCAATTCGCTCCTCCTCTGGTGCAACTGAGGTTCATCTGGGCGATGAAAAAAAATTCTGTCTTCTCAAAGATGATGAAGAACTGTCATCCCTTGATGGGTATTGACTCAGTACATCTCGCTCTTCTGTGCACTGGCTCTGTGGCCGCAGAAGATGGAAATGCACTGGCCCTGCCCGGCTTTCCTAGAGGTGTCGCACAGCAGGTAACAATTATGTGTGACACAACACTAGGAAAATGCCAACAAGGAGCCTTCCGTCACCCCAGCCAACGGACTCTATAGTATATTCCCCATTGGAAGCAACTTTCTCGGAGCACTGCTAAATATCTACTTGCAGGCCCAATTCGTATCCTTCCGCCAAATGCAAACACACATTGCCATGTGACTGCCATGTAGCATCTGTCCAAATCAATGTTTACATGCCATTGCGTGTCTGTACATGAGTTTGTTTACTTTCATCACACCTAAAAATAAACTTTGAAATGTGACTTCTACTTTTATACCTGTAAAATGTGTTGTTTACTGTTTACAGCTTTTCAAAGAATTTTGTGTAAGGTCAATTTCAAAAACCATTTCGTACGAATATTCACAGTTTAGGCCTGTAACATTATTTAGGTCAGGTTTATGATGTTTTAAAAATGCCAGAATTAACAATAGTTCTTACGGCTACGTTACATTAACATATTCATTTTCCATGACACAGCACATTACACGTAATGTACGTTAATATTTTGCAGCGACTGTGTTAAACACTGTTACAACTGCAGGGTAATGATCTGTAGTATTTAACTTTTTGTTATTGATACGTGTTGGGTTATTTCTTTAAAAGGACGGCCTCAGTTCAAATAACGAAGGAATAGCCAGTCCAACGAAAAAGCAACATTAAAATCAAGCATGCAACTCGTGTCGCTCATTTTTTTTATAGAAACTTAAAATATAGCGCTGAACATGCACACAAATAAGCCTACAGTAAATTTTATTCTGCTCATATTTCTATGTACTGCTACTTACTGTGTATTAGGTTTATTGAAATTTATTGCAGCTGGGCTTGGTTATTTTGTTGGGATTGGTGGTAAATCATGTTACACGACTGTGTTTCAAACACCCACCAGGGCAAAGGTACAACGTTGTGACAAATAAACAGACGTGGATGTAAATAAATAACTTCGCCATAAAAACAGTTCACATTTACAACGTATAAATGATTCATATAAAATATTTAAAATCATGCTCACATACAGATCCAGCGTAACTATCACCATGCAGCGGTTAACGAAACACATCGTAACAGTATATTTTTAATTCCGCGGAAAAATAGATTTATCACAACATCGTAACTTGCTTAGGTAGGTTTAAAAAACACAACTTCTACAAACGTGATGTGGTAATTTGAAGTATTTTTTAGAGTAAGTACAATTTACGCTTCATTTGGTAAAACATGTCATGGCTCGCCATATCTGCCAACTTCACTTTGTTTCTGCCCCGCCATCATATCTAAATATTTTAAAATAAGTATTCAAACATTAAAATCTCTTTTCAAATGTAAATTAAAAATTCAAAAATCATTATTTTGCTGTAATAAGTATGAAATATGCTACAATTGAAAACATATACCATTTCTAGAGTGTGAAAGAGACAAAGACAGAGAGAGAGCACCAAGTCTTGTTCAGCAGACAGTTGCTTCAAAGTTGCTCTCGCTTGATAAAACAACACCGTACCATTACGGCCTACTCACAATATTTTCCGGTGTTATTTTAAACTGTAAAATGAGATATGTTGGCATCGAGGCTACCTAAATATTGAAATATTTCAATAGGCACCATTTAATTTACAAATAGTATATTAAAAAACCAGGTTAAAATAATATTTTAACTGTGTACTATTTTTTACCGCCCGTTGCCAACACGTCGCTGCTCTCGCTGTTGTTAATTCATATTTAAAAAGAAATAAATATTACAAGTTATAGAAGATATTATGGTAAAGTTTCATTAATTCAATAATACAGTACTCTATAAAGTTAACCACAGTTTTATAAATTTGTGGGATATATGTTATTGAAAAATCAGGTTGACATGTTATGCCTAGAGTGTTTTTTCAAAGGTTGATTTTCATAAGTCACTTCCAATTGGGTACACTAAAATGAATTTAACTAAGCAAATTGTCGCATGCGGTCACCCGAAAAAAAAAACCCTTAAATCACAAACAAGAGCACTAAAGTAATTACAACAATAAATTTGATACTGCGATACTCAATACCACTGATTCTTTACACTATCGAGTATCACATGAGAATATCCTAAAGTATTGAATTTTAACATTATGCTAATAGTATTTACCATGCACAATTTTTTTCATAAAGCACAAAATTACAGCAATATTTGCATACTTGTGTTATCACATAATTATTGCTGTCGCATAACATGGTGTTACCACTGTCGTTTCATCAAAAGTTGACTGTAATTGTATTCATTAGTATATATTTAAAATAAACCTCTGCTGGTAAAATATTTTGTATGCGGACAAAGCTGACAAGCCTGGAGGGCTGCTAACAGAATAGATACAAATGTTCTAGTGATAAATAAGAGCCCTTGGCCGCGTAGCAGGTGAGGAATAACTGACCCAAGTTGGGGACGGTATAGAAGCGCTGCCGGGCATCCAAAAGCTGGGTGTACTCATCCGGGATGCCCTTGCCCCAGCCGAGTGTGTAGCCACGCACCACCACACTCTGGTCCAGTGGTGGACTCCACGTAACTATGATTGAGTCTGCTGTTGCTCGAGCTGCACACAAACACAGGCGTGCTTAAACTTTGTCACTGTGTCCCCAACACAGACTGCCCAAACACCATATATACAGTAGAACATCTATCCATTAAATTTCAGGAGACTGACATAAAAATTATACAGATGCGGGCATTCTTTGCATGTGGGCTAGATATAATAGCTAACAAAAAAAAAAAAAAAACCAACCTCATTACACTTTATGTTGAACACATTGATAGGCCTCTGTAAGTTATTTCTAACGTTTAACTACAGTAAAACAATACAAATGGGAATATTACAGAACACTTATATATATATATATATATATATATATATATATATATATTATATATATATATAAAATTATAATAATAATAATACACTATAATTTTTTCCAGTATTCAGACTCACATTTAATAAAAACCGTATTTAAATACGTCTTTTGAAACCACATGCACAGAAATAGCTGCAAACGAAGTGAAAGTATTATCCATAGAGCAATTAACAACGGTCGCAGTTACTAGCTAAAAAATAATTGTCTTGAATATTGTGATTGATATATGTGCATTGCGAGTAGACGGGAAATGTATGTTCTGGCACAAGGGAATGGGGAGGAGCCAGAAGCTGGCCGGCCGTCATGTTGGAATTTACATTTCTTCCCTCAAAATGTCCCTTTTTTCCCACCCAATCAACTAAATTTCCCTAAGAATTTCTCTTTTCCCCCTAAAATTTTCTTTATTTGCCCTAATAATTTCCCACTTTTCCCAGATCAAGAGAGGAGGATTTGTGACACCAGAAAGGTGGACTTGTAACCCTGGGTCAGAGCAAACGGACCGGTGAGGACCAGTGGACATGACCGTGGTGGTAATATTTAGTTTTATAGCCATAAGACCAAGTCGATACAAGGGATTCAGGATCTGAGTCAGAACTAATCATCTGCCATATTGGGTGCAAGTTACCTTTGACCTATGACTAGAGACCTGAAAAATTAGCAAATTCGATAAAGCGAAAAATAACATGAATTTTGAGATAAAAAATGAAAAATTGCGATTTTTGAGAATTTCAGCTGCAATTCACAAATTGTACAAAAACCTGTAGTATTTTTGAGAATTATTATTGTTGTACGTCACATAGTTGCTTCTTAAGACGTATTTAATGTGTTTTTGGATATTTGAATACGAATGCATGCACAAATTAGCCAGTAGATTTCTTTGATTTATCACCTTAAACAAAAACATGTTTACTTTCCATAAAGTGTATTTATGACCATAGATAACATGAGCGCAAGTGATGATGCATCACTTTGAGTGAACATTCTACTCACTGCCCTGCAAAAGTAGGTTCATTAGAAAAACACGCCATTCTAGTGTTCACATCCACCACGCACCATGTTATCTATGGAATTCACGCCAACTTCTCTTGTTTACATTCGCATTGTTCGTAATATTGTCACGTTTTAACCAACAATTCTTTATTTTTTACAATGCGAGCGATGCGGCTGTTAAAAAATATGTTTATATGCATTTACTTCTGTAGAATATATTTGAAAATCAATTCATCATCCAATTTTAAACTTGCATTCGTCCAGTAAATTGTACTTTTATCATACACATACTCTGTAAAAATATGCTGTAAAAAATGAGACTTTTGAAGAAACAAAAGTTTTGTCAGTGGGCCTAACAAAAAAATATGTTGCTGAAAGTTTCAATAGTTCAAAAACGCATAGGCACATTTCTCTAATTTTATTTTGTGTTCGTACAAGGCACTTTTTTTTTTTTTAACAGTGATTTTATAGTTGTGTATAAATTGTTCACATTATTCTTTTCATGAAACAATATGCCCTTGCCAGTGCATTGTGACCATTCGTTGTTTCAGATGACAGGCAAAATACAAAATCTTAAGTAAAATCTGATCTCGTTTCAATATCGTCTGTTGATAAACCGTTGTCTGTATTAAAACTGTAAATGTATATTTCTCTGGGAGTTAGAAATTTTTGCACGGAAATAACAATTGATAAAAAAACCTCGCCTATCAATAGGAACAACATTGCCAATTTCAGGTTTTACGAATAGTGACATATCTCAAATTATGTATGTATTTATAAAGAGCACATTAAAAATTGGAGCAATTCTCAGGCAGATAGATACATTTTTGTAGCAAGAAAATAAGTTATTTTTGACAAAAATACCACCATTTTTTCAAAAAAGATAACACATATTTTTGAAAAAAATAACACCTACTTTTTCGGGTCTCTACCTATGACATTTGAACTTTGAACATGAAGAAGGCTATTAACTGAATAAGACCGGGAACTCCTGATGCATGTCTGGTGCACCCTAGCATGCCCGAAGAAACACTCCTATCCAGTCTGCTGTAATCCCGCTCATTACCTCGGTATACCTGCACAGGACATGCCAAGTGTGTCTGGGTTTAAACCCAGAAGGGCTTGAGCGCCGCTACTAGATTGCGAGTACGCCTTCATAATATTTTGGATACGAGCCAAACCACAAATTGGTTGTTATTACTTTATAATTCAGTAATCTAGTGCCATAGAAAGGAGGTAGGCGTAACAGCTGGATTAGACATCTAGCCCGATGAGCATTTCAAAGAGAAATAACTCAGCCTGCCATTGAGACACCCGTTGAGCACCCCAGTAATCCTACGCCGCCCCTTCCTCAGGCAATAGTGAGACAAGTCGACCCCGTCAGGGAATTGCCCCCGACTACTGAAAACGGGAGTTCCTACTTGGATTCATTGTTAGGAATTTGTTGGCGGTGGCTGGATCTAGATCACGTGAGTTATTTAATACCCCCCAGCGTCCAAACCAATAGCGAAGTCCGTACCCCAGCTGGGTCTGCTGTTAAAGTACCACATACCACTTACCAAATATGTAAGAGGGTGGATATCAAGACCAAGTTTTAATGGAATTTAAAGCAAAGATCAGAAATTAACAGTAAAAGCTAGGACATTTATTTTGTATGTTTATGACAGAGTTTATTCGCATAATATAAGGAAATGAGGTTTCACAGGGAGCCCTAATGTTCCCTTATATATGCAAGGAGTGTGTATGCACGAACAACTGGCAGAAGTCACAAGTGTTAGACATCAGACACGGGAGTACGTAAGGATGTGTGGGCAGTGATATCTAGGCCTTAGAAATAAAATTTGGAAACGCTCTCTCCGCTTGACTGCAAGCCAGCGGTTTGCAGCAGACACACGCAGTTCGTTGAAGAGGTTTTCATACCATGTTAATGAAATTCTGTGTAGGAGGGCCAGCAGACTTCCAGAGAGAGAGCCGCCATAGGATATAAGCGACGGGCAATCACTTCCGCATAAGAATTGCTCATTAGCAGATTGTGCATGCCCCGTGTGACTCGCCTTTCCGGCGAAGAGTAACCTCACTGCACCACTGAATATAAATTTTGCAAAAGCGTGAAGGATGTCATGCACGCCAGCCATTGTCGTTGTCAGAAGTGGCAGGGGCCCCACGCGCTATGACGGAAGAAGGAGACTTTATAAGCTCTCGACCGGCCTGCCCCGGGGGTTGTTGCTGGTTGCTTATCATCGCATTGAAACCTGAGTACAGATAGGGCAGCTCGGAAGATGGCAGCAGTACATCTGCAAGATGGGTCGCCCGATCGTCATGTGGTGAAAGTAAACTTCAACCTAAAGTCACGGTGAATTGGCTATTCAGTAATATCTGCATAGTATTAGAGACAAATTAAGTTAGTATTGTAAACGTGGAATTTCAGAGTATAATTGTCTGGGATAATGGAGAAGGAGTCTCCTAAATCATTGAAGGGAGTTTGACCCTGCCCAGCTTATGTGCAGAGCTATCATGCAACTGCTTTCTGAATGAGAAACAACAGTTAAAGATGGACAAATATAAATTGTACTTCACAGCATTTTTTCTGCTTTTGGTGTGACTTGAGATAAGGAGCACGGGCGATGGACTAGAAATATGTATAGAGTGTAGTTTACTAGTTTTCTTTCATTACTAACAGAAGGTTAAGGAAATTGAGCAGAGTTTATCATTAGGCAGAAAACGAATGATGTTTAATTTATTCACGTAATTAATTAGCCAAGTGTGAGTAGTTATTAATAGTTTGTAAAGACTATTGTGAGAAGTATATAATGTTAGCAGTAATGTAAAGTGTAGAAGTAAAGTGTAGCAAAGACGAATTGGTGTAATGTGTGAATTGATAGTACAGAGAGAATGTATGTTTATTTGTAGTAGAGTAATCTGGAGGAACAATGTAATGATGCGTGAGTTATTATAGTAAGTTTGTGAATAAAAGTGTGTTTAATTTTTAAATCGCTGGTTTCCCTTGGTAAAGTTATGGATAGGTCCCCTGATTCCCCACGTACTGCTAGATGTGAGAATTGCCGAAGTATCTCCTCTGAACCCCTTGATGGATAGTAAGTGGGCAGTTCAATATCTGCAGTGAATTCAGAGGAGATCCAGATTTATTAGCATTTAAAGTAGTTTTTAAGCGACAGTTCTACTGCAATATTTGACGGATAGTTCTGCGTAGAGGTAGAAATGGTTCGCAATGAGAAGCTTAAGGTAATTGAAGTGGAGCTGTTTTATAGAGTTAAAAAACCATACACTAATTTGAGAAATATTTCCATTAAATTTACCAGTACTCATTGAAACTATCCGGGCAGGTACACAACATGAGTCCACGCTCGTCCGAAGAGAAGCCCTAAATCAGGCTTAAACCTCTGTACCAATTTCCATCGTAACATCCTGGGTGCAGTATGGGGCGACAGTTCCCCTATATTCTAACTGTATGGTGGCAGCAATCTACTTGTGCGTTCGAGTCGCATGTTAAGCGGACGCCTTAACATCTTCTTGGGAATGACCGAACGTAGATAGCCAGCCAGCCACATGACAAATACAACACCACAGGGAGGGTTCTGAATATAATTACCCCCCCCCCCCCCAAAAGCAGTACGTAACTGCAAGGTGATAACCGCTTCAATCAATTTTGTCCCTTCACACAAGCCTACAAGACCAGCCCCATACAAACACCCTGAAAGTGTAAGGGAAGCCGAGAAGGTTGCGAACACGGACAATAAGCGGTTCACCCCCACCTCATTATATCATCATATTCATTTACCTTATTTTACAAATATTTTAGATTCTATTAGTGACAGCTAGCATCACATTTCCTTGATGGACTGCACGGAGAGCAAGATCAAGTTTCCTTGGATGGAGACTTTTTCGATCAAACTCACCATGGGGTTTGATTCCCCTCCAGCATTTTCCACCCCTTCACCCAACCGGTGTCCCACTAACACCCCCCCAACATGGACAGATCCTTGACCCGCCATGTGAGTTGACACCACTTAAGGGCAGTCAACTCACATCACGAATGGAATCAGCACTTACACCTATTGTACATAACCAGTCCTCCCCCATCGAACCAGCTGGGAAGAATAAGCAGGGAAGGATAGGCGAGCCAGTTGGTAAGGGAAGGAGGATAATAATTCTACCCTTTCCCCCCAGATCGGTATGAAAGAGAAGAGTGAGAAAGAGAAGATGGTAGAGCATCAACGTTCTATATTTTGTATGCAAAATTATATCACAATTTATTTTAAATGACAATAAATATTTTAGTTTTATGGATTTTTGGGAGCTGGATTAAGGATTTTTGTTCAATGATTGATGGCAGCCCTGTTTTACACAATTAAGTTATTTTTGTATCCTAAGCTGTCCCCACCTAAAATTATGAACTACTTAGCATTTCAGGAAAGTAATTTCAATCCATAAGAATTAATTATGAAATATTTAAAATCTATTGAAAATCATTTTGACCTGCACTTCACAACTGTCTCAGAAATTGTGTCTCACGATCCTGCTGGTTGGTGGGTTTTGTTAGGAGATCTCCTGTTTCCCCTACCCTTGCATTCTGGTGCTACTCCACTCCCACCTCGCTTCACCCTTGGCTTTCAAAACCACAATGTTAAGAGACACCCAAACTGCTCCACTCCAAATTTCTAGGTGCATCATGTAAAATGTAAACTCACTGTGTAGTCCCACGGGCACATCAGGCACCCGAGACTCGTCCAAATCACGCTCCAAGGTCTCCAAGGTATACCAGTCGGTAGGCGGGCCGGTGCCATTCACGGTGAGTGCCCAGAGGCGCACCTGGTACTGGGCGCTGCGCTCCAACCGCACGAGTACCAGGGAACGCTGATCTGCATCCGCACTCTGCGTCTCTCCTCGAGCACGCCTGTCCCGTCTGCGCCAGCGCAGCTTGTAGCCCGTGATCACACCATTCCTGGCTGCTGGGGGCGGAGGCTCCCAGCGAACCACTGCACTCTGCCATACCGGACAAACACACACCCTTATAAGTCACAACTCACACCATAGATATGTAACATCTTTAACAATAAAAGTGCACCACCATTATCAATAGGCACAACAACAATATTATATTTTAGTGTAAATACATTTTAATTGGTTGAACATTAAATACATAACACAAGTTCCATTTGCTGTAACAAAAGTACATGAGTAAACAACTATTGAAATATAGCCTCATTGGCAGAAGACAAGTTGATCTCTACAGAAATACAGTAATGTGATTTCAAAAAGCGATACTGCTCTCAAACTTGACAATTAACACACACATCCACATGGCAATCATCTACAAAACAACGGTGCAAGCTAAGAAATGAAAGCCAATCTCTAGTCCCAATGACCAAGATTCACACGTAAATAAAACTGGCCAATTTAGAAAATTAAATAAGACAAAAACAGTGTATAATATTGGTGTAAAAATATTGAATTAAAACCGCAAATAGCCAAACGTTTAGTTTTAATGCATTTTTATATTTATGAATTAAAATAAGCGATAGATTAGTTAATTTTTTAACTGTTCTTGGATTTTTCTGTTGCAAGTATAACGAGTTAGTAGAATTCTAAAATATGAGTCATCTATGAATTACATATTTTCATAGAAATTAGAGCTACACCAAATTCAATACGCTTCTGCCAAATTCCACCACTGCTGACAGAATCAGCACTTCTACCGATGTATGAACTACAGATAATTTTCTACCAAATCAAAACAAAAAAATTAAAAAAACCAAAAAGTTGCAGGTGGTTCTGAGTTATTATTCAGTACTAGGGGCCCATATCATGAGATTTTTTTCCTTTCATTTTCGCGTGCTTAGAACAGTTACGATGTTACAAATTTTTATCATACAAAGACTATGAGATGGGAGGAGGGGGATGGGGAAATGTGAAATTAACTAACATCGAAACGACTGCGGCCCCATTTAAAATTTCTCTATCCACTTGGCCACTGCGGCTCCACTTGGAATCTCTCTATCCAATGAGCCACTAAGGCCCCATTTGATATATACAGGATGGGCGGGAAAAAGCACATATGTCAAAAATTTGTATTGTTGTATTCAACAGTAACTCAAGTACACAGTCAAACATATGCCATGGCAAAATCACATAAGTCAATTTTTATTTTGTATTCCTAGATACACACTTTGGTTATTGGCATCAACGAAAGTATTGTTTTCTGGTTGCAGGAAAGCACATTAACTCACATCTAGTAAAATTAAGTTTTTTGACTTATGTACTTTTTCCCGCTGATCATAGATATATCTATCCACTTGACCACTGTGGCCCCCCCACTTGATATAGTTCTATCCATTGAGCCATTGCGGCCCCACAAGGAATCGCTATAACCAATGGGCCACTGTGGCCCCACTTGGAATCACTCTATCCACTGAGCCACTGTGGTCCCATGTTTTAAAATTCATAATTTGCTGTGAACTGTAAAATGGCTCCTTAACCATAATTTAAGATAGAAACAGCTGTGTTTAAAAAACGTACTTGTCTTCACTTGGAAATTAACTCAACATTGAACAGAAACATTTAAAGTAAAAATGATATCCCATTACCTTCATATCTCTATGCATTAATGCAAAACTATCATATAGGAAAAAAGAAATTAAAAAATGAGTTTTTAGGGTAAAAGGTAATGATTGCGTAATCTGATCTAGCTGAAATTCGAACTTGACCTGTATTTGACCCTGAAGATTCGCTCTGCAAAATTTGAAGAACTTCTGTCAGTTGAGTTTCAAGGGACTTAGAATCACAAAAAACTTATGCTAATGTAATGGATGGGTAAACTTTTACTGTTAATTTGCAAAAAAAAATGTTATATATATTATATATATATATATATATATATATATATATATATATATATATATATATATATATATATATATATATATATATATATATATAAAATCATTTTCACCAAAGGTCTAAAATCTCCTATTAGTGGTCAGTTAGTTACTTTAAAAATTAGAATACAGATAATAGGTTTTGCAACTGTATTGTTCATAAAACAGGTTTCGCAAGGTGGCCATTTGTATTCTGTCTTGGTTTACAATACCAGCTATCTGCATAGAAAATATTATCTACACACACAGGCAAATACATAATAATGTTGGTAATTTAAAGTCACACACATAACTATAAACTAAAGGCAACAGATTGTTACTGAAATTAAACTAAAATGTTCCTTCATCTATCTCACTGTCCAAGTGTTTATAACAATTTTACTTACATTCCAGTCTAATGATATAAAAATATAAAACCTTCAAGCCTACAAATTAAAAATTCCTGTAGTTTAGGCTAATGCAGATACATCATCTTGTAGTAAATCAAAGTCCTGAGGTTCTTAACTATCTTCATCCTCATTCAGACCTTCAGATGTATTCATCTTGCTTTTTGTGACAACAATTTTCTTCACTTTCTGGAATTGAAAATGCCAAGTTGCAGGGTTTCTTAGCATTTCGTCTGCGTAAGTTTTCCAGTCTTTGACAGGACAGTCTTCACCTAGATGAGTAATAGTCCCACGCTTTTTAATAATGTTCACGTACTCGTCTGGGGTTTTAATAACACTTCAAGAGTGAAATTCTCTTTCTAGATGGCCAAATATCCTGTCTGGCGGTATAAAAGAAAATGCCCTACAATAGCGAACCAGATTTCAATATTTTTAATATGAAGAGGTTCTTCAAGAAGGAACCAATGTAAAATTATCACTATCACAGTTTTATTTTTGTTCTGTCCACCACATCCATAGGAGAACAAGCGGACTGTGGTAGCCGTATCCATGTTCGTATTGATCAAGCGGTGGTGAACAGCAGATGCAATTTGATTGGCACCTTTGCTGAACTCATTTTCAGTCCATACATAATAGAAAGTGTTGTCTTTGGCTTGTGACGATTTTGAAGATCCTTGGGATATGGTAAAATTGTACAGATATAGTTACCTTGCATAGTATGTGGCCTGGTCAGGAAACTTTGGCAGAGCTAGGTTTTTTCACAGTCAAAACTAAAAGTAGTTAATGATGCTTTCCATCTCTTCACGTAATTTCTGGTAAAATACTTCTGCTCGTTTCTAGTGAATTTTTAACTGTAGTGTTAAGTTTGTTTTCTCAGGCTTACTTCTATCAGCTGAAATCATGATTTCAAGTTGGCAACATGTGGAGCACTTGTCCACACAAGGACTTCCGAAACCGATACTGAATTCTTCATTGAATATGGTTCTGTAATAGTCATATTGCACATGCAGATTTTCTGGGATGTGTTCTGTATACACAAACCACATTTTTGAACACTAAATTCACTAGGTAAGTATTGCCGCTTTGCATGCTTTCCCCGCCAGTAATGGCTTTGTAGAGGCTTAAAGGTTTTAATATGATTTTTCTCAGCCTCTCGCTTAAGTTCATATTTCTGAGATCTTCGGCACCGCCTCGATTTTCACCTGTTACTGTTGATCCCGTTGTAAGGAATATTAGGCACTATCAGTTTACTATAATCTATTGACAGTTTAGGTGAAACTAGCTTACCTAGCTCTTTTTACCACATTTATTTTCCATGTTTCGGGACATATTTTCCGCTTCCGAGATGTCCCAGGTTCAGCTTTAACAATACATTCTGTCTCACTACTACATTTTTCTTTATCATCACTCATTGAAACCAAAATAAATAATCAGACGTTGGTAACTATAGTCCATTCCCCATTGGAAGCAACTTTCTCGGAGCCCTGCTAAATATCTACTTTCAGGCCCGTTTCATATCCTTCCGCCAAATGTAAACAAACATTGCCATGTAGCACCTGTCAAAATCAATGTTTACATTCCATTGTGTGTGTGTATATGTTCGTATACTTTCGCTACACCTAAAAATAAACATTGAAATGTGACTTCTACTTTTATACTTGTCAAATGTGTTGTTTACTGTTTACAACATTTCAAAGAATTCGGTAATATTCCAAAAACCATTCCATATGAATAAGAGTTTAGGCCTCTAACATTATTTAGGTCAGCTTTATGACGTTTTAAAAATGCCTGAATTGACAACAGTTCTTACGGTTATTTTACATTAACATATTTGTTTTCCATGACATAGCTAAATACATGTAATGCACGTTAGTATTATGCCAGAACTATGTTAAACACTGTTACAACTGTGAGGTAAAGGGCTGTAGTAATTATTGATTTGTTATTGATGTGTGTTGCATCATTTCTTTAAAAGGACGAACTCAATTGGAATAAATATTAAAACGAAGGAACAACCAATCAAACGAAAAAGGCATATTAAATATAAGTATGCAACTCGTGTTGCTCATTTTTGTCATACAAACTTTAAAAGATAGCGGTGAACGTGCACAAATAAGCCTATGATAACTTTTATTCCGCTCATATTTCTATGTATCGCTACTTACTGTTTATTAGGTTTATTGAAATTTATCGGGCTGGGCTAAGTTTCTTCTCGGATTGTGGCAAATTACGTTACACGACTGTGTTTTAAACCCCTTAGAGCAAAGGTACTATGTTGTGATAAATAAACAGATGTGGATGTAAATTAATAGCTTCATAATAAAAACAGTTCACATTTAAAACGTATAAATAGTGCTAATCAAATATTTGAAATCACGCACACACATGGCCAGCATATCGACCACGATGCACAAAGGCACGCCATTTCACAGATGCAATGTTTAACGAAACACAGGTCACAGTATATTTATTACTGCCGTGGAAACACAGATTTATCACAACATCGTAGCTTGTCTAGGTAGGTTTAACAAACACAATGTCTATTAATTTGAGGTATTTTTCGAAATAAGTATAATTTACGCTCGGCATGTCATGGCTCGTCATGTCTGCAAACTTCACTAGGTAACTGCCCCGCCATCATATCTATATATATTGAAATACGTATTCAAACATCAAAATCCCTTTTGAGTAGTAAATTACAAATTGAAAAATCGTTATTTTGCTGTAATAAGTATGAAATATGCTACAATTCAAAACATGTATAATTTAATCACGTACTAGCGAAGTGAAACTTCCCGAGTGTGAAAGAGACAAATACAGAGAGAGAGTGACACAGCTCGCTCAACAGACAGTTGGTACAAAATTGCTCTCGCTTGATAAAACAACGCCGTACCATTATGGCCTACTCACGATATTTTCAGCTGTTATTTATAACTGTAAAAATTAGATATGTTGCTATCGGGGTTCTTAAATATTTAAGTATTTCAATAGGCACTGTTTAATTTACAAATAGTATACTAAGAAACTATGTTAAAATAATATTTTAACAGTGAACAATTTCTTACTGGTTCTATGCTAACACATCGCTGCTCTCGCTATTGTTAATTCATATTTAAAAAAGAAATAAATATTACAAGTTATAGAAGATATTAAGGCAAAGGTTAATTTATTCAGTAATACAGTACTCTAAAGTTATCCACAGTGTTATATATTTGTGGAATACAGGTTATTGAAAAAACAGGTGACATGTTATGCCTAGATTTTTTTTTTCAAAGGTTGATTTTCATAAGTCGCTTCCAATCGGGAATGGACTATACTCGGCACAGTCAGGCAACTACACACATGCAAAAGTTTGTAATAAATTGTGCGTAAATATCACACTCAGCTGTTTTATATGAAGGAGAGCCAACTTTAAGGTCTGATAATTCACTTTTCATCAGCAAACGAACAGCAGTAGTTATATTAATATAAAGAGGAGCCAGTGGATAATATATATCAAGTGGGGCCACAGTAGCTCAGAAGGTAGAGCACCCAATAGTGTGGTCGCAGCTGGTCAGGGGCTAGAGCACCAAATAGTGGGGCCGCAGTATCTTAGTGGGTAGAGAACCAAATAGTGGGGCTGCAGCTGTCAGGGGCTAGAGCACCCAATAGTAGGGCAGCAGTAGCTCAGTGGGTATATAAGCCAATAGTGGGGCTGCAGTAGCTCAGTGGCTAGAACACCCAATAGTGGGGCCGCAGCTGGTCAAGGGCTACAGAAACCAATAAAAAAATATGGCTAGATCAATTCAAAGTCCTAAATATCATGCTAAATCAACCACGTGCGAAGCAATGGCAGAGTGTAATTTTTAATAACTCCATTAAACCTGAAAGGAAAAATATTAGTATTTTAAACATAAAACCTTAATTAAATTATGGTGGGCATTATTTTAATAACTTTACAAAAATATTATGCGACCAAAATTTAGATACACCGTGATTATGTAACAGGATGAGGCTTAGTGTCAAAAAACTTCATTATTTATCCCCTATAAACACGCGAGTGGAGCCGCAGATAAAAGTTAGTATGATATATAAAGTAAAACTCCATTGTTACATTTTCCCATTTTTACACTGTTTTTACAGGTTCCATTTATAGGGATATGCAAGTATTCTAAAATTAGAATAGTTGTGGATATTATTTTCAAAATTAGTTCTAAAATTAGACTAGTTGAGAATATTATTTTCAAAATTAGTATTTGCATTCGAAAATCTAATATTGATTCCCAATAAATGTGAATATTCATGGTATTCAAATTCCTACGAAATAAATATTATAAGTTATATCAGATTATTAGCAAAAGTTTCATTTATTGAATAATACAATACTTTAAAGTCAATCACTGTATTAAATATTTGTGGAATACAAGTTAATTGGGGGGGGGGGGGGGACAGGTTGACATATTAAAGCTAGGGTGATTCTTTTAGGAGTGGGCCAATACCACATTTTGCCGATACCAATGATACCACTTCTCAGCTGCTGATGCCGCCGCTTACAGTGATGCCAATACCAGTTTCGATGAGTACAATCATAATTCTCAATGCCCAATATTTGGAAATACTTTTCAGTGGTATAATTTAGTCGGTTCTGGCAAAGAGGGATCAGACATCTGCTCCTGCTCCGACCGCCGCCATCTTGGATTACGTCATTTCCGGTCATCCTCTTGGATTCCATTTCTACATGCTCTATCATTTCACCTCGGCATCCACCATCTTCAATTGCATTTATCCAGGCTCTATAATTCCACCTTGGCATCCACCATCTTGGATTCCATTTCTTCATGCTACATCATTCTGGTCATGTGACCGCTATCTTGGATTCCACCTCTCACCTATGCATGACAACCATCTTGTCCGTCATCTTGTTTCCCACTATATGCACCTACACACATACACCTACCCACTGCTCTACCCACCAACAAACCCACTGCTCTTCTTACCTTCCTACCTACCCTCTTATCTAACCACCTATTGTTCTACACACTTACCCGCCACTCCACCCATGTGCCCACTGCACTACTTACCTACCAACCCACTGCTCTACCCACCTCCCCACTAACACATTGCTCTAACCACCTACCCACTAAACACTCACACTCCTCTATAATTCCTCACCAACTGCTCTACTTATAGCTGTACCCACCTACCTACCAACCACTATACCCTCCTACTCACAGCTCTACTCACCACTCTAACCACCTACTCACCTACCTCCTGCGACCGACCTACCTACTGCTCGACCGACCTACCTACTGCTCGACAGACCTACCTACTGCTCTACCCATCCCACTACCCAAAACTCTACCCACTTCTCTACCTTCCAACCTATTGCTCTAACCACCTACCTATCTACCAACCAACCTACCTACCATCCCACCCAATGCTCTACACACCTACCCACCACTCAACACATCTACCCACCACTCTACCCATCTACTCACTACTCCACCCACCTACCTATCACTCCACCCACCCACCTACCTACTGCTTCATTAACCCACTTACCTGCCCACCTACTCACTGTTCTACCTATGAAACCAACTAGTCACCACTTCACTTATCTAAAAATCTACCCACCTACTTACTGCTCTATGAACTTACCTACCCACCACTCTACCCACCCATCCAACAATCCACCCATCTACCTAGAACTCTAACCAGCTACTCATCTACCTTCTATTCAGCCCACATACCTACTGCTTGACCTGCCTACCTACTGCTCTAGCCACCGGTCCACTTCACAACCCAGAAGTCTAGCCACATCATTACCCAAAAGTCTACCCATCTCACTGTCCACCAACCCACCACTCTACTTACCTACCTAAATACCCACTGCTCTACTTACCACTCTAACCATCTACTCACCTACATACTGCTCGACCGACCTACCTACTGCTTGACCTGCCTACCTACAGCTCTACCCATCAACATACCCAACCACCTACCTACCCATCCACCTTTCACTCTACCATCCTACCTACATTCCTAAAGCTCTACTAACCTACACACATACCTACTGCTCTACCCATCTAACCAACTGACTACCATTCTATCTAACCACATTTATACAGCTCTACTTACTCTATACTGCTTACTCTTAGCTCATCTCTGCACCCTCCACAGTTAGCTCCATATGCTCCACAGGTAGCTCCACACGCTCTGCAGTTAGCTCCCCACGCTCCACAGTTAGCTCTGCACTCTCCGCAGTTAGCTCTGCATGCTCCGCAGTTAGCTCCGCATGCTCCGCACATATCTCTGCACCCTCAGCATACATCTCTGCATGCTTCACATGGCGCTCCGCACCCTAACTACATACCCAATGCTCTACACACCTACCCACCAACCCACTGCTCTATACACCTACCCCCCAATCCACTGCTTTACCCACTTACCAACCTACTGCTCTGCCCTGGTACCCAGCTACCACTTTACCCAACTACCCAAATACCACTCTTCTTACCTACCAACTTACCTAATGTTCTACCCACCTACCCACCACTCTAAAATCCTACCCACTACTCTACTTAAACCTCTACACAGTGCTATATTTACCTACCCACCACACTACATAATGAACCACTGCTTAAACTAACTACCCACCTACCCGCCGCATTACTTACCCATCCACCTACATACCACTCTACCTTTATACACGCCAATCTACTTACCTACCCGACAACGTAAACAATGCTTTACACACCAACCCACCACTTTACCGACATACCAAATGCTTTACCCACCTACTCTGGGCCATACCCAACTACCCGCCTATACAACTACCTACCATTCTATCCACCTACCTACCACTCTATTTACCAGCCACTGCTCTAACAACCTAACCACTATTCTACCAACCTATCCACTGCTCTATCCACCTACCCACTGCTCCACCCACCTACCCACTGCTCCACCCACCTACTCACTGCTCCACCCACTTACCCACTGCTCCACCCGCATACCCACTTCTCTACCCACCTATCAACTGTTCTACCTATTTCAACACCACTAAACTTACAAATTGCTCCACCCACCAAACCACCTACTTCTCCATTCACTTACCCACCCATCTATCTATCTAACCACCCACCTATCTGCCCATTTACCTACTTACTCATTGTTCTACCTACACACTACACTACCCACTACTTTCCTTAGCTACCGACCTACCCACTGACATTCCACTCTTCCAACCTACCTACTGTTTTGCCCATCCACTAACCCAGCACTCTACTCACCAATCCATTGCTCTACCCACCTACCTACTGTTCTACCTATTTAAACGACGCTCAATCTACAAACTGCTCCACCCACTAAACCACCAACCCACATACCTATCTACCCGCCCCCTACCTACCCACTGTTCTACCTACACACTCAAATACCCACTGCTTTACTTAGCTACCGACCTACCCACCGACATTCCGCTTTCTACCAACCTACCTACTGTTGTGCCCACCCAACAACCGAGCACTCTACTCACCAACCCATCGCTCTACCCACTGCTCTACCCACCTAACTTAAAACTCTAACCACCTACCTACCACTCTACCCACCTACCCACCATCTGACCCACCACTCTACCAACAAACTCACCCTTCAACCCACCTACCCACCCCTCTATGTACCTTCCCAACTACTTACAGCTCTACCCACCTACCCAATACTCTATTCCCCTATCAACCTCCTAACAACATTTTGCTCTACCTACCAACTGCTCTACCTGACAACACAACCACCTACCTTTCACTCTACCTACTTAACCACAACAAGTTGTATGTTCATCAGTATTTAGGGCTGATGGTTGTTTATTTGAAGTTTGTCGACTTCATACGAACATCTTGCAAGTGTTCGTTCTGCACAAACCGACTGTACTGTGCTCATTCCATCTTTAGCATTAACTGTGATGCCATAATCGTCTGTGGAAATGGTACCCATTGATGTAGCAGGCGGTATTAATGACATTACTTGCTATTTCCCAGTAGACGAACCCTCTCGGTAGACAATCACGAACTGGTCGAACCCACGCCTGTACCTTCCCCTATGTAGCAAGACACTCCTTAATGATCGTCAAAAATCCATACTTGTCTTTACAACACAAGGCACATATATATTTGAAATCTGATAGTCATGTTCATATTAATGTGATCGGAATAAACATGACGCAAGTTTAAATAGTCCATGCGAAACAAAACTAACATATTTACATTATTGTGGAGTAATTGTTTGGGTATGCGCGAATAAGTCTGGCCGAGGTACACATAGTCCACGTTCGCGTACCACCCCATGCTTAAGTACTCCTGCATACAAGTTTGTTTCTCGCACGCAATGTCATTAAAGACAAATATAGAGTTTGGCAGTGCTTCACTTGGCGGAATGACTTCATCATTATCATTAAATGGGAAAAATCCCATACCATCTACAACTCTTAGCACATATGCCAGTAGTTGGTATTTAGGTTGCTGGAGCAATTTGGAGTACAGGTACAAGTTCTCGAACCAAAGACCGTTCTCTTCTTCCAGCAGGCTCAGTAGAACACATGTCTTGCCACAGCCCGATGTTCTTACGATGATGCACCTTACTGTATTCTGAAATAGGTTTCCATATCGCAATTTGCGGGCGATATCTTCATCTTCAGCATGAATGCGTATGGGTAGAGTAACATCTTGCTTGACAACCTGTATGTTACCACTACAGCTTTCTGGGGCAGATGGAGCAGGTGGAGTAGATGGAGCAGATGAAGCTAATGGGGCAGATGGAGCCAATTGTGTTTGCCTAGAACCATTGCTACAGGTTTTAGAATGTTTCTTCAATGCATCACTCCAAGAAAACCGCCCATGGCACAAATCACATTCAAAGTTTTCATTTTGCAGGTCATTATTTCGTGTCTTCGTAAATTCCACAAAGCTGTAAATGCTTTACCACAGAAGCGACATGGGCGAAGATGTAATGGACCAGTAGATGGCGATATATGCAGCTTATCTGGGGGCCGTTCTCTTCTGCGAACAAAATCACTTACAACTTGAAACCTGCGGGGTAGGTACTTTGCCTCTCCATTACGAATCTGTCACACTTCTTCACTCCGACAACATCAAAACAACACTTTTTCTCGTGTATAGCATACATATTTTTCTCTAAATAAAGAAAAAAATTCTGGGGCGCAAAAAAAAAAAAAAAAAAAAAAAAAAAAAAAAAAAAAAAAAAAAAAAAAAAAAAAAAAAAAAAAAAAAGGCAGGGTGGGGTGATAGTAGTAAACTTGTCGGAAATGTTTAGAGCTATCAATGTCAGGGATGGAGGAGGTGCGGGGGGAAGAAGGGAAGTGGCGACACAGTTTATTTTGGAGAGAAGGTAGTGTCACATTCCAGTACTGCAAAAAAAGAAAAGACTAGCATGTCACTAGATAAAAGAAGCAAAGGTCGGCCGCACACTGCAGTAATTAACGTTTATCTTTTAACAACCTGTCACTGCATAAAAGCAAAAGAGAAATGGATGCCCACCGGTCGCATGCATATGCCATCCTTTACGCAGGCTGTGTAGTACAGGATGTACAACCACAAAGATGAGTGTGACCTGTAATCAATAAATATTATTTTTTTAAACCCCAAAATATGTATTTCTGAGCAAGTGATTTTAGAAGAGCGGTTTAAGTTAGGCTTTTATTGAGTTTGAGTGTTAGTGTACCAGAAAAAAATTGTAATTTATATTCCCATTTCCATTGTTTCATTTTAATTAAACTAGACAAATACCTAACATAGGTCAATCAATACGTTCGACATAAAGTTTAATGAAGCAGATTTTTTTTTGGGTGACTAATATATCAAGTCCACATCTACAGAATGTCTGCATCTATAGAATTTTAATGTCAGTCCCCTGAAATTCGATGGCTAGTATTTCCACTGTACATATTAGGAATATACTGGCCTCACCACGTAATTGATTATTTTGTTTATTCAATCCCACACACGCCTACTTTGGAATCATTCCATTCACTTCCAACCCCTCCGAAGTTAAGATCTGGTGGCTTCTCGTATCAAGTACCGAGCGTACTTGACACGAGAAGCCACCCGGTAAGTTCACAGTCCGAATTTTCTCTCAGGTACCTAGTCGTAGCAAAATAGTGACATCCCCACCTGACTTCATGCAGATGTAGAAACCAACTAGACCGGCTCCCTATGAAGGACACCAAAAGCTGGAATCAACAGATGCTACATAATGTCAGTGTCACACAATGTACCATTTGATGCTTCAAGTTAACTGACGTGACTCCCTTTCGCGGGAATTAATGAGATTAATTCCAAGAGGTTGGGAGGCTGAATTCCCTCCTGGGATGTAGTGGTTTATGGTTCCTCTTGGGGATGAGTAGATGCGAAATGTGATTGCCTGGCTGGGTTGTAGATCTTCCTGCAATAGAAGGTTGGAAATTGTGTCCATTAGACTAGGTAACCTTGACAGGAGGAAGCCTATATTCTTGCTAGAATATTTCCCCTTCATGTGACAGATGGCGTAACGTATCTTTGGTTAAACTTGCCCTGGGATTTGAATTCTATCCTCCTGTCAAGGTTATCTAGTCTAATGGACACCATTTCCAACCTTCTACCGCAGGAAGATCTACAACCCAGCCAGGTAATCACATTTTGCATCTACTCATCCCCAAGAGGAACCATGAACCACTATATCCCAGGAGGGAATTCAGTCTCCCAACCTCTTAGAATTAATCTCATTAATTCCCGAGAAAGAGAGTTGCGTCAGTTAACCTGAAGCATCAAATGGTACATTGTGTGACACTGACATAAAAACAGATTTCCATCAGCTTTCCAAAATACTTTTAGTGGCAGTACAAGTCTTTCAGTTCATGACTCATATGTACATTCTAACGGTATTGCATATCGGCTATACCGGCAAGGAAGTATCGGCTTGTACAGGTATCTGTGAAAATCTGCGTCAGCCCAGCACTACTGCATTCTAAAACTATTTGTATACAAAATTATTAATATTCTATTTTAAATTTTAAAAATATTTTTGATAATATTTCAGTCATAAAATAAGTATTCGCACACATGCCTACCCATTTATTTCGACACATGATGTCTTTTTCGAAATACTAACACGACTTTGCCTCTTCAGTGCGAAATGTCGCAACCGGCAGTGTTAGTTTAATAAGTACAATAGACCAAATCCCCTAGTTGCGGGTGCTATTACAGATGTTCACCCACGTAAAAATGCATGTTCATAGCCACAAAGTATGAATGAGCTGTCGGCCGAGCTACTGAGATGATGTTTAAAGGCCACGTAGTATTACAGTGCGCTGAGGGAAGGCACCACAAGTATAAATGCTGACTCGTGCCGCCTCAACTGAAACTCCGAATGGCCAACGACGTCACACACCCTGCGGACATCACATCACCCAGACAAAGGTGAGCAGACAAAGTACAAATACCTGTGCCCGGCCCTTAATTGGAGTCCATGCTCCTCCATTACACTGCAAGGTACCGGAGGAAGCCAACATGTCCTCACAACCTCGCCAAGAGTTTGTTCCTTCACCACACGCTTGGTGCCGAAGGAACCAAAATCAGCAGCCTGCTCCACCACCTTGTGTGCTGGAGCCCTCTACTGCCACCCCAGGTCTTCCAGATCTACCAGGTATCAGAAGCTCAGCAACGCCTTCGCCGACACTGGCTAATCTTCGGGGGAGCTCTTCACCAGGAACTCACCACACCCTTGTACTGCGACTGCCTATGTAATCTGCTGTATAACCAATCAGGCTAGTGAATGGCTAGGAGTTAAGTGGCAAGACATGTTGGATCTAGTCAGATGCCCGGACGAACACTGTAAGACTGCTGTATTACCCAACTTCACGTTACATAAACTTGGTTTAGACAATTATACATCAGAGTATTTTCTTTAGAACAGCCTCATGCCAAGAGTTCATAAGAGCACTCAGACTCCTCGAGGAGGAAATTAATAGAATTTCTACTTCTAAACAACAAGACAGTGAATCATTAATTTCTTTACCCATGAAGACTTCCAAGCTTACTGCCATTTGAATATTTAATATTGCTCCAATGTGACAAGGCTGTACTTGGCATAGATTCCTCCGAACTCACAACAGAATACGTATTTATTCATGTATAGCGCACGCTTGTTTACAGCATGCAACCGCATACAGCACGCACTCACGTATAGCGCGCACCATGATTTTTGTAACAAGTACAAGGGGGAAAATTTTTAAAAATTTGCACCAAAAATTTGTGGCGCCCTATTAGCAAATATGGAAAAATTATTCTCTTTACATTAATGTTTGGTGACTGTTATATGTTTGGAAAATACTTTAATATAAGTAATTTGGGTGGAAAAAGCCAAAATTAAAAAAAATCCGGAACCGTCTTGCTCCTACTTCTCAACGTTTCCAGCGTAGTTTTTTCTCCTTTCAAAAAAAAAAAGGGGGGGGGGGGGTTTGTGTGTGTGTGTGTGTGTGTGCGCGTACGTGTGAGAGAGAGAGAGAGAGAGAGAGAGAGAGAGAGAGAAACGTGATGCGTGAGAGAGAGAAGTGATGTAAGAGAGAAGGGAGAGGAATGATGTAAGAGGGAGCGATAAGACATCAGACAGTCCTGCCACTTTCCTCAACACCCCCACACAATTTATGGCTACCACTACCCCCTTCCTCTTTTTTTTTTTACATGTATAGCATGAAGCCCAGAAATTTTTTCCTTTATTTTGGCAAAAAAGGGCGCACTATACACGAGTAAATACAGTACATGCCATACCCTCACACCTTTCTCCCTCCTCATCAAGCAGCACGAGCACCTCTCCGCCGCAACCAGAGCTGGCAGCTGTTCCTCAGCTGGCCGCCCAAGTGCAGCCAACGGAACAGAGGCGAGTTAAGCTGTCTACGAAAACACAGATAACCTATCGGCGAGGAGTATTGTCTGTTGTACTTAATTTGATCACCTCATGCATACAAACACGTCCTACAGTCTATGCTGGCTTTCTGCCTAAGAGGTAATAGTCTCCCCGGGGCCATGATCTCCGCGACGCTTGCATTGCAGTACTTGAAGACCACCCACATCACTCGTACATGTGCAGTGTGTGATCGCACACTCAAATTTTAATTGCTTGTTGGGGTATCAGTCCCCAAGACACATTCATTAAATTCGCCATAAAACCCCCAACTTGTCTCTCACCAATCAATGTGGAAAGTACCCACGGAAGAGCTAGTCCGGGACTTGTGTGCAAACCCTCAGGTGATTCTGTAGAAGAGCAATATTTTATTTCTTTGCATCTCAGTGTTTATTCATACTTTGGCAATTGAGGTTTTAACCATTCACGTCACTGTCCCCAGCTGGTACAGTACTTCGCCAACATTCAGATACAAGGAGAAGTTTTCCATTGTATCGGGTCACTTAAAAATAGTTTGCAGCTTCAAGTTAAAACATAAAAACGTACTGAATGTCAACAAATTTCTAAACGTGTTTTGAGAGTAAAATTTTTTTAAATGCCAATAGTTGTAAATAAACCGACCCTACTTTTGTAATATATTTGTTTGTAAAAACGTGCGGTCTATACATGCCAAAATATAGCAATTCACTAAGTTGAATACTAATTCATAATTACTTAATCACAACTGTTGTATCAATTAACATAAAACATTTTTTAATTTATAAATGCCAACCTGTTTGACAAATCCAACTTAAAATTGCAAATAAAAACAAGCCTAACTGAAAGGGAACTTCTTGCAAGAAACATGTTTCACAGTATCATGCTCTGCAAGAAACAGGTGCTCGTAAGTAGTGCTGAGCCGATACTGATACCCGATATCAAATATCAGCCGAGATTAGTAATATCGACACATCTCATCTACAGCTTGTATTCCTGGTCACTGAATTACCAACTTTGCAGGCGCCACACTTTGGTTACCCTTGTCATATCAGTATTTAAAATCTTTTAAAAGCAATGATTCTGACATTCATAACCTCGGAACTTGCAGTGCTTCAATTTTACTCTCAGTAAAATAAAGGAGTACTGAATTCAAAAACTACATATTAACGATTTTTAATTTTCTGAATATTAACAAATTTGAATTATGCTGAGAAATATGATATACAACATTGTATATTTAATATTTCTAATTTTATTCATTTAGAACATGCTTAAATTGCCATGACCTAAACTTAAAATAAATTACTAAAGAATATTTTGAATGCTGCTTTTAATCTCTGATTTTGAAGAATTAATGTGAAATTAATTTTCCTAATGTTTTGTATGTTTACTTAAAGCATCTAATAGTACACTGAGTGACACTAACATCAACACAGATTTTCATCAGTTTCCCAAAAACTTTTAGTGCTAGTAGAAGTCGTTCAGTATGGCCATTGTATCGGTATCGGATAACGGTTGTAACAGCAGGAAGTATCGGTTCGTACCGGTATTGGTAAAAACCTATATCGGCTCAGCACTACTCTTAAGTTAACCTATTTCAGGAATCAACAACGAACCACTTTGTAATGCCTTGAAATTATTTATTCTATAAATAATCACTGTAAGTATTTTCAAACCGGCATTGAGGACGTGATACATGGTGCAGCCAAACAACACTTTTGATATAACATTTTCAGTTGTGATTTGAAGATTGTTAGGCTTCAATTGGCAGCTCTTTCGGAGACCATCTACATAAATGGATTAAGAGAAACTAACCACAAAAATCGCTGGCTACGGGTGGTAATACTGGATGGTTATGTAAAGGGAACAATGAAAACTGGAAGAAAAGGGTGATGAACTTGAATGTTAAAATGGCATTCTAAGGTTAATTTTGAAAAGTGACAAAAGAAACATGTTATCAAGTACAGAGAATTCATGCTGATACTTTTCAACAGAAACAAATTACTTTCTGAAAATTAAAAAAATAACAGCTCAACTGAAATGTGCTCTTGGTAAATTTCATAAAGCATTCTACACACAAAAAAAGTAGTAAACAAACATTGCCATGTGACTGCCATGTAGCATCTGTCAAAATCAATGTTTACATTCCATTGTGTGTGTACATAGATTCGTATACTTTTGCTACACCTAAAAATTAACACTGAAATATGACTTCTACTTTTATACCTGTCAAATGTGTTGTGTTTACAGCTTTTCAAAGAATTCTTGTAATATTCCGAAAACCATTCCGTATGAATATTCACAGTTTAGGCCTCTAACATTATTTAGGTCAGCTTTATGACGTTTTAAAAATGGCTGAATTGACAACAGTTCTTAGGGTTATTTTACATTAACATATTTGTTTTCCATGACATAGCTCAATACATGTAATGCACGTTAGTATTTTGCCATGACTATGTTTAACACTGTTAAAACTGCGAGGTAAAGGGCTGTAGTAATTATTGATTTGTTATTGATGTGTATTGGGTCATTATTTAAAAGGACGAACTCAATTGGAATAAACATTAAAATGAAGAAACAACCAATCAAATGAAAAAGGCACATTAAATATAAGTACGCATCTCGTATTGCTCATTTTTGTCACACAAACTTACAAAGATAGCGGTGAACATGCACACAAAAAAGCCTACAATAACTTTTATCCCTCTCATATTTCTATGTATTGCTACTTACTGTTTATTATGTTTATTGAAATTTATCGGGCTGGGCTAAGTATTTTTCTTCTGGGATTATGGCAAATTATATTACATGACTATGCTTCAATCCCCTTAGGGCAAAGGTACAATGTTGTGATAAATAAACAGACGTGGATGTAAATAACCATTTCGTCATAAAAACCGTTCAAATTTAAAACGTATAAATAGTGCTAATCAAATATTTGAAATCACGCACACACACAGGGCCAGCATATCTACCATGATGCATAAAGGTACGCCATTTCACAGATGCAATGATTAACGAAACACTTGTCACAGTATATTTATTACTGTCGTGGAAACAGATTTATCACAACATCCTAATTTGCCTAGGTAGGTTTAAAAAACACAGCGTCTACAAACGTGATGTATTAATTTAAAGTATTTTTTGGAGTAAGAATAATTTTTTGTTTCATTTGACAAAAAGCAACACGCCATGTCATGGCTCGCCACGTCTGCCAACTTCACTAGGTAACTGCCCCTGCATCATATCTAAATATATTAAAATACGTATTCAAACATTAAAATCTCTTTTCAGAAGTAAATTACAAATTCAAAAATCATTATTTTGCTGTAATAAGTATGAAATATGATACAATTGAAAACATGCATAATTCTGTTGCTTACTAGTGAAGTGAAATTTCCTGAGTATGAAAGAGACGAAGAAAGAGAGAGAAAGCAACAAGCCTTACCCAGCAGTCAGTTTTTTAGATGCTTTCTCGCTCGATAAAACAACACCGTACCATTACAGCCTGCTCACAATATTTTCCGCTGTTATTTTAAACTGCAAATGTTATACATGCTGCTATCAGGGGGACTTAAATATTTAAATATTTCAATAGGCACAGTTTAATTTACAAATAGTATACTTAAAAAATGAGGGTAAAATAATATTTTAACTGTGAACTATTTCTTACCGGTCATTGCCAACACATTGCTGCACTCGCTGTTGTTAATTCACATTTAAAAAAGAAATAAATATTACAAGTTATAGAAGATATTGAGGTAAAGGTTCATTTATTCAATAATACAGTACACTAAAGTTAACCACAGTGTTATATATTTGTGGAATACAGGTTATTGAAAAAACAGGTGACATGTTATGCCTAGTGTGTTTTTTCAAAGGTTGATTTTAATTAAGTCGCTTCCAATCGGGAATGGACAATATGTAGAATCACTCAACAACCTTTATGAGAATACAGATTTAATACCTGTGCAAGCATCAACACAACTGATTGTCTCCACACACATGCATAGCACTTCCCTGCGCAATCATTTAATTAACATTATCAAGTAAAATAACATCTAACTCACTGTGGAGCTAATGGCCTCCACTGAGACATTCTGTGGGGGCTCTGAGGGATGATCGGAGAGGGTGCGCGCAACGATCTGTTCGGTGCTTGGGCCCGGCCCATTCTGGTTGGCCGCCACAACCCACAGACTGTACTCCGTGTACTTGCGCAGGCCAGTCAGTTGGTACTGCAGGGCCTGAGAAACCACATGGTGCTCCTCCGCCGAGTCCCCCTGCACAACCACACACATTACAAGTTTGGGAAAACATCCCATGTTCCATACCAAATACAGTGACAAATTGTTTCACTAACAGCATCAACTCAAGGAAACTACAAAACTGAAGAAAATTACTCTTTAGTCACAGTATTATACAAAAAGCTAAACAAAAGTTCTCAACTTCTCAATGCAATATTTTAGGTCAACTAAACCATTATGTACACAAATATTGATAGTATTCAGTAATGAATCTGATATACAAGTAACCTTTCATTTAGCATTACTAAATGAAAATACTCCAACCGGACATTTTCATTTATATGGACACTGAGTGACTTACTGCTACACACCTTTGCCCAAAAAATCTTCTCTAACATCATTATTGGCACTTTTCTTGTATTTGATGTGTTTACTTTAGTGTTTTCTCAATTTACTAGTTGTGTGCCTAACCCCACCACATGAAATTTTTGCCGAGGACAAACTGCAAAATGCGTAATTTGCATGATTTACATCAACGGAAAAATAATTCCACACATCGCTAGACATTTTCTTCACGTCTAAGTAAAGAAAATCCTCAGTAGGTACATTGAAAACTTTAACACTACCCACATTTAGAATAAAGAGATGGTTATATTTGATAGCAATGGTAAACGAAAAATAAATTGCTTTCAATCTCAACTAGCTCAAAAACGAAAATGTCACAAACAGAACATATGTACGGTACGGAAAATGTACCTGTTCTTTATCTAATATAATGTTAAATAATAGGTAAACAAAATAAAAAATCCGAAAAATAATACTAGAAATCCTGGTATTATTAAGTATCCTGATCCAGGATTCTTATGCTCCCACTACTAATAACTATTATGCAACAAACTAAAAGCCAATTCATGTTCCGCATCAACGACCAGGAACTCAAAGAGCTTGCAGCTAGCAAGGGTTCTTATCTACAAACAACATCTGCTTGCAGACCAATGCAGACTAGCGCCCTGCTTAACAACTAATGCTGATCGCAACAATTACAAGCACCAAAGTGCGATCTCCAACTGTATCCGCGTGTGCGGCGGTGGCCTTTCATCCTTGACTGCCAGTTTGTTTTAGTGTTTCCTCTACACATACATTTACAGGTTTAGATATTGTGCAGTAGATTTCCACGTGCGTTTGTAGCATTCTTGCAACAGTATACACGTAGTAATGAATGATGCCAGAAAGAGCACCAAAAAAAAAAAAGTGCAGTTTTCCCATTATAGCCACGTCACACAGCACATAGAGTGACGTCGGAGTGAAATTAGGCAACCAAATACTGATAATAGCCGTCTGCCACATGGCAGCCATCAAGATAAAAACGACTCGTTTAACCACGAATTTTGATTATATGACTATCTCTTCGCCTGTATTATCGTGGATAATCGAGGTTCTACTGTATTATCTTAATTATATCATAGTCTAACCATCATTGATTGGTTAATTCGGGTCAACGCATGCGAGTTCGGTACAGGTTCAGACTATTTGGAAAACCATACACCTGTTGCTGTGAAACATAACCTCAAAAAATCATGCGATAGTGGAGGATTTATAATAATTAACCATTCTATTCTCGATTCTTCCATACCTGTAATAATCGAGGGTATCGAAGAATCGACTTTGACATCCCTACTTTTAACCCTTTCTGTAATGTAAGTAGAGACAGGATAATTTGCTTTACGAGATGTACCGAGTTTCAATGCAAACCTACTAATACATTTCTTCAATGCTTGCTCTTTTATAGCAATTACCAAAAACAGATACTATATACCTTAGTAAGTACTGTATACATAATTAAATGCTGTAATTTGTGACAGAAGTAAAATACATTTTTCCATTTGTGTAAAAAACCAAAATAGTTTCGAAAAATATTAGTACGTACATAATTAAAAATATAACCATCAAAAGTGTGGTATTGTCTTAATTTTAAACATGACCAAGATTTAAACTAAACCTTGTACCATAAAAAAATGTTTTCAAACAAATGTTATTTAAGTTTAAATGTTTAAAAAAAATACAGTATACGTAATACATCATCTCAAACACATCACCCAGAATATCTGTCAATTATGAAGTTAATAAGTAAATTTAAAGTGCAGCACATCTAATAAAATTATCATTATGAGACTGTTTAGTTGAGCTGCTCAAGGATTTGGAGGATGCAAAACAATATCTTTGGCATCAATGAGGGTGATGGGATATAAAATGGAGCAGAGCCAGAATGCCATGATGAAGAAAACAGGAGCAGACTGAGAAAAACCACTAGTCTATAGCAATGTGTGCCATGTTTCCCTGACCACAAGAGACTTTAACAAGATATATGGCTGGTATGCTAGTCACAAAACCATACTGACCAATTCTTCTGAGCACTAATTTCGAAACACATATATTACTAACGCAAAAAAAAAAATTTGCAAATCTGAAAAAAATATATAAAGAGTACAAACACA